>CM063500.1:111322540-111347540 GCA_032207245.1 Pardosa pseudoannulata | reverse complement strand
ATTGGCGACATTTTTTGCCGACCCCCACTTTCCCTGGATTTTACTAGAAGTTTGTGGAAATTTCCAGAATCCTGAAAGCTCTATAAAGGGGCCGTGATTTCTCATAAAAAGTCCATTCAAGCTCAGATCTGGTGAAAGTAGGACCTGTATTAATGCTCTCCGTATTGCTCTGAAAAAGTTCGGCCAAAAGGCTGCCAAGTTTTATCGCCATCCGTTGTAATTGTGATTCATTTGTCATGTTAATAAAAAGTTCACTGTGTGGCATGATGGCAATAGCAGTCCAAAATGATACGGTCGTTTTTAGACACTACAGCTATAGCAGCAAAAATGTGCATTTACCGATGTACACGTAAACATGTTATAAATGGGGAATAAGGAATTAAACATCATATTTCAGTAAGAATTGTATGTATGTCAAAATCTGCACTGTATCCTGCACTCTGCTTAGAAACATGACATACCGGAAATGATGTGTTATAATTATACAATTATAATAAACTTTTTTTGTCATTTGTTTATTCTTGTTTGAATATGAACTAACATTTACTGTAAATTTCCCAAAAAGAATTTTTGCACAGAAAAAATTGCTTATGTGAGTAATTAAACCTGTGATTTAAGTCTTTAAATTTTTGCTATATAGCCGCCATCATCACATTACTTAGTGTTTAAAACCCGCTGGTGCCTTGACGGTTTTAGCCAAAACCTAATTGTTTGTTATTTGTTTTGGAGCGCTACGGTCTACTATTTTGCAACCCGAGGGTCAATGAGATTGGGACTTACTGCTTAAAGCTGATTCTTAACGGCTACAAACATCCATGCCAAAGTGGGATTCGAACCCACGAACTCCGGTACCGAAGGTCAGCACTCTAACCATTCGATTATCGTTCGGCACCGCAACCTAATTAATGTTGATGAATCAACAAAAATTAAGTTTATTCAAGCCGAAAGAGTAAATCTATACTTCTAATATTCTAAAAATTACGAAAATATATAGTGTTAATTTTCGAAGTTAACTTGTTCGTATTGTCCGTTAATGTGTTAAAAATTTTGAATATTACAATTGGGTACTTCATCTACCCTACAATTTAAATTACGGGATTTTTATAAATTGGGTCGTTGAACATATTTTGTCTCCATAATGAGGCGTTGAGCCCATTTCGTCTTAGTGAGGGGGCAGTAGCTAAAAAAAGATTGAGAATCACTGTATTGTGGGGTCCTGTTTTGTCGCAGAATACTAAATTTTGTATATTACAAATTAATTTTTTCCTCTTCATAGACTCACCAAATTATAATGAAAGTTTTACCAACAAATACTTGAACTGTTCATAATATGATATTTCACATCACACAAAATATATTTCAGTACAAAAATATTGATAAGTTTGGTTCATATTTTTTAAATAATAATTTTATTTATACTTCCTGTGCGTATGATTCTTATACAGATACACGGTTCAGAATTAAAATTTTACTTGTAACGAAAAATAATATAGTGCATCTTGAACTTTTTCCTCAAACCCAAACATTTTAAGAAAATCAATATTCTTAATTAAATATATTTCAGATATTTTTCAAAAAGTAATATTTTTAGAAACTCTATGTAAATATAAAATACAATTATTTAACGTGCTCGTTAATTTGAGGTATAAGTTATTCCACATAAACTGAATTTATCAACAAAATTTCATCAAAATGTATTTATAGTTTCTAAAATACAATGCGCTCAATAGTAAAATATTAGAAATTGAGAAAAATGCAATTAAAGATAAATATGCTTTCCGTAACTGTGGAAGAGTAATTATACATTTAATCATTACTCTAGTTTTATAAGGAATTTTCAGTAAAGAATGGTATGAAAATGAACAGAAAAGATTGTAGTTAAATATACAAAAATTTTTAAAGTCATGTGACCAAAAAGACACACACACACAGAGTGATAGAGTTAGTTTGAGATAGTGAGTGTTACAGATAGTGAGAGAGTGAGATAGAGAGAAAGAGATAGAGAGAGCGAGAGTGAGATAGAGAGAGAGAGCGAGAGTGAGTGAGATAGAGAGTGAGAGTGAGAGAGAGAGAGAGCGAGAGTGAGAGTGAGAGAGTGAGAGAGATAGAGCGAGAGGGAGAGTCAGAGTCAGAGTGAGTGATGCCAGAGAGAGAGAGAGTAAGATAGAGAGAAGTGGTAGAGAGAAGTGGTAGAGATAAGTGGTAGAGATAAGTGGTAGAGATAAGTGGTAGAGAGAAGTGGTAGAGAGAAGTGGTAGAGAGAAGTGGTAGAGTGAAGAGGTAGAGAGAAGAGGTAGAGAGAAGAGTAGAGAGTGAGATAGAGAGAGAGAGCGAGAGTGAGAGGGGTGGAGAGCGAGAGTGAGTGAGATAAAGACTGAGAGAGATAGAGAGCGAGAGGGAGAGTCAGAGTCAGAGTGAGTGATGCCAGAGAGAGAAGTGATAGAGAGAAGTGATAGAGAGAAGTGATAGAGAGAAGTGGTAGAGATAAGTGGTAGAGATAAGTGGTAGAGAGAAAAGGTAGAGAGAAGAGGTAGAGAGAAGAGGTAGAGAGAAGAGGTAGAGAGAAGAGGTAGAGAGAAGAAGTAGAGAGAAGAGGTAGAGAGAAGAGGTAGAGTGAAGAGGTAGAGAGAAGAGGTAGAGAGAAGAGATAGAGTGATAGAGAATGAGATATACAGATAGAGACAGAGAGAGAAATATATATATATATATATACACATATATACATACATATGTATGTATATACATACATATGTATGTATATACATATAAATGATTGTTCTTTGTTATACCGAAATCTGTTTAATAAAGAAGAAACATTATCTTATAATGCATTATATCACAGTCCAGTCATAACTTCTGAATAATTGTCGTCTAAATTATACTCAATAACTTATGCAATATATAATTCCCAAATACGATTTTATTCATACAGTCACAGATCGCTCGCTATGGTATTCAGAAGGGAAAATATTGAAAAATATCATGATTTTATTCCATCTATTGCATTTTTGCTTAGAGAATCCATTGAACAGTTTTATTTCTATATACAAAAATAGTATCCTGTTTAAGAAAAGCAATAATGTATAGATATAACATACGCATGGGAAATTTAGAAAATATCTGGAATATACATAGAACATATATTCATATCCCTCATTCCCTTAGGAAACTGTACGAATTCCTTCGGCACTACAGTGCTTTCGAATGGTTAAGTGGAGGTTTGACAAAATACTCCATTATAATATGGGCCTAACCTAAATTTATTAATCTGGGGTTATTTTTTAAACTACGCATTTAGTATTGCAATATATATGTAATCCAGCAATAAATAACTGCCTGTCACAATAAATATGTAGTTCCTATTATTTTTACTTGCCAGATCTACTGGGCAACGAGAAACCTAATCGGTTAGCAGCAGTGGCGTGAGGTAGGTTTTCATGCACGGTGGGCAGAGAACATGGATTTTCCTATATAAATCTTTAATTATTGAGACATCTAAGTTTTCCATTCTGAAACGGGTTAATTATTATGATATAAATTTAAAGATTACGATAAATAAAATATTTACCTATGAGTAATCGAGTTATAACTATAAAAACAGCTAAACTTATGAGATTTCTACTAGCACAGAAACAAAAATCCTGTCTTTTGTTGTATGGTGTCACATTGGCATTGAAAAAGCAACGCTTCGGGCTTCCGCGAAAAACTTATATGTTCAGCAAACGTAGAACCACATGGCACCCGCCGTTGCGGTGCCTCATCCGGATGCTCATTGGTGCCAACAAACCGACCGTCTATTCCACGTGCAGAGGATTTCGCTGCACACTGGCACAATAGAACGAACTGTTTCTTGTTCGGTCAGTGGATTAAATTATATTTATTGATTGCTTTTAACATTTGAAAATCATATATTCTACGTAAAAAATCTTGACAATTTTTAAAATCAAAACCAGGGATATGGTGTTAAAGATATAACTTATATACTGTCTGTAAGACACAATGAATGGTAAAATTTGGTCTGTTCTGTTAAAATTCTTTTCTTTTTTGTTTAACAAAACAACACTGTTTTTAAGCCAATTATTTCAAGAAAAAAAATACATCACAGAAACTACTTTTCCACACTAAAATATTTCACATTATATTGATGAAATACTTCTTTCATATTTCCATGAAAACAAAATCTTACAATATATAAACTTATATTAACCTTCTGCAAAATTGTAAGACCAGTTAATCAGTTAAAATACCAAAAGCGCTTCAGCACGTAAGTCCCCACTCTAATACAACGCTTAATAAATCGTACGTTTCAATGATTCTGAATGCCAAGTGCAGGAAAAATAGCTGCACCTGCCTCAGTGCTATAGTATGCTGAGCTTCTCTAGTAGCCCATAAATATAAAGCGTGATTTTCAATTTAGTGCGCAGTGCGTACACATCAGAACTTCCTATGTTCGTTTGCTTTTGAATGAGCTATATGGTGCAGCAGCTAGTACCGCACGAACTGAGTTAATACAAGCAAGCAAATGAACATAATATTTGAATATGTTATAAATATTTATTATATACCATATAAAGATAGGTGAAGAAAATTATTGTCCCTGATAATTTTGCCAGGCTGTGCAGTGCACACCCTGCACATATGGACCGCACGCCCCTGCTTAGCAATAATAAAGTAAGATGCAGTCAGGTCACATTGTAGAGAACGGCACACAAGTCCAAGTCTCACTAAAATTTTATTTAAGGGCTGCTAGCAAAAGGCATTTTTATTGTCAGTGGCAGATGAGAGAATGTACAAAAAAGCACGTGCTGAAACGAAGTTGGACCCCATAGCAAGACAGAGACGAAATATTTCCCAAAGAAATGGAAACATAGTCAGCGATTTTAACTGTTAGATCAGGAGAAAACCTAGCCATTTGCTGGTAACAGCTAGGAAGTGCAATGAGTGGTCAAAACATTGGCATGTATTGCATAGAATGCTTTGGAAAATGGGTTTTAAAAAAAATTTTAGAGGCACTCGAGGACACTCCTTTGATTAAGACATTTTGTGGCTGGGAAAAATAAATGTTAAGGAGTTAGAATGAAAGAGAGGAGATATTTAAATAGATATTAAAGTGAAAAAATGTTGAGAGAGAGAGAGAGAGAGAGAGAGAGAGAGTGAAAAAGAGACACAGACAGACGTATGTACGTATCTACTTACATTTCCCCAGTGAAAAATTTCTCCGCCAATTACACGGGAAATTATCTCCTATTTGAATTGCTTTGACGTACTGGGCAACAAGAATACGTAAGTAAATTGCTGCCTTGAAGTCAATAAAGAAATTGAACTTCAATCTTATGGAAACTTAAATTTATTTAGGTTAAAAAGGAACGAATCAAATTGTCTTCATTATCACCCACAGCAGCTCATAATATGCAATGCAGTATAAATACAGTAAAAATATTACAAAAAACACCTAAAAATACAAGACAGATAAAATAACACTCAGAAATGCATTAAATAAAAGAACTAATTAAGGTAATTGCATGAAAAAAATATAATGCGGGACAGTGGAAGTTACATATTCGGATTCAGCCTTGCTACGAGAGGCCTGCCAATTCTCCGAATTTTCCCTTAGCCAACTGCATAGTTTGGATGACAGAGTTTTGTTACAATTTAGCTGATGAGCCCAGGGAAACTCCAGGCCTGGTCTGGAGATCTTGAATTACCAACCACTAGTGAGGGAACAGTCAAATAGGTAGAGGTAGGACACATCTGGACCATAGGAACTAGCCAATTCGGAAAGTTGGAACCGGCTGATAGCTTTGAACTCCAATTGGCTGCATCAACGAGGAAGTGAACCTTGATCATTCAACTTACCTCGGAAACCACAGAGGCAGCGATTTAGTTGTAAGAGAAGCGGAAGTATTTTGCTGAGAGAGCTGTAAAATGTGGCCAGTGGACAAAAATTTGTATTTGTTCTAGCGTTAGTTTTGGGAGACAAGTAAAAACAATTTAAGTCGGCGAACACTCTTTTGAGAATGAAATGGTTGTTTGAAGTGAAATGAAGTGATGCTGTTCAGAAAAAATGGTAAAAACGACTTTGCTAACCTAGGAGCGCAGCTGTTTGCCAGGTTGTAATTGATTTTGTCCAAAGAAAGAATTTTTGTTACTTGGCGCCTGTAAGAGTGGCAATCGTTGTGAGGGAGTTTCTTACAATTTTTTACACACTCCTTTTCTGACATTTTACGACTGGGAAATTAGGTATTGAAAATGAAAAGGGTAAGAAGGAGAATTATTGATAGATATTTTAGGTGCAATAGTTTATATCTTGCATCAGAGATGTAAGGAAAAAAGTAAATGTCTGCAAATAAATGTAGAGATTTTGTATGAAACACCAAAATAACCATTCAAATTATTACTCTCAGGAAATATCCTGTTATCACAGATTGATCGTACAGAATAAAAATGTATAGTGAATATTCCTCATTATGACAAGATAAAACTTTCAAGGTTTTCTTAAATCTACGATCAAGGATAAAAACTCAACGTTTCTCTTATTTTCCCTTAAAAAAGCTAAACTGGCCACTAGGTGACAGTTTTCACCCACTGGTTAGGGGTCTAACTGATTAAAACTTTATTTTGTGGCCAAGTGACCAATTTAGGAAATTATGATCAAAGAGGGTATGAACGCTATCAAAGACAGATTTTTCCGAATATTTTTCCAGAGATTTGTCTTAGACTCTTATTACCAACTAAGCCTGTTAGATGATATTGCATTTCATGCCGTTCCTATAATTAAATAGGATTCTATCAAACCTACGTCTTGGCAAAAATTACTTTTCGTAAATGAAAAGGTGTCTTTCTTTATAACCATCTGGCTATGACTGCAAAGTCCATTTGTCGTATACTTTGTTTAACGACATATATTTTAGAACAACTACAGCTTAATTTATTTAAGACTGTTAAAAAATGTTAATTCATAGAGAAATCATAATGTATAAGGAAGAGTAAATCTCACATGTTTGTGGTAATTTCTTATATTACTCATATGTGTAGCTGTAATACTTTTCAACAACGAGTGTTTCAAAATTTAATTAATCACTTATACCGCATCCCTAAGCTATATATAAAATGCTTAGTATGGATATATAAATGTAAATATATATAGTATGCAAATACAATTTAGAAAAACGAGTTAGCTTATATGAAGCCTAAATAATTGAAATTTGTTTTATGTTTCTCCGTGGAACGGTATGAAATATCTTGAAGGATTGTTTGATCAAAATTTGAAAAGTTGTATGGTTTTCTTAATTTTTAAGAGTTGTAACATAATTTCTTTCTTAAGCATCAAGTGTATGATTGTATGATACCACTCTACGTACTATTTTGAACTTTTATTTGAAAAGAAGCTCTAAAAATTAATTATCAGCTAAATGTTTCGAAAGTTTGTAAAACACATTACTAACTTTCTCGATGAATCCATGATACAGATGTTCTCATTTAGCATTAATCAATCATTTAAAGATATTCTTTTAAATCCAGATAATGAATCATTATATTCCATGAAGAATTTTTCAACATTTTATTCCTAATTTTTAATAAATATGTTTCTGCACTACACTCTTTTTTCCTCAGCTTTAATAACGTTAGAAATATAATATACTGTGGCAGTTATAATTTCGTGGAAAGTTTAAAAATCCGTATTAAAGTAAAGAAGTAATTATTAGAAATTTTTCTGCTTGCTCCGAAATAATCCATGATCCGGGAATTATTGGATTTTTTTTCATTAACACTAAACATACCAACACTTAATACATACCTATTTCTACCATAGCCGTCAAATGACCGGACTTTATTTTTTCTGATTATAAATGTATGAAATATGAAAATTGGAAGGAAATAGACAAATAAACTTTATTCTAATTAAACAAAATTGTATATTGTCAATTTTTATGTATTGCAAACACAAAGAATAAGAATTTTTAATTCATTTCCCATCGCATCTTTTACATAAACCTTATGGGTCATTTGACCCGTTATACGGTATGTTTAGTGTTAAAAAATTTATAAGTAATCTAAAAGGACGAGTACAAATCTTACTGACACATTTTCTGAAAATATGAAAATGAAAAAAACGACCGCCTGGAAATGGATCCATCCTTCGAACCCTCAGTACTCTTTCTTTACTAGATCAAGAGTTGTTGGTTAAACATTTCTACAAAATAGCAAATGCATAACTGTTACAAAGTATGTCATGGAGAAAGGACTAAAAGTGCAAAAAATAACGGGTTCATTGCATGGAGTACTGAATTTACTACGACCTTTTCTGGAAGATAGATAAATTTGAAGATCTTACCAGGATATAACAGACCATCTTTCAATATGGATTACATAGATGTTGAACATAGCATCATGGTAGATTTGGCAGTCGAAACGTAAGCAGGTAGTAGAGTGCTTGTCAAGCTAGAAGATGAAAAAGGAATTTCAGAATTATCGATTTGACATGTCGTGCATTGAATATTGAATCTTTATCTGCACTATATTCAGGTTTTTCACAAGTTACTACCGACAGATACAGACACATAACAAGTCCTTGTTACAGGTCACTGCTACCAATGAAACAACCCATATTCGTTAAGATCTCCATTTTAAGGCATATAAATCGGTTGTGAAAGTGAGAGTCATTTATGTACTATATGGACAGATTAACTCCATTTTTCACTGCAAAGTGTCACACAGTGACGACGGCATACTGTGACGACAAACTGTAGATAGTACATGATCTTACAAAATGAACAGAATCACACATTCATGCACACACTGACACATACAAATATTTTTAGTTATTATATCTATGCCTTGATGGGGTGCAAACGGAAGTGAAAATATGATCTCCAGCAGTCACAACCTCAGTATTTCAAGTAGAAGCTGGCAGAAATTTGTATAACGCTCTGAATCAATGAGATATAGAATGCATGAAAAAGTTTGTTTTCCACACGAGTTCAAGTGATGGTGTCAATATCGGATTTAAAGCATTCAAAGCTGTAAACAGCATTTATAGTAGGAGATTTAATCTAAGTACCACAGAGCAATTTGTCGCAACGTCACAAACTACTATAATGCCTTCCTCATTCATTTTCATGTTTACAATAGCCAATAGACAAACAATAAACTGCCTTTCCGTCTGAAACTAAAGCGAGAATTTTCGTAAGTTGAGATGTGCCCTGATGCATTAAATCGCCTTATAGATTTAACAGAAAATTGAAATTACATGCCTGTCTGATAAACTTCCATTCCGAAGAGATCTAACGAAAAATTTAAAGACTACTTCAATTAGCTTTTTATAGGATTTCAGAGAGTTATACAAAACTCATGATGTTCCTCATCAGTTTCGGCTTTTATTTCAAAAATGTTGGAAAACTATAACACTCTTCAAATTCGATGACACAGGCAAAAATTTTGTCTTAAAATGGAACGTGAATTAAAAGAAGATGTCATTTAATTTCATGATGTCATAAGCAGTAATACAAAACAGAGGATTCAGGTTCACAATAAATTTTGTCATATAGTTAAAATTTCAAGAAAATTGAGTTTGCTGTAGTAAATGGAGAGGCATGATTTCGTCTTAAATAAAAGCCATTGGTGAAATTTAGTTGAAATCTGAGCATGTAGTGAGGAAATGAAAATTTTTTCATGCTAATCTGAACTTTTTTTTTCTTATGGTATTCCCTATAAGTTTTGGCTATTATTTCAAACAAATAGACTAGTATATTGCAAAAGCATAACACTCTTTGAATTTTGATGACATATGAAGGGAAAAATTCTGTCTTAAAATGGAAAGTGAATTAAAGGAAAATGAAATGCAATTTCATGCTGTCATAACCAGTAATGTAAAACACAAGATTCAGTTTCACATGAATTTTGTCATATAGTCAGAATTTCAAGAAGTTTCAAATTTGCTGTACTAAATGGATATGCATGATCTAGTCTAAAATGACAGCCATTGATGTAATTTGGTTGAAATCTGCGCATGTAGTGTGGAAATTGAAATGTTTTCACTCTAATCTGAAACTTTTTTTCCTTATGGTGTTCCCTATAAATTTTTGCTATTATTTCAAACAAATAGAGCATATTGCAAAAACATAACAGTCTTAAAATTTTGATGACATATGAAGGCAAAAATTTTGTCTTAAAATGGAAAGGGAATTAAAGGAAAATGCAATGCAATTTCATGCTGTCATAACCAGTAATGTAAAACAGAGGTTTCAGTTTCACCATGAATTTTGTCATATAGATAAAATTTCAAGAATATTGAGTTTGCTGTACTAAACGGATATGCAAGATTTCGTCCTAAATAACAGCCATTGGTGAAAATTAGCTGAAATCTGCGCATGTAGTGAGTAAATGAAAATATTTTCATGCTAATCTGAAACGATTTTTCTCATGGTGTTCCCTATAAGTTTGGGCTATTATTTCAAACAAACAGACTGCTATGTATGAAAAGTATGACACTCTTTGATGACATATGAAGGCAAAAATTTGTCTTAAAATACAAAGGGAATTAAAGGAAGATGCAATGCAATTTCATGCTGTCATAACCAGTAATGCAAAGAGAGGATTCAGTTTCACCATGAATTTTGTCATGTAGTCAAATTTTCAAGATTGGCTGTACTAAATGGGTATGCATGATCTCTTTTTAAATGACAGCCATTGCTGAAATTTGATTGAAATCTACGCACGTAGTAAGGAGATGAAATTTTTTTCACGCCAATGTGAAACTTTTTTGTCATGGTATTCCTTATAAGTTTAGGCCAATATTTCAAATAAATAGACTAGTATTTTGTAAAAGCATAAAAATTCTTCGAATTTGGATGGCATATGAAGGCAAAAATTCTGTCTTAAAATGAAAAAAGAATTAAAGGAAGATATAATGCAATTTCATGCTGTCATATCCAGTAATGTAAAACAGAGGAATCAGTTTCACCATGAAATTTGTCATATGGTCGAAATTTTAAGAAGATTCAAATTTGCTGTACTAAATGGATATGCTGATCTTGTCCTAAATAACAACCATTGGTGAAATTTAGTTACAATCTGCGCATGTAGCGAGGAAATCTAATTTTTTTCACGCTAATCTGAAACGTTTTTTCGCATGGTATTCCCTATAAGTTTTGGCTAATATTTTAAACAAATAGACTAGTATATTGCTCTTCAAATTTTTATCACATATGAAGGTGAAAATTCTGTTTTAAAATAAAAAGGGAATTAAAAGAAAATGCAATGCAATATCATGCTGTCATAATCAGTAATGTAAAACACAAAATTCAGTTTCACCATGAATTTTGTCATATAGTCGCAATTTCAAGAAGATTCAAATTTGCTGTACTAAATGGATATACATGATTTCTTCTCAATGACAGCCATTGGTGAAGTTTGGTTGAAATTTACGCATGTAGTAAGGAGAGGGAATTTTTTTCACGCTAAAGTGCAACGTTCTTGTGTTTGTTCCCCATAAGGTTTGGCTATTATTTCAAACAAATAGACTAATATGTTGCAAAAGTATGAAATTCTTCGAATTTTGATGACATATGAATGCGAAAATTCTGGCTTAAAATGAAAAGGGAAGGATCAATGCAATTTCATGCTGTCATAACTAGTAATGTAAAACAGAAGATCCAGTTTTACCATGAATTTTGTCATATAGTCAAAATTTCCAGAATATTCAAATTTGCTGTACTAAATGCATATGCATGGTTTCTTCTTAATGACAACTATTGGTGAAATTTTGTTGAAATCTGCAAATGTAGTAAGGAAATGAAAATTTTCCAAGCCAAGTGCTTTCCCTAAAAACGTTATAATATAAAAACAGTAAACTGTGAAGAAGAATTGTAAGATAGTTAATTAAAGTTGTATTTTTACACAATCCTTTAAAATATTTCAAAATATTCTAATGATTAAAATAATGCAAAAATTTAAATTTATGATAAAATATCTTTAGTTCTTACACTTGCAAATAAATAACCTGAATTTATTTTTCTTTTATGGATCAGCATGTATGACATAAGCATTTTTTATCCTCAAAAATTTGATGGTTTGTTTATTTTTATTTAATAAATCAGAGAGAAAAAAATAATTCGTGATTTAACTGTATTTAATTCACCAAGGAATAGTGATAAAATAATTGATTAAAAACTTATCTTAAGAAATACGATGAACTTTTAAATTTTACTTCTCTAAAAAAGGAGAAAATGAAAAAAATTTAAAAGTTTTAATTCAAATAGACTATTATTAGAGTGCTATGTACCTATTATTTCCTCATTTCGAAACATTTATTTTTAAAAAGAGAAATTTTTGTACAATAACTAAATACTGACTTTTTTATACTGTTTTGGAGTGAAAATGAAATGCTTTTTGTAACAAAAAGCTTATTAAAGAAATGATTTATTACGTTTAAATGCGTTAAAGAGATTTTTCTGTTTGTATATCAGATGTTTCGAAATCTAAAGATAAATAAATGAATAAATAAAAATACAAAAATTGAAGAAACCAAATTATTTTTTAAACATACACAAATAGGTAAAGCAGATATGCAGAACTCATTTATCATAAATGATAAGTTTTAAGAAGCTATATTCCTTTTTTTCTGTTTATTTCGTAATATATTTTTAATCTCTTTTTTAATAGGAATTTCTTCACATAACATCATAGTATCCCTAGATAATTGATTGCAGATACAATGTTTAGAATAACAGGATAAAATTTCTGCGAAATGTGTTAAACTATTTTATGACTATACCAGAAGCTATTGTTTAAAGTAGATGAATTTTCTTCAATGTGAATTCCGTTATTTCTACGGTAGCATGAAAACATAAAATTTATATTTGATAAACAATTTAATACTTATAACTGAATAAATTGTTAAATAATCTCTGTTTATGTACTATATCATCCACTGTCAACGTCATAATATCAATAAAGCATAACTGTATGTGTCAGTAACTGTAAGTATGCTATTTTATATAATGTCCTAAATTCATCATCGGTATTTTAATCCATATTTTGAAATCTTTTATATTCCATATTTTGTGCAGGATTTCTTCAAACTTATATTCTGTAATAGGAGACACTTTCGACGTTCATGCACAGTTTGTTTACGAACCATCCTCTGACTACATAACTTAATCAACAGATAATGTCATTAAATCACATCTATATGTGTGAGAAGATTAACTAACAAACATCCCCCCCCACACACACAAAGTAGTAGGCTGGTCAGATGGCGACATTCACAAACTTTTACTAAAATGATTTAAAAAAATTCTATTTTTAATTTTTTTTTGCATATGTGAAAAATATATTATTGAGAAAATGCACAAAAATAGATATTAATTTGTGCACAGTTCATAAAACAAATAACTGTTTTAAAAAAGGAATATTAAAATTTGGCGAAAATTTGGGAAGAATTACTTTCTTAAATAATTACCAATAATATTTTTGAATGTTAACTGAAATTCTATGAATATAATGAATCTAATTTAAAAAGTAAAATAAATTCTAACAAAAAATCCTGTAAAATACCTGAAAAATAATTTAGTTCGTAAGAATAAACCCTCAATTATTTATATTCGTCTTATTTTATTATTATTAATCAAGATTGGAACAGCTTTACTTACAAACCCCATTGGCGATATTAGCTTAACTAAAGAACTGGGTTCCCACGCCAACTTGGCGATAATGGTTTAAGTATGGTCGCCAAATATTTTCTTCTGATCTCAACGTGTCCAAACAATCTGTATCTATATTATAATTTATACGATTATATTTATATTTGCATCCAACTCGCCTGTGTAACTGTTTTCTTATATATTAGAAGTGCGCAATACTTAAAAAAAAATTAGATATAACAAACCGTTAAAGGTTCACTGTGGCTGATTTTGTGGTGTTTGTAAACTGCTAAGGGATTAATTGCTCATAAATATAATTGTCCGGTTTTTTGACTTTTCTTTAATTAAGAGTATATATTTCTACTACGATGGCGCACTGAGCATTCATTGAAGTCGCCAGAAAAAGTAAGAAATACAAAGTTTGGATGGATTACCTTTGTGTTTTAATAAATATCGCCAATATTTTTGCCAAATTTGCCAAGGGGAACCTGCTTCCCTTTGGCAAATTAAGTAGTTCCACTATATTTTGTAGTGGCGACAGTTTTGTCATTTGGCTTAATTATTCAGTTTGACACAAGAACACGGTGCTCCCACCAACTTGGCGATAAATCTCTAACCATTGTAGCCTCACATTTTCTCCTGATCTCTCCGTGTCCTCATATTGATTTATATTAGTCTATATATTGATTCTTATCTATTCTGTCTATATATTGATTTATATTATATTAGTATCCAACTCTCGTGGAGCAACCCTTTTCTTATATCTTAATTGCTCTTAATGATTAAAAAGTTAGATATAGTGAGCCATTATTCGTTCACTGTGACTAATTTTTAATAATTTGGAGTAGTTGGCTTTATAAACTGTTGAATTTTAATTAAGTATTGAAAATTTGATTAATTGGTTTTGATTAATTAAGTAAAAAAATATAATTTTATTACTAAGGTACATTCTACATACATTAAAGTCACCAGAAAAGCAAGGAATACCATGGATGAATATCTTTGTGTTTTAATGAGAATTGCCAGTAATTTCGCCAAATTTTCGAGGGGTACCTTTTTCTTAAATATTACCAACAATTGTATTATTTATGTTGTATGAATAGCATAAAAATTATTTTGAATTCTATAATTTTAAAAGCAATATTACAAAGAAAATAGAGCAAATAAAGAAAATAAAGGAAATAGAGTAAACATTGTATATCCAGAAATTATAAATTTTCAGGGAAAAATTTCACTCTGTTCAATTTAAATTTCTCATTTCTAGAAATAAATGTAAAATTGCATCAAATTAAAAAATTACTTCTGTGGTCTTATACTTACAGAAGCTATATATTAATGTTAATTCAATAGTCGTTAACATATACATAAATATTCAGTACTCATACTTTTTATTAGTGAATAATAAAAATGAAATTGTAGGAATTTCTAATGATAAACAAAAATTCGTATATACTTACAAAATTTTGCTATTTTTATATTTTAAAGATGTTAGCGACAGAATGAAATTAGCAATTTTTTGTTCTAAAGTAAAACTTTTTAAAAATAATTTTAATCAATCTTCAAGTTGGAAGATGTATGAAAGAAAGTACTCAAATTATTTTATTCCAAGCAGTTAAAATTTTATTGTTTACGAGTTGAGCTGCATTTTATTACATCCACTTCAAGAAGTACATCGTTTGCTTGTGACTCAGATTTATTAACTTAATTTTATAGGCATTTAGGGTGCTACTCTACTGTAGTAGAGATATTTCGCAGACGACATCAACGTCATGACATCAGAAGCCGTCATTATGACACGGCAGATAGTATAATGTCTTATATTACCTAGAATTATATGTAAAAGTGCATCACATTTAAAAATCAGTAGTGGAACTGTACTTACGTAAATAACTTACTTATTTGTTGTATTTAAACAGGAATGATTCAATAAATAAAAATAAAATTCTAAATAATGAAACCTATAGCAACGCGTTAGTTAAAAATAGACAATTGGGACATATAAAAATATTGATGAAACATAGATACTTTTAAGTTATTTAAACTACAAATATCGTCAAGATATAATACAGAATTTATATTTAGCAAATAATAAAAATCTAGTTTAAAATATTAAAACCTATAACAATAAGTTGGTTTTTGTTTAAGAAATGACAACTGCAGAAAAAAAAATTGGTAGAACTTGGCGAGTTTATAACTACTGAAAACAAAAATCTCGCCAAGATAATAAAATAAATAAAATAGTGCTTTTCTAAAAAAGATGAGTTCAACTTTTAGCAGATGTAAAAATATTCTCACATACATATATATTTTCATAAATATATTTTTTACATTTCAATTTTAAGTTGGTTTTTATTTAAAAATTGACTATTGAGATATATAAAAATATTGATGGAAGATGGCGAGTTTTAAGTTATTTAAAATAAAAATATCGTCAGGATAAAATATAGAATTTATATTTACCAAATAATAAAAATATAGTTTAAAATATTAAAACCTATAACTATAAGTTGGTTTTTGTTTAAGAAATGGCAACTGCAGAAATAAAATTGATAGAACTTGGCGAGTTTATAATTACAGATAACAAAATTCTCGCCAAGATAATGAAATAGAAAAAATAGTGCTTTTCTAAAAAAGATGAGTTCAGCGTTTATCAGATGTAAAGATATTCTCACATACAAATATATTTTCATAAATATATTTTTTACACTTTAATTTAAACATCGTAGACACATTTTTATGTTATTTGAAATACCAAATAGCAAGAGATAATAATGACAACGCTGAATAAAACTATCAATTTTTGACGCCAATGATGGAAATGCTCATGCCACAAAATTAAAATGGCATTTTGGTCGGTTTTTTGTTAATTTTCGAACAAATTGGAATATATGAACGCGAATGGTTAAAATGACAACCCCGCATCGTTCCTTGTCTTTCGGTACATTTGGCGATGATACAGTGAGATTTTAACACATAAGATTATTCTAGACAAGTAATCTTTCTCAAGCTGACACTATCAGAGGGCAACAAGTTGAAATTTTTTAACAACTTTTGTTTCTTCCAATGATTTTTTTTACTACGAGATAGTGCTTTTAATACCCACAATAAACATATCAAGGCTTTAGTAAATCCACAAGATTATTAGCGACCCGTATGTGTAAATAGTATTTAGGCATGAATCATTGGCGACAATCTGATTCGTCCATATATTCTGCAGAAATGAATTAAACCTGAAAAATATGTTGACGTCTCTGCTAGAGAAGCTGCCAAACTTGCTGGGTAAGGTCCATACTTAGACAGACTTTTGTAATTTTGTAAGTATTACGCACTCTTAATATATAAGAAAAGAGTTACACTAAGAGAGTTGGATGCAGTTATATAAATTATAATATAGATACAGATTGCTTGGATACGGTGAGATCAGGAGAAAATGTTAGGCGACCATACTTAAACCATTATCTCCAATTTGGAGGGGGAACCTAATTCTTAAGTCAACCCTAATAGCAGTTATGCATAGGGTCTCTTTTATTTGCTAGTATGGATGTATTTCAGTTTAGCAATCGTCCGCCATTGTAAAAATTTAATTATTTTCTTGTTGGTGGTTGTATTTTGATTGCAACACGAAATCTGTTTCTATCTGTTGGAAATACAATCTACTCCAATCTATGAAGATTCATTTCACGTTATTTCGTAATATTAATAAGTAATTTTCACCTTCCAAGCTGTGATAAAACCCTAGCACTGTTTCTCTCCTCCTTTCTTTTATTTTACTTTGGAACACACAGATATCAGTATCTATTTGCCTCCCAATTATGCTTCGAACATCTCCGCACAACGCCCAATGCGATAAATCTAATAATTAATACTTTCCAATTTAATTCATTGTAATCACGAAAACCATTTGATAAAAATAGCAGAAAAACTGTATCACGCATTCGCTTTCATTCTGTTTCAATATTTGCAAGTAAAATTGATACTGATTAAAATAAAGAACGAGAAGAAACTCAATTCTTTTTCGAAAACTGCTCCGAACGCGATCGCTCTTGTGCCATTTTCGTTTTCTGCGTAGCGTTTTAATCACATTCGAACGAATTTTATGACTGATTTGCATATTTGGACGGGCCGAGGAACGTTATTAAGGAGGTATCTGGGAAATTTAAAAATATTCTTCCTTCACCGTTCTTTTTTTTTTCGTTCCTCTCAGTGTTCCCCCCCAATTTTGTTCTGGATAAACTATCTGCAGAATTTTTGCTGACGATAAGAATTATTGCGTGTCTAAATTTTTGGTGTATCTGTTTCTGCTATTAAAATAGTTACGAAGATAATTTTTTTTTCGTTTTCAGTCCCGGAAATATTCTACAACAATAAAAAAATTGTTCTCTATTCAAATCAAATTATATTTTATCATAGTAAAGTCGTATATATTTCTCCACGATTCACTAATAAAATAAATGAATAATGGAATATGAAAGAAATTAGAATTTTAATGGAATTTATGTAGTTAGATAAGTTTTTGTGAAGCATATTTAACGTTGGGATACTGTTAGTATTAATTTACTATACTTTTTTAACGTTCTATTCATTAAGAAATTTCTGTAAAATTTCTTTTATTACTACATTTATCTATTGCATGGGCAGTCCGAGGCATGTAACATAACAGTGTTTAAGCTGTAAATGTGTGTTTTCAATTTATTTTTATTACTATACTTATCTATTGTATGGTTAGTTTCAGACATGGAACATAAGAATGATCAAGTTGTAAACGTGTGTTTTTGATTTATTTTTATTACTAATTATATTACATTTATCTATTTTGTGGGTAGCCTGAGACATGTAACATAACAGTGTTTAAGCTGTAAACGTGTGTTTTCGATTCATTCTTATTACTAATCTTTTTTACTATATTTACCTATTGTATGGGTAGTCCGAGACATGTAACAAAACAATGTTGAAATTGTAAAAGTTGTTTTTGATTTATTTTTATTATCGTATTTATCTATTGTATGGGTAGTCTGAGACATGGAACATAACAATAATTAAGTTGTAAACGTGTGTTTTTGATTTATTCATCCATTGTATGGGTCCATTGATGATCCATTGTATGGGTAGTATGAAACATGTAACATCTGAGTGTTTAAGCTGTAAACGCTAGTTTTCGATTTATTTTTATTACTAATTTTATTACTATATTTTATGGGTAGTCTGAGGTATGTTACATAACAATGATCAAGTTGTAAACGTGTATTTTTGATTTATTTTTATTACTAATTATATTACTACAATTATCTATTGTGTGGGTAGTCTGAGAAGTGTAACATAAGTGTTTAAGATGTAAACGTATGTTTTCCATTTATTTTTATTACTACTTTTATTACTACATTTATCTAATGTATGGGTAATCTGAGACGTGTAACAGAACAATTTTCAAGTTGTAAACATGTGTTTTCGATTTATTTTTATTACTAATTATATTACTACATTTATCCTTTGTATGGGTAGTCTGAGGCATGTAACATAAGTGTTTAAGCTGCAAATGTATGTTTTTGATTTATTTTTATTACTAATTATATTACTACATTTATCTCTTGTGTAGGTAGTCTGAGACATAAAACATAACATTGTTCAAGTTGTAAACGTGTGTTTTCGATTTAATTTTCAAAATTATTCGTTGCTGGTAACGAAGTACCATAGTCTTCGACAATGATTGCATCGCTGAAAATAGGTAATAGAACAGATTTCTTTTTAAAATTTTTAACCAGGTTTATCTTTTACAGTGGTAGCCTGAAATTTATATTTTTAAATCCAAAATACCACTAACTGATTTACTCATAGCGAAATTTCCGGATTTACTGGCAAACTAAGCAGCATCTCGTACCATGTAATTGGCAGAAATGATCGCTTCTTGATTTGCTGATGATTACAATGGTATTTTCACTGGCAGCACAATATGCCGGCGTTTGTTAAAATTATTTTTTACTATTATTCCATTCTCGTTTCCCTCTTCTCGATTAGTAACTGTATCGATTCTAGAGTCATTGTGATGATTTTTTGAGCTCCAAATAGCTTCAAGATACTTTTTTTATTACTACACGGTATAGGTATGATACTCATAATGCAATTTTTTTTCTGATATCAAAATGACTCTTTCTTTGAAGCAGATGAAAGGTCGCTTTATCTATCATTCAGATGCTATTCTTTGCCAAATATACAGCAATTATTAACTGAGAGCAAAGTACGCAATTTATGTACGTGGATTCAAAATACAGTGCAATCAAAATGGTAAAAATTTAACATGACCTTTAATTTCCCCAGAAAGTTATGGCTGATAGAAGAGTATTTTTTTCTCTTGTAGAAGTAACTATTTAAGACGTATTTGTTCATCGTCCAAAAACTTTACACAAACCAACCGGAGAGCCTCAAAACAATATCTAGTAAAGACAATCCTGCACGCAGTAAGAGGTCAGACTATGTGAAGCAGTATGAAGAAGGTATCAACGATATAACGATATGATGCATGTATAGAGGAATTGTTCCTTCTTGAAATCAAATCTCAAGAACACCTTTACCTTTTCCAAAGGGTCGATCCTAAAGTAAAATGGATATTCAGCAACGTTACTGAAATGTTTATAGAGTATGTGTAAAGAAATTTTTCTTAATGCTAATCCCAAGAATACCTTTACCCTCTCCAAATGGCCAAGCCTAAAATAAAATGGATATTCCACTATGTAATGCGAAGCGTTATTACACTACGTTATGTACATTTAAAGAAATGTTTATAGAGTATGTGTAAAGAATTTTTTTGTTCATGCAAATCTCGTGAACACCTCTACCTTCTCCAAAGGGCCGATCCTAAAATAAAATTGATATTCTGCAACGTTACTGAAATGCTTGTAGAGTATGTGTAAAGAAATTTTTCCTTGATGCAAATCTCATGAACACCTTTAACCTCTCCAAAGTGCCGATCCTAAAATAAAAGGGATATTCCGCAACGTTACTGAAATGTTTGTAGAGTATGTGTAAAGAAATTTTTTGTTCATGCAAATCTCATGAACACCTCTACCTTCTCCAAAGTGCCAAGCCTAAAATAAAATGGATTTTCCACTGCGTTACGCAAATGTTTATAGAGTATGTGTAAAGAAATTTTTCCTTCATGCAAATCCCAAGAACACTTTTACCCTCTCCAAAGAGCTAAGCCTAAAATAAAATGGATATTCCACTACGTTACGCAAATGTTTATAGAGTATGTGTAAGTTTTCCTTCCTGTAAATCTCATGAACACCTTTAACCCTTCCAAAAGGCCAAGCCTCAAATAAATTGGATATTCCCCAAAGTTACGGAGATGTTTGTTTTATGCAAGTTCCCATAAGTTTGAACTCTTCCCAGAATTTTACCTAGAAAATGTGTTATAAACAATTATGCTTTTCTATCGCTTCTCTAACGATCGGTGTACATGAATATTGAATTTCAGTAATACATTTATCTAAGTTGTATAGTAAATCAGAAAAATAAATCATTATATAAAGCGAAATTTTACATTAAAAAATTTACAATCAAATAGGGGTACTGAGAAAAAAATTACGATAACAGAACCTTTGATATTAAAAAAACGAAAGAAAACCATTGAAATGTTAAGATAAAGAGACGTGCAGCTCTTAAAAGAACACAAATTATTTCTCCCCTTAAGGTAAGGTTATTTTTATCAAGTTACGGAATTATTGAAAGGCCATTTTATAATTGAATTTATTTTCTATTTTTAAAAATATTTCAAGTAGAATCATGAAATAATAATAAAAAAAAATTCTCGTAAAGTATTCTTTCATGCCGATGAGTTTCTCGTGAAACATTTTGAGGTGAATGAGGAAATTTCACGCATTTATTTGATACAGTCTCTTGGGTAAATAGAAATAAGTATAAAAATCATCTGAATATATTATAAATTCTTTTTGCGTATAAATATTCACATTTTGAAAATGTAATTTTTTAGAGTGAAGTTTTGACAGTTAGGGATAAAATTACTTGGATATGTGTAAAAATATAATGTTGCTCTATGCCAGAAAATAAAAATTATAATCTCTGAGTTTTCTCTTAGATTTAGATAATTTTCACTAATTTATGCACGTGTTATTATTTCTTAAATAAAATGGTAATCTTTGCTTTCTAAATTATGAATGAGCAAAGATTTTCGCAAAATTGGCTACAGTCTATATTTTAAGACTGTAATACAAAAGGTTATATTGCCTGCTTAAAAGTTTATAGATATCATACATACCAATAAAGTGAAATAATCTAAATTCGCAATTTTTATACAACACAAATCAAGTGGATTCGGGTTTCTAGGGTATCAGAGTGTATAGATAACATATTTATCTACAGTTTTAGAAAATAAATAATAAACAAATACACTAAAAAAAGATTATTAAACTTTATGTTGTACATATAGTCTTATAGTGTTTATTCCTGTACGATTTTATGATTTAAACTGTGCAGAGACAACAGTAAATTAATTAAATCCTATAAAAACAAATACTTATGAAATTCCAATGGTATAAATGAATAGATTTCAAAATTTATACAACATAAATGAGATTAATTTATATTTAGAGTATAAATGAAGACATCAAAATCAGTTACCGCCATGAAATTAAATAGTAATAAATGTTAAAAATGCTAAATCTTTATGCGGTACATATAAGGTTAGTGTTTTTTCATTTATCATTTTATGATATCAATTGAGCGGGTACTTCGTTAAGTTAATTAAAACCTATAAAATTAACACTGATAAAAATAAAATGCGATAAACGATGAGATCTCAAAATTTATACAATTTAAATCTGTTTAATTTCTGTTTTTAGAGTATAAATGTACTTAGAGAATAAAATTAGCTACAGCCCAGATGTAT
Source organism: Pardosa pseudoannulata (assembly GCA_032207245.1). Classification (NCBI taxonomy): domain Eukaryota; kingdom Metazoa; phylum Arthropoda; class Arachnida; order Araneae; family Lycosidae; genus Pardosa; species Pardosa pseudoannulata. Next base: position 111,324,998 of record CM063500.1, on the reverse strand, counting down.
ACTGTAGTAGAGAAGTTTATAGTAATTTAGTTATGAGTTTATATATGCAATATCAAAATTATTATACTTAAACCATCTTTTTAAAAATCTCCTCTCTCCATTCTAATCTCTAAAAATATATTTTCCCAGGCAAAAAATGTCTTAAACAAAGGAGTGTCCACGACTTAAAATTCTTCCAATACATTTCCCAAACATCCACTTTTCCCTTCGCTGACTTTTTTAGGTGAGACTGGCTCAGTTTTTCTCCTCATATTTTCACGATCTAAGTTACTTTATAGTTAAATTCGCCGACTAAGCTATTTTCTCAGGGAAAGATTTCGTCTCTGTGTCGCTCGGGGTCCACCCTTGTTAGAGTTACATTCGCCTGTTTGTCGTTGACAGTTAAATATGTATTTTTAGCAGTTCCTCATAAAGATTTAAGTGATTCTCAGAATTGAGTGTTCTCTTTTAAAGGAGCCAGGATTGCTTTATTCCTTATAAGCCAATCGCTTAGACTACTCCTTCAACAGTAGCCTGGTCAAATAAAAAGAATAGCCGCTATATTTCGTTTATATATATATATATATATATATATATATATATATATATATATAATTCGTATTTCTATGTTATAAATTTGGATGAAACAAAATTTACTGGTTAGTTTAACAAAACGCACTAGTTAGTTTAAACTTTAAATACGTTAAAAGAATAGTTTAAAATCATTATAAGTCGCAGATAATATTGTAGTCCTGCTCCATTGGTAGTTTTATGTTATAAATTGTGTAAGCCTTCACTAAGTTAACCAAAAACTAATAAAAGGGTAATGTACTAAAAGTAAAGATCACAGGATTTATACGACATATATAAATTTAATACTTCTTTTTAGGTTAGACATATGTGGAGATAAAATATTAGCTATAGACTTCGAAAATAAGTAGTAAAAAATTTAAATGCGCTAAAAGAGAAATTAATAATCTTTATACGGTGCAGATAATGTTAAACTGTTGCTTTATCTAAGATTTTATATTGTAAAATGCGTGGAGATTTCTCTAAAAGCCTATAAAATAAATAAGCTAAAGAAGATATCAGATTTATACAGCATAATTGAGATTAATTAGTGTTTTAACTTATGTGTATAAACTTCATAATTAGCTATAGCCTGAGTAATTAAAAAGTAATAAGAGTTAAAACTTAGTAATAACAGGTATAATCTGCATGCGGTGCCTATAAATTATTGCTCTATTCTTACTTTCACTTTATAAAAGTGTGCAAACTTCGCTATATAAACCTATAAAATTAAATGCTTCTAAGTGTGAAGTGAGCTAAAAGCTCACAAGTTTTATACTTTATAACTCAGAAGAAATTCATAAAGTTGTTTTATAACTGTTTAAAGCCTCCCAAAACAATGGTCCAAATAGTTTAGTCTTTTCTTTTCCAGAAAACAATCTAGAAACACCAATCTATTCTATATTTTCTTTCAGAACAATCTTCTGTCAACTAGTTTCAACATTGACATGTATATGTATATATACTATATAAATATGTATGGATACTTTCTCTCTATATCTATATCTTTTATCTATATATCTTTTATCTATATATCTATATCTATATATCTATATCTATCTCTATATCTATATTTATATATCTATATCTATATATATCTATATATATATCTATATATATCTATATATCTATATATATATATCTATATATATATCTATATATATATATATATATATATATATATATATATATATATATATATAATCCAGCTGAAATTATTTCCTCTAGTCAAATGAATTATAGCTCCTATTCTATTTACTTGCCCAGGCTACTGACCTAGGAGAATCCGATGCAAATAACTTAAAGTATAAAAGTCGTGGTTCCATTGAAAGAATTCGCAATCCTGAGAACATCTTTAATCTTTATTAAGAATCTGCTAAAAGCACATCTTCAACAGTCAATGGCAGAGAATAGAAAAATTCATCGAAACACATCCTGAAATAGGGGTGGACCCCACAGTCAGATGATGAGACGAATTTCCAAGAGGAAGCATCTTAGTCGGCGTTATTATTAAGAAAGGTGTATGAACAATTGAAAATCTGACCATTTGACAGCGACAGCTGGAAAATGTGGTGCGTGGACCAAAATTTTCATCTATTGCAGAGAGAGATTTGGGAAATGGGTTGGAATAATTTTAAGTCTAGGACACTCCTTTAATTAAGAAATTTTGTGGCTGGAAAGATAGATTTTAAGGAATTAGAATGTGAGAGAAGACTTTTGAAGTAGACTTTTTAAGGTAGTTTAAGTATAATAATTTTGATATATTACATATATGTGTATGTTTGTGCATGTGCAATTAAAACGATGTGCGTGTGTGTGCGTGTGCAATTCCAAAAAAGATGTAGCAAAAGCAATTCTTAAATTATAAATTCATTTCTGTCTCTCTCTCTCTCTCTCTCTCTCTCTGTGT
>CM063500.1:111307540-111315040 GCA_032207245.1 Pardosa pseudoannulata | reverse complement strand
TCATAGAATATCAATGTATTATATTAAGTAAATTACTCATCTGGATTAAACTCAATGTATCTCAGGAGAAAATGTGCTCAAGTATAAGATTTGAAAAACCATAAAATGCAAACCGTAACGCAGTATTATGAATACATTTAGATTCTTAAAATTTGTGATGTTCTTTGTAATAACTCAACTTTTCTTGAAAATATCGGGAGAGATTCTTTCTATTTCATATTTTCTTATAAAGCAGAGTTTTGGCAAAACCTGTTAAAAAGCAACATTTATCAATGTCTTTTAAAAATACAAAACATTTTTTATGTTCTAAAATTTTAAATGGATAACTATAAAAATCAATAAAATTTTTCTTTACAAGAAATGAGGATAAAAGCGAGAGGCTTTTAAAACCTTTTTCTAGGCCGTATGTGAATTATCCTAGCAAAATCTGTTACTATTTAAATGAGAGTATGTGCTTAAACAGCTATATGAAACTTGTTGACATTCTACCATGAGAAAAGAAATCATGTGAACATCCTCCCAGCAATAGAGATACGTGGCAATTTTTATAAGTTGCAAGACTGTACTGCTTTTCTCTTAGCTTGCGATGGAAAAAAATGAATTCTTATAATGCCATTCATAATCTCCAGTTTTGTAAATGAGGGCCTTTTGGGATGACTTTCAGATAAGTCCTGAAAATAAAAATAGTTTTTCTATTTTCAAGGGTCACATTTTAGAACTAAAAGACACACACACACACGTGTGTACATACATAATAGTTTATGTTTATATATATATATATATATATATATATATATATATATATATATATATATATATATATATATATATATATATATATATATATATCCTTTGTATCAAATGTTACAATTTTACGTTAATAAGTGTAAAAGAGAAGTAAATAATAGAGGATATTCTAAACTTAAATAAAAATTGGGATGGACAAAATCTTTCAATTTTATGCTGAAATTATTAAGAATGTATAACCATGATATGGAAGTGTAGTAATTATAATTAAAGCTTATCAAAGCTCAAACTTTGTATCCATGTTAGAATTTTACGTTAATGATTGTGTAAGATTAGTAAATAATAAAGGTTATTCTAAAATTAAATAAAAATTGGGATGGACAAAATCCCTTTCAATTTTGTGTTCATATTATTAAGATTGTATAATCATGATATGGAAGTGCAGTAATTATAATTATAGCATATCAAGGCTCAAAATTTGTATCCCATGTTACAATTTTACGTTAATAAATGTGTAAGAGAAGTAAATAAAGTATTCTAAACTTAAATAAGAATTGGGATGGACAAAATCTTTCAATTTTATGCTGAAATTATTAAGAATGTATAATCATGATATGGAAATGCAGTAATTATTATTAAATCATATCAAAGCTCAAACTTTGTATGCATGTTACAATTTTACGTTAATAAGCGTAAAAGAGAAGTATATAATTGAGGCTATTCTAAACTTAAATAAAAATTAGGATGTACAAAATCTTTCAATTTTATTCTGAAATTATTAAGAATCCATAATCATGATATGGAAATGCAGTAATTATTATTAAAGCATATCAAAACTCAAACTTTGTATCCATGTTACAATTTTACGTTAATGATTGTGTAAGATAAGTGAATAATAAAGTATTCTAAAATTAAATAAGAATTGGGATGGACAAAATCTTTCAATTTTATGCTGAAATTATTAAGAATGTGTAATCATGATATAGAAATGCAGTAATTATTATTAAAGCATATCAAAGCTCAAACTTTGTATCCATGTTACAATTTTACATTAAAAATAAGTGTGTAAGAGAAGTAAATAATGAAGACCCTCAGCTTAATTTTACGACCAAAAATTAAATCAATCCCAAATTAGAAACTGCAGAGATCTGCAATCATGCATTTCATAAAGCAACTTTAGGGCTAACAAAGAACAGAAACGAGACACTGCATTGCACGAAATCCCTTGTAATCACCTGTCGAAAACCCCCCTTTTCAGTTAAAGAATTTTTGTCATAATTCTTAATTTCTCCGTTAAGTCAAAACGCAGTTGTTAATACTAAAACATATCGAAGTTTGTGTGTTGCACTGTACATCACCGTCGAAATTCCGTAATAATATCACGTGAATAAGGAAATAATACTAATAAAGGATATCCTATTTTCTGAGAGCGAAAATGGAATCTTTCTCCAAACAACGCTACCTGCTTATAAACCCCTTTAATGCTCACCCCATATCTTGGAGAATGAACAACGCTCCTTACATATAATTACGTAACAGCAGCTAGCGAAGAAAATGAAAGCACGCGGTAAGGAGGAGGTATATTTTAGTCTCTGAGCGGATAATCTGATTAAACGCACTTAAAATTAATTTCACGGGTCATAAAGAACTACAATTATCCGAATAATCCTAATTTTGACACAGAGTTACCTAAATGAAGGTACCTGCGTCATTTTTATAATTAGAAAAAATACAGTGGGTTGCAGAGAAACACGAACTTGTGCTTTGTTTCACCGACAACAAATTTGATAAAGCGTGGAATTTTATTCGGGAGACAGACTTAAATTTGCATTTTTAACTAAGCGGTTATATTAGAATTCCCGTCATAATAAAATGTTCGTTACGTTTAGCAAGAGACTGTTCTTTCAGTGTATTATAAAAATTGCTCATTCAGTTAAAATAGATTTCATTAACTTCTTGCCTGTTTTACACGTACACCGTACGGGCTCGGTTACCGTACCTTCAATAATACCCGTACAGCGTACGGTCAATATGATTTATTTGTCGTTCTCACTGTTTTGACCGCAACTTTTATATTTTAATGTCAAATTAGTCTTATAGATGTCCCCAAGATGTTATTTTTTCGGGAAAGTATTCTCTTTGGTTTTTAATTTCAGGCTTTCTGATAGGTTTTCAGTACATCGGAAGTTTTTATCTACGAGTTTTTGGCTTGAATTTGGTTTGAGTGTTTGGGAGATTGACCAAGAGAGACTATTAGAGACAATTCCACCTACAGACAAAAAACTGAGACTTTTGAACTACTGCTATGTATGTTCAATGAAGAAAAATGACAGCTGCAAAAGAATTAGAAAGGAGACTAGATATATTTCTCTGGAGTCTGACGTTCCCTGTTGCCCAATTTCAAGATTCATCTCACTAAATCTTTGAAAAAGCAGGTTAAGTATAAGCACTTGCAGTATTAGCTATCGGAAATAATTTTTTAGTAATTGTAATCAAAAATATTTGTTAGTCTTTATATGATCAACTGTAAATGTAACTTATATGTCTAGAGTTCAAGGGTGAGAAAAGACAACTTCCAGAGAAAACATGATTCCCTGTAAAAGAGTTGTTATATATGCTTAAAATAATTAGAAATATTTATTTTAATAATATTCTAAAGCTTAAAAATGTAAATTAAACAAAAATATGGAATAGTAATATATATATATATATATATATATATATATATATATATATATATATATATATATATATATATATATATATATATATATATCCTATAATTAGAAAACTGCTGGACAAGAGGAAAGCTATTCAGCTAGCAGTAATAACGAACGATGCAATCTGGCCATATTGAAGAGAACGGCACAAGTGTAATTAAAACTTTATTTTAGATCTGAGATCTGTTAAAACGGACATCTTTACGAGTTAACGACATACAAAGGAAAGACACAAAAATTACTCTGCTCGAACAGAGGTGCACCCAAGAGTGAAGACAAATAATTTTCTCCAAGGTACCAGAAAGTTACTCAGCTATTTAAGTGTTAAGATCAGGAAAAAAACGTGGAGCAATTTGCCGGCGACAGCTGGAAAACGTTTTGAATAGACAGAAAAGTAACATCTATAGTATATGTTGCGGCGAATGAAAAACGTGCTAGTAATAAATAACTAGCATTTCACTTTTTAAATACACTCAAAAACGTAAGTGATGCCACTTTTTAGAATGGCATCACTTACGTTGTTGCATTCATAAATGTTTTTACTTGTTCTTTACTCTTTTGATTGTAAGTTAGGAAATAAATACTTGTGTTAAGAATACTATCTACTAACATCTGGTGCCGAAAACCTGGGAAATGGCTCCAACCGGCAAAGTTGATAGAATGACTCAACTCCAGCGAAGATGGCAAAAGGAATATCTGATGGACTTGCATACATTTCATCAAGTGCGGAATTTATTTGAAACAAATAAGATCCGGAAAGGGGATATTGTCTTACTACAAGAACATGTTCTACCTCGCCACACCCGGAAAAAGGCCCGTGTTGAGGAGTTAATCCTTGGCCGAGACAAGAAAGTTCGTACTTGTGTACTGCACACCAATGGAAGCACTATTACTCGACCTGTGCAGCTGGTCATCCCCCTGGAGGTTGACCAGGGTGGGGAAGATGTTGCGGCAAATAAACGTGCTAGTAATAAATAACTAGCATTTCACTTTTTAGAATGGCATCACGTTGTTGTATTCATAAATGCTTTTACTTGTTCTTTACTCTTTTGATTGTAAGTTAGGAAATAAATACTTGTGTTAAGAATACTATCTACTAACATTATCTACTAACAGGACAGAAAGCTTTGGGGAATGTATCAAAAGAATTTTAAGTCGACGACACTCCTTTGATTAAGACATTTAGAGAGTGGGAAAAAGATTTTGAGGAATTAGAATGAGAGAGGAGGTTTTAAGGAAATATTAAGAGAAATAATTTTGTGTGTATATATATATATATATATATATATATATATATATATATATATATATATATATATATATATATATATATATATATACAGGTGGTGGACAAAATAATGGAAACACCTAATCTTAGAACATAATTTAAACAATCAAAACTTGGCATATGTTCCTATTTTCTGTATAATAATTTTGTTATTTGGTATATTGATGTAAAATGTATGTTATTTATCTGTTTTCAAATTAAATCAGATAAAATATTAATTATACCCTATAATGGCAGACCTCTCAGATTTTAAAAGAGGCCAAATTATTGGTGCTCGTTTGGTAGGCGCTAGTGTAACTAAGATTGCCCAAATGTTTGGTTTTTCAAGAGGTACTGTCTCAAAAGTAATGACTGCCTTCCAAAAAGAAGGGAAAACGTCCACAGTAAAGCACAAGTCTGGACGAAAGTCGAAGTTGTCTGAGAGAGACCGTCGAAATTTATATCAAATTGTTAGAAAGGGCCGTAGGATCACGGCTCTTAAAATTACTACTGAGCTCTATGAACACCTTCAGAACCCAGTCTCCACAAAAACTGTCCGTCGAGAGCTGCACAAGGGGACATTCCATGGAAGAGTTGCAATTCGAAAACCTCTGATTTCACAGACAAATGTTTCAAAGCGTTTAGAGTGATGTATGACCCACCGGAATTAATCCCTTCAACAGTGGAAAAGTGCAATTTTCTCTGACGAATCTTCATTTTCCTTATTTCCGACAACTGGCCGAGTGTACGTTTGCAGACAACCGAAAGAAGCGTTTGATTCAGACTGCCTTCAAACAACCGTGAAACATGGCGGGGGTTCTGTGATGATCTGGGGCTCTATTTCTTGAAAATCCGTAGGGGCTAATGATTTCCCTTCATGGAAAAATTAACAGCAGAGACTATTTACAAATTTTGAGCGATCAAGTTCAGCATATGCTTCAAGATGATAATTCCCCAATCCATACAGCTAGAATTGTTAAAGAATGGCATGAGGAACATTGTAATGAAGTTGACAATCTTGCATGGCCAGCACAATCTAAAAACCTTAACATCATTGACCATTTATGGTCAGTTTTAGAGATTCAAGTAAGGCATCGACTTTCACCCCCATCATCTCATAGAGAATTGGAGGGTTTCTAACTGAAGAATGGCTTGCAATTCCTTTGGAAACAATTCACAAGTTGTATGAATTAATACCTATGAGAATTGAAGCTATAATTGCCTCAAAAGGCGGACCTACACCGTATTAAATTATAATTTGTTGATTTTTTAAGGTGTTTCCATTATTTTGTCCATCATATATATATACATACACATATACATATATATATATATATATACACATATACATATATATATACACATATATATATACACACACACACATACACACAATATATAAACACGTGTGTGTGTGGGGGGGGGTTTGGTTTGAAGCTACGGTCCACCACCACCACCTTGTAATTAAATATGTTAGATTTCTAGCACAATCAAGATCCGAAACATTTACCTTTAAAATCTCTGACTAAAGATATTTCGTTTGACAACAACATTCACGTAACCAGGTGTGGAGGTGGAAGTTTGTTCCAAAACTCGTGCTTCATTTTCTAAGAACTGGAATCACCCGAAGAACGAAGGCTTTATTGATTTGGACATGAAATATTTTAACATCTTGTGTTAAGTTCCTTTGTATATTTCCAATTGCTTCGAGTGCTGACTTTGAATCGACCATAATATAAATCCCAATAATAAAAATGGCTTCAAGTTAATTTGAATAATTGTGAAAGAAAGCCAAGTACCATCTGTAAAAATAATGTTACGTTTGCTTAATGTTTGTGAAAGAAGAAATTAAAGCTCATTAAAAAAACACATTGGCAAACATGTCTTGATTAAATAGTTTTATAAAATCAAATTAATAATGAATCGCCGTCGGTCTCGCAAAGATGGTGTTACTTTTCCTTTTTTTTTTCGTGTACCTTCAAAATGTCTATCCCGCATGCAGCGGATACCAGCAGAGTTCACCCGCTTCTCTCCTGTCGTAACAACTTGTCCTCTAAAAAAATCCAACTGCCCCGGGAGAAAAGAACAGGGGTCCCTTCCCGAACGGAGGGCTCAGAATCCTGAAAAACCAACGGGCCCTTTTATTGGTTGGCAGAAGCCTCAAGTTTCTTCTAGTTCAAACCGGTGCTGTTCTGTATATCTTTGACGATGGCTTACGAGAAGGGGTAAAATTGCTAAACTGCTTTTTTCACCAGTTCTTAGCTTTCAATTTTAGCTTGTAAGATGGTGTAACACCATCTTACAAGTTAAATCTCCAAACAAAATCCAAAGCTCAATCGTATTTCCATCCTCTATTCAAACCTTTTATAAACTACAATCGCTGAGTCTGCAAAGCCATTTCTAGCTACAATATATATGAAAAACTACACGTCACAAATTTAAAGAAAATTACTTTAAAATGTTCCCCGTTATCTCTTCTAGAGATAACTTTAATATTATGAACCAAAAAAGAAATACATGAATTGAACAATAAAATAATGAATAAATTGATCGATTGAATTGTTAGTTACAAAATATAACTAAATATTAAAATAAAATTTTCGTTGAATTCTCAAATTTGACCAGTATTTGAGTTACCAGAAATATTATAATAACGATAAAATACGAAGCCCAGCCCTACTTCGAACAATCAATTTATTCCAATATTCATATCATTCCGTCACTTATCATAATAACTCAATCATTTTGTGCCGTTTTTTTTAGCTC
>CM063500.1:111297540-111302540 GCA_032207245.1 Pardosa pseudoannulata | reverse complement strand
ATACTTTTAATCTATTTATATAATTAAACTTGTCTGTAATCTTATTTTAGCATATTATAGGTCTTGTTGCATAATATTTTCTAAAAGTATTTTACTATAAAATTTAAAAATTTTTCTAGTGAATTAACTACATCTTCTGCAGTTAATTCACTAGACTACTATATTATTCTATATTATACTATATTCGGGACGAAAATTTCTCTGAAATATATGATGCTGAACAAGCTCTTTACTACTTCATATTTTCGTGTTGTTAAAAAAATTACTGTTACATACTTTTAATCCATTTATATCATTAAACTTCACTGTGATCTTAATTTCAGCACATTATAGGTCTTGTTGTATCATGTTTTCTAAAAATATTTTACTATAAAGTTTAAAAATTATTATAGTGAATTACCTGTAGAAGAAAATGAAGACTCGCGTAATACAGTTCTGGTCCCACAAACCCTCTTGTAACATAATTGATTTTTAAGGAATACAAATATAAAAAAAAGTTCTCAAATTATTCTCAGTAGTGTAAGTTTTCGGAAAAATGTTTTCTTTTAGCATGAAATCTATTTAAGAGCTTAATATTTAGTTAATTGAACGAAGAACTGCTAGCACCTTGAAATGCTAGTTTATTTATATTAAAGTGGAATTTTCTGGAACACTGTTATTATAAAGAATGATGTAATAACTTTTAGATCTAATCGAACAGTAAAGGTAGGTAAATGACATTAACCTCTATTGTACCACACCAACTAAATATTTCAGTAAGTTATTAAAACTTAATCCATATCATTAATACGGTGTAACTAAGCATATAAAGCAAAATTTGTGAAAAAAAATTTTTTTTTAATTTTTTATATAATTGGCTGTCCTATAAATATGACAATGGTCCAGCAGTGGAAAAAACCGGGTTTTTTGGGAAGGGAATTTTAAAAATTTCCAAAACATGGGAATTTTGAAGTATTTTGTTTACTTTTATCCTAATCGCACAAGACAATTTTTACATTTCATAAATGATTTGATATTAATAGTTAACTGGCAACTGTAATGAATAAACGTGTAAGGAAGCCAAACAGCCAAAAAATTGAATAATTGGGATTAACTAACTCTATTTGGCAAGGTATCATGTTTAGCATGAAAGTATGAGTATATTTTTCCTTTGAGAAATATCCAATATTTTTATTATTACATAAATATTAGTCAATAATCTGTAGTGTCACAAAACCCATAAATCATTATTTTTCTTGGATAACATCTATATATATATATATATATATATATATATATATATATATATATATATATATATATATATATATATATATATATATATATATATTATATATATATATATAATATATATATATATATATATATATATATATATATATATATATATATATATATATATATATATATATATATATATATATATATATAGAAATAGGACACATAATGCAACATTCACAATTGATTTAAATGATATATGCATGAAAAAAAATAATAAACTTATTTTAAATTTAATGATAGTTATTTTTATGTTATAAAAGGAGGGGGAAAAGTTTAACATGAAACAATTTATATATTGAAAATAATGTATTATAATAGCATTACTACTATAAAATCATTTAAATGCTCATTGATATTATTTCTTATATATATATATTATTTCTTAAATATATTTCCAAAAGTACAAAAAAAATCTCTTAGAAATAATAAACTAGTTCTTAAATAGTTCAAAAAATAAATGTAAACATTGTTGAAATAATTTCCCAAAATTCCGGGTTTATTCCCCAAAATTCCCAGGTTTATTCCCACCTCTTCAAAATTCCGGGTTTTTTAAATCTCTAATTGTACCACACCAACTAAATATTTCTGTAAGTTATTAAAACTTAATCCATATATTTAATATGGTGTAACTAAGTATATAAAACCAAATATTTTTAATTTTTTATGTAATTGGCTGTTTTATAATGTCCATTACACTACTAAAACTTAACAAATATCTCTTACATTGCATTAGGCTGATTCATAGATCAAATTTGGGGAAATGGTCAAAACAAAACCCAACATTACATTTTAAGCATACTTTTGTTGGTTTTCCCTTGCAGTTATTGAACTGGCAGTAAGAGAGTAAGTTTATCTTGCAATATCCAGTTTTTCTGAATGGAATAGACATCTATTTACCCACCCCTTGTTGTGTCCAGGTGTGTGAACTGGTTTTCATTGAAAGATAAGAAAATATTGTGCGCTGTCAATGCAATATCGAATTCATTGAAAAATAATCGGGATTAGACAGTCGTATTAATTTTAGTGCACTTTTTTTATACTTACAAAATACACATGTAAAATAGATTTTTCAACAAAAACTTTCAGCTACATTATTAGCTCTTTTTTTTAAACTTAAAGTAACCTCCACAATGTTTGAAAAAAAATAAGAAATATAAAATTAAAGATTAAAAAATGACAATTTTTAAGAGGTTGCTGAAAATAAATTTTACAATACAATATAATTTGATTTCTCAGGTTTTTTTTGTTAATATGCTAAAGTGTGTCTATTTTAAAGGTGTTAAAATAAAATCCACTCAGAAAATATTTATAACTTTATTATTAAAGGGAATTTTATTTGCTGTCCTATATATAGGACAGCGGTCTAATATGGATTAAATTTCTCTACTGTTCGTTCCAGAAACAAAACTGTTGACCACTTGGAAGAAGGATCAAAGCTTTAACACTTCACAAAGTTCGTCGACGGAAGCAGTTTTATGTAAAATAATACAAATGTATGAATTAATATTAACTTTCGACGTTAACTTATTTTAATTTAACCCCTTCCGGTACGATTTAATAATGAAAAACTGTGCGTGAAGTAACCATTTATTTTTTATTTAAAAAAACTTGTTTTATTTTACAATTCTTACATATTCTTAATTAAAATCCACTTTTTACATAGTGTTAAGTATCAGAAACGGTAAAATTAAGATAATAGTCTTCAAGCTAGTGGTACTTTTCAAAACAAAGTGCAAAGGAATTCTGAATTGTTTACATTGCCAGGGAGTCTCACTTCTAATTTGATTCTTGTAACACACACGGCATTTCTTAGTAGGTTTTCTTTTATTCTGACTCATCAATTTGGCAGTGACTTGTACCAAGAAACTTTAAATAAACAATATGTAATAGTGACCTGGGATTTCCACAAGTAACAAAAGTGTTGCTAAATTCAGTACACTAGAAATTTTAAACTAAATTAATTATCATATTTATCAGTAACTTTAGTCGCATGACGAGTGTAGCTCGTCATTGTGCGGTATGGAATGAAAAACCAATGACGAGCTAGACTCGTCATTTTACCGGAAAGGGTTAATGATTAAATAGAAAAGTCTGAAGCTATCTAAATTCAACTCCAAACATAAAATCATTTTCTACGGAAGTAATTATTCAACCTGTCTACAAAATAACAACTAAATATATTCAAAACATACTGTTGTTGCGAGCTTAGGGATGTTGTTATTGTTGTTTCTCAAGCCACTTGAACAAACCAAGCACGATTGAGCCTGCAGGCTCTAGTATTAAGGTCAAGACGTGCACATTTCGTTTTAATGAGCACCATTCAGGTGAAAGTACGACTTCGCTCAAGTAGGTCCTCGTCATTTTGTCCCAGGGACCAATCAGATGACCCACAGATTTCGCCTGCCACCCCCAGAGGTATTGATTGAGAGAACATAGAAGACATTGTGACCAAGAACTTATTTTACGTGACGCAGTCACCTTTAACGAACACGGCGGATCTTAGGCCGGCTCGGGCTTCGACCCTGCAACCTTCTAGTTACGAGATCGTTGTCTTAGCTCGATCTTAGGGTTTCATAGAATGAATGAATTTTTTAGATCAATTACAACAGAAATTTGTTGAAAATTTTAAACCGTAATACATATCAATATTACTTATGAGGATTAATCCCTGTCCGAAAGAGGAATACAGTATCCAACCAAACACAGTATACTGTAATAGAACAAGCGTGGTATGCTATCAAATCACAACTAAAAATTTCGCTATCACAGATGTGCTTTGAAGGACCTCCTGACTGCAACTGAACTGAGCTAACGAGTCTGGAATATCTTTTACAGTGCCAAAGAACTATCTGGATGCAGAACTCTCCAGAACGTACCAGACCTAAAATGTACGGTATATCAGAATAAAAGCTATTAATAATAACTATATTCTACCAAATTGGTATCTTTTTTCGAATATATACATCCCCTATATAATAATAGAATAAGTTATTTGTCCGTCGGTCCTCGAATTTATGAAGCGGTTGGCCCTGGAATGGATAGATACATTCAACTTGGATACTTCATGAGTTAGAATTAACAAAATTCAAAGCGAGTAAAGTTTATCTTCTCCTAAACTATGGATCAGAATCTAAAATAAATTTGTATAAATATGTTTCATATCACAGCGAAAAAGTACTGTCTCTTTAAAATATTTGAAATTCACCCCTTCCCCTTTTCGAGCGTTTCATGCCATTATTTCAAGCCCTATTTTCCCTGGTTAAAAGGAGCCGATTAAATTTATCACAAAATAAATAGGTAAAAATATTTTTTTTTTATTTTAAATATTTCCTTTAGTCATTTCATACTTTAAATTAATTAAATATCGTTTGCATTAATTTCATACGTTTTATCACTGAACTTAGATATACGTAAATACCTTTCTTTTATATTTGGCTTAAATAATAGGCTATGTACATATGTGATAATTTTAAATTGAATCATCGATTATTTTTAGTTGCAATTAAAATTTTATCACCTTTTTAACAACAAATTCTTTTCATAAATGTCTAGGAATATTTCACGGACTAATAATTATCTAGCGTTTACGTTCCAGAAAGTATTCAACCTAATTTATTAATATTTTAAAATGATATAATTTGATAAAATGGTAATGTTTTGAACAAATCTAAAAATAGAACTTCTATTAAATATCTTCTTACAATATAGTCAATTTGTCT
>CM063500.1:111262540-111292540 GCA_032207245.1 Pardosa pseudoannulata | reverse complement strand
CTATGGGGTAATCAAGCTTCTGACACACTCGTGATAGCATATCCCCTGTGATGGAGTTCAACACTGCAGTTATCCTCTGCTTCAGTTCCTCTAAGTCCTGAGGAAGTGGACGCACAAACACCTTGTCTTTAACGAAACCCCAGAGAAAAAATCACAGGGCGTTAGATCTGGTGATCTCGATGGCCAATGAAGACATGTCAAATCCTGTGGCCCAGCATGGCCAATCCAGCGGTGGGGTAGGCGGCCTTTTTATTCCAATGTAGGGAAGCACCATCTTGATGCAAAATGAAATCAGGAACAGCTTCCTCGAGCTGGAAGAGTAACCACTCAGAGAGCATGTCTTGGTAAATGTCGCCATTAATCGATTTTTCAGCAAAGAAAAATGGACCAGTGAAAATGTCTCTGCACAACAGTTACCGAGGAGGTTTTGGCACATTTGAAAATGCAGTACGCTTTCTCCTGCATGGAAGACATTTTGTTTAACAGCGCCTGTAGCGGCGAGTTCGTCATTCGATAATTCTTCCCTGTTGCCAAAAGAAACTTGTATAATTTAGTTGCAGAATACATTTGTTTTGGCTGAATAAATCTATTACGGCAGTAACACTGCTCTATTCTTTTTGTCACATTCAATATGAAACACCCTATATATAAGAATGAGTAAGAATACCATTCTTTCATCTAAACTACGGCAATAGTACTAAGTTCATCATGTAGTGAAATCTTTATTAACTTGGCATATTCTTAAATTTTACTAACAATAATATCTTCCATCCATCCCCGAAACCTTCGCCTCGTTATCGATAGACCTGGCTCTTCGAAAATTTCTCTTTTCCACTCCATTTTCTCTCGCATATTTTTCTCCCGTCGTACATCATTTCTCCAGGAAAAAGAAGATAAATGCGCGAAAGTTTGCGGTTCATAATGAATACTCGCAGATTTATCTCGATTTGTCTACAGCCATGTTTGTTTGGTGTTCGCTCTTTTTTTTTCTTTCTTGTATTAATCTGTTTTGTTCTTCTCCTTTCCATGTATTCTCCCCCCCTTACCTCCTTGCTGCATGTATGTCATTTTTCAACTCAACTCGTCTTCGAGTACAGCCTGAGCGGGGGGCAAGACATAGAAAATAATTTCGTCGAGTTGACAAATTTGACTGAGAAAAAATAAAAGTTTCAAGCTAGTCTAGTGGAAGTGTGATACAAGTTGTTGAGTAGGAAATTATATCCGAGATTTTCGAATGACAATTATATTTGTAGTTATAGTGACTTTCAAAACTAATTTGCTTTGTTCTAAATCAATATACTGGAGAATGTAATACATCATTTGTGCAGACACTCGTGAAATTTCTAAGTACATCAAATCTGCTTGCATATTTTTTTTTCTCAACTTGAGAATTTTAAGAGTGTTTTCGGAAAAAAATCAAACATTAAGGTACAGTAGTATCTTCCAAGATATAGTACAATCCTTATAACATTTTTTTTTGCTTGATCAAAAAGTAAAAAGTTCTTTAAGAACTAAATTCTTACAAGTATTTTAAAAATGTTTTGGCTTATTATTTATTTTGCCATTCTAATTATTATATTTAAAAAACATTAAAAATGAAAAACTGAGAAATAAACAAAAATATTTTATCTGAAATGCATGTTTTAAAACATAACATAAGAAAAGCTAAATGTTTATATCAAATTGAATAAAATTGCTGTTTTATCGGGAAACGAAATGCATCTGACATTTTGCAACTGACTAAAAATGTATAGATATTAAAATATTAAACAATTAGTCTTTATAATGTTATAAAATAAAATATATATCTTATATAAATGTAACCGAGGTTTACAAAGTAAAAAAGAAAATGAATAAACGATAATTGGATTTTATTTGATAAAAACAAATTAGTTTAAACCACATAAATTAGTTCCTACTTCAGAAGTTAATTTGTGTGTTAATGTATTTTCGCTTTTCTATCAGAATGTATGTAGTTTTCTTTCTAAACAGTAACCAATAATTACAGTACTAATAACTAACAGTACCATTTTTTTTACAGTTTAATTCACTAATTTAAATAGAAAAATGTAAGATGGAATTTTTCAAAAATGTTACAGCACGTATTGAGATTAACAAAAGTAACATTCTATTCATATATGTCTCTAGTCCCAGTGACAGTTGGTGTAAGGTTTATTGTATTAATGTCACAGTTTTAGAAATTTCGATTAAAACTCTATAAGTTTCTAACTAGAGAGAACTAAATTTACTTTATCGGGTATTTGAATTCTCCAAGCGTACAAATTAAGATTTCTGGATTCATCTTAATTAAGATTTCACTGGAGAAACCCGAATTCATCAAAATTGGATTTACACTTTTGTGGAAATGAGGGCAACTACACTGCACTACATTTCTGTTTCTCTAAATTACAGGCTTAATTTCAAACCTAATAAATTGGTTGAATACTTTTTTTCTTGCTTTTCTTATGAACAACTAAAAGATAACATTGCTGTCATTACATCTCATCTAATTTGAACTCCCTTCTATTAAGGGAATATGAACATTTAGCTGGTTAAATTTTTACAAAAATTTCAATTTTTCTTATATCATTGTATTGAAAAATATAACGATAAAACAAAATCGAAAATAATTTCATTATATGTTTATTCTTTCTACAATATAAGTACCATACAACGGAATGCAATTATTACTAATTTTATTTACTAATCTAAAATAAATGTGTTTCTTAATTTTTAGAATATTTAAACCCTTCCAGTGAATTTATAACTGTTCTTTCTCTCTAAAATGTATGCTCTCATCAAAATTCTCTTAAATCTTAAAGCTTATAAATTAAAGAATAGTTCAATTTAATGTGTTTTAGATGAAAAAACAATTTGCTTATAACTGCATGAAAAATTTTAGTTTAAATATAATTTTAGAAAGATTTAATACCTGTAAATTCAATATATTTACTATTACTATTATTTTGATGAACTATTATTTTGATTTACCATCTACATGAAATTAATATGAACCCAAAAGGGAATTTGTTATGTAAAATATACCATTTTCGTTACTACATGTGAGTAGGGACTCAATTCTACGATTAAAAAAAAAACTAATGTATGAAATCGGCAAAGTATATTACATTTTCATTATAATTATAAAATCCCAAAACGTGTTTCTTATTATTGGAAATACTCTATTTTCTTTACTACATGCTAGTAGTGATTACAATCTATGATGCAATAAGTAAAGGCAAGTAAGCTCGTCAAAATCTAATAATTTTGTTAATATTGATATAGAAATATCCTCGTCTGAAATGTAATGCACCTTTTTTTTCTTTACTACATGTTAGTATCCAATACATTCTATGATTCAATGAGTAAAGGCAAGTGAGCTCGACACAATTTAATACTTTGGTTAACATTGATATAGAAATAAATATCCGTGTATGAAAACTAATGCACCTTATTTTCTTTACTACTTGTTAGTAGCGATTACATTCTATGATGCAATGAGTAAAATGCAAGTAAGCTCGACCCAATCTAATACTTTTGTTAATATTGATATAGAAATATCCTCTTCTGTAAAATAATGCACTTTATTTTCTTTACTACATGTTAGTAGCGATTACATTCTATGATGCAATAATTAAAGGCAAGTAAGCTCGACCCAATGTAATACTTTTGATATAGATATAGAAATATTGATATAGAAATATCCTCGTCTAAAAAGTAATGCACCTTATTTTCTTTACTACATGTTAGTAGCCATTACATTCTATGATGCAATGAGTAAAGGCAAGTGAGTTCGACACAATTTAATACTTTGGTTAACATTGATATAGAAATAAATATCCTCGTTTGAAAACTAATGCACCTTATTTTCTTTACTACATGTTAGTAGCGATTACATTCTATGATGCAATGAGTAAAGGCAAGTAAGCTCGACCCAATCTAATACTTTTGTTTACATTGATATAGAAATATCCTCGTCTGAAAACTAATGCACCTTATTTTCTTTACTACATGTTAGTAGCGATTACATTCTATGATGCAATGAGTAAAGGCAAGTAAGCTCGACTCAATGTAATACTTTTGATATAGATATAGATATAGAAATATCCTCGTCTAAAATGTAATGCACCTTTTTTTCTTTACTACATGTTAGTATCCAATACATTCTATGATTCAATGAGTAAAGGCAAGTGAGCTCGACACAATTTAATACTTTGGTTAACATTGATATAGAAATAAATATCCGCGTATGAAAACTAATGCACCTTATTTTCTTTACTACTTGTTAGTAGCAATTACACTCTATAATGCAATGAGTAAAATGCAAGTAAGCTCAACCCAATCTAATACTTTTGTTAATATTGATATAGAAATACATATCCTCGTCTGAAAACTAATACACCTTATTTTCTTTACTACATGTTAGTAGGGATTACATTCTATGATTCAATGAGTAAAGGCAATTAACCTCGACCAAATCTAATATTTTGTTAATATTGATATAGAAATATCCTCGTCTGGAGACTAATGCACCTTATTTTCCTTAAATAAATACCCTCGTATGAAAACTAAAACTAATGCACATCATTTTCTTTACAACATGCTAGTAGCGATTATATCTATGATGCAATGAGTCAAAGCAAGTAAGCTCGACCAATCTACTACTTTTGTTGACATTGATATAGAAATATCCTCGTCTGAAAAATAATGCACCTTATTTTCTTTACTACATATTAGTAGCGATTACATTCTATGATGCAATGAGTAAAGGCAAGTGAGCTCGACGCAATATAACACTTTTGTTAATATTCATATAGTAATAAATATCCTGCTATGAAAACTAATGCTGACCGATGACTGAGTGGTTAGGGCGTTGACCTTTGGTACCGGAGCTCATAGGTTCGAATCCCACAACAGCTTTGTCTCTCTTCGTACACGTTCGCTTTAAGCTGTAGGTCCCAGTCTTATTAAATCACGTTTTGCAGAAAGTAGACCGTATCTCTACAAACCAGAAAGTATTATAATACTAATGTAGTAATATATTTTTAAAAATAATTTTACTAACTTCTTTGTCTGTACAGAATAAGTAGAATCATACGTGAAGCATTTAAGTGTATACTAATATACAATATAAAACATTCCTACATGTCTCACTGAACATATTCCTTACTCGGTTATACCAATCCCTTATCAAAATGTTTTTTTTGTTTTAAATGGCAACACAAAAGCGCCACTCTACATTTTATACGCCCTTCAAAGTTGGAATTAACTTTTATCCCCCTTAGACATTTCATTTTACTTATAATAAAAATAAAAAAAAAGTAACGTATGAAACTCGATAAATATTGTGCCTCTACATTAAGTTAATAAGACCAGAAATGAAATGTGTAGGAAGGGAACTGGAAAAAAATATATATTTCACAGACTCATCTTTTAAAACAAGGCGCTCTCCAGCCATAACTGAACAAGCAGATTTTGAAAGGACTTCATGGTAATATATCAACGTCAGACTCGTGACGAATTATCAGGAGACCGGAGATAATAACGTGTGGATGATAATTAATGTTTCTTTGCTCGGGTACAGGAATTTTCATTTTGGCGACATTTTCGTGTGATTTGGCGCGGATCAATGCCTACAAAGAGAAGGTTTTTTGCTGTTTTCACACTCTCCATCTCTCGCTAGCTTTCGGTTTCCAGTTGATAATAACTTGAGTTATTATTAGACGAAGAGGTAATTATTTTAGTAAATAAATCAATTGTACATTATAAACATCTGAATTTAAAATTTCCATTGAATTTTATGCTAGTATATCATTAGTTTTATGATATATATGTAATGTTAAAATCCCTTATTTACGTATTTTAATATTAATTTAATAACTTTTGTTCATAAAGTACGTTGGGGGTTTGCACGGTCATTCTCATTTTTCCCTCCAGACAAGCTATAGACTTCATTCAGTCTCTGTCTGTACTACTTTAGCCAATAGTTAGTGCGTTCTCTTTAAACATGGGTATTCTTTATGACGTGATCAATTGTGCTTAGGGATTATTCGTAGTCTTTTTACCTGAGAAATCCCTACTTGAAAAGTGTGTGCGTGCAGGATCACATTGTCTGGCTGCACGATGTTGTAAAAGTGCTTGCTTGTTGTATGGATTTCATGTATCTCACCAGCAATAAACTGTGTTTTGATTTTGAATGGGTCTCGCCCATTTTAAATATATTTAAGGGATATATTTGTAGAACAAAACTCGAAACATGTCCACCGCTAATGATACTTTCCGTAAAGTGTTTCCTGTAAATTAAATATTGTTTCCTATACTATGATTAAAAGAAATATTTTACGATACGGATTACTATCTGAGAATTATTTGTTCATATATTTTTCACATTTCAGTCACTGGCTGTCGTTCGATTCGAATATAAAAGAAAAAAAAATGAAAAACTTAATGTGAAAAAGATGTAGTTAATTTAGAATTAATAAGTAAATTGTTAATTATGAACATTTTGATTGGTAATTTTACAAGAATTCAGGTAATATCAGGTGAAGAGGTAATTATCTTGGTAAATAAGTCAACTGTACATTGTAATAATCTGGATGGAACATATCCATTGAATTTTACACTAGTATATTAGTTGTATGATATATATTTAAGGGATATATTTGTAGAACTAAATTAGAAATTTGTGCACCTATAAATATATTTTCCATAAAGTGCTTCCTGTAAATACTCGAAATACATGCATTTCACTTGAAATATTTCTACCTGTACACTGGATAAAGGAAATATGTCATGATATGGACATATGTCTACGAATCATTTGTTAATATATTTTCGACATTACAGTCACTGGCTAGTGTTCGATTCAAAAAAGAAAAAATAATGAGAAACTTAATTTGATAAAGAAGTATTTATTTTAGTAATTAATGCGTCAATTGCTCATTATGAACATTTTGACTGGTAATTTGGTTAAGGGATTTAATATCAGCTATCTTGAGGTAATTATCTTAGTGTATAAAGGAACTGTACATTATAAACTACTGGACTGAAAATTTCCATTGAATTTTTAAGCTAATATATTATTAGTTGTATGACATATTTAAGGAATATATTTGTAAAACTAAATTAGAAAACCTGTGCACCTATTAATATATATTTACCGTATAGTGTTTCCTGTAAACACTCCCAATACTTGTAATTTCTTTTAAATACTGTTTCTTATACACTGATTAAAGGAAATATATCATGATACGGACGTATATCAGCGAATTATTTGTTCATATATTTTCAACATTACATTCACTGGCTACCGTTCGGTTCAAAAATGAAAAAAACGAAAAAAACTAATTTGAAAAAGAGGTAGTTAATTTAGAAATTAATACGTCAAGTGTTCATTATGAACAGTTTGACTAGAAGTTTGACAAGAATTGGGATAATATTAGGTAAAGAGGTAATCATCTTAGCAAATAAATCCACTATACATTATACACATCGGAATTGAAAAGTTCCATTGAATTTTATGCTATTATTAGTTGTATGATATATTCAAGGGATATATTTGTAGAACTAATTAGAAACTTGTGCACCTATAATAATATTTTCTGTAAAGTATTTTCTGTAAATATTCGAAATACTTGCAATTCCCTTTAATTATTGCTACCTGTACACTCATTAATCTATCTTATAATCTTATTTTACTATCTCATGATACGAATTAATGTCTACTAATTATTTGTTCATATATTTCCAACATTACAATCACTGTCTAGCTTTCGATTCGAATATAAAAAAATGAAAAACTTAATTTGTAAAAGAGGTAGTTATTTTAGAAATTAATACGTCAATTGTTCATTATGAACATTTTGACTGGTAATTGGACAAAAATTGAGGTAATATCAGGTAAAGAGGTAATTATATTAGCAAATATATCAACTGTACATTATAAACATCTGGATTGAAAATTTCCATTGAATTTTACGCTAGTATATTGCTAGCAGTATGATATATATTTAAGGGATATATTTGTAGAACTAAATTAGAAACTTGTGCACCTATAATGATATTTTCTGTAAACTGCTTCATGTAAATACTCGAAATACTTGTAATTCCCTTTACATATTGTTTCCTGTACACTGATTAAGGGAAATATATCGTACATTTCGCAGATGAATTGTACTGGGAGAGGGCGTTTTGCACGTCAATTTAGTTATTCAGTTAAATCTCAGTAGATAAAAAATTATTTAATTTTTTAACCAACTTTTGGTATTTTATATTGAAATATATAAACAAATATATAAGTAGACAAATATATAAGTAGACAAATAAATTTATAAATATAAATAAAAATATGTATATCATATATATAATCTCATGTTCGCAAGGATAAATAAAAAGTTAATTTTAAATCTGAATTGATTTTTTTAATCAATCGTCCCTTCTGTGGTTCCGCATCGAATCACCAGTCAACGCGGAACTAGAAAAAACCCTAAAAACTACTTTTTATTTGTCTAAATTTTTCCAGAATCTGTGTAGTAGACAAGAACATTCGGCTTCGTTTTCCTGTATATACCGTTATTTTTGTTCCCACAAACAAACCATGTTGTTACACTAACCCGTACTATTACGTGACCCGAACTCAAGTATCAATCGTAAGAAAACTTACTAGTACGTGTTCCGCATACAAGTTGTTAAGTAACTAATATGCTAGATGTACCTAAATATGTAAAGTATATGGAAGAAAATTTTTAGTATTTGTCATGAGAATTACCTAATTTCTACTAAGTTTTAAAACTAGAAATTTCTAGAAAATTAGAGATATTTGTATAGTAGTTACATAAATGTATGACGGTTGATAACTGAAACTAAATTTTAGCTTATGCATAAATCACCGCTTCACGTTAAGCTAAACATTCACATTTGAAATAGTCACTTAAAATTAAGTTCAGTATTTGCATTCGTTAAAACTTTATGAATAGAAATTCGGTTATGCAGTCGTGGTAATCACAACATGAAACATGTACAAAGAAAACACTCGGGTGAATTTAGGTTGAGTGATGAGGTATGTCATATTTATTAACGTAATATATATCCCAGAGTCAACCACGTGTAAACAAACTCCTGCCTGTCATTCCATTTAAAAACGGATAATATTTAAGGAAAACACACTTATGTGCAGTAGTTGTTTGCAGTAACATAATGAGTAGTTTTGATCTACTGTTGTATAAGAACTTTGCAGTATATATCAAAACTGAACATCCTGAAAAAAATATGTGACGTATATGCTTAACCAAGATCCTCATTGTTATGAAAGTTTCTGAATGTTTAACATTTATTGATTTTACAGTCATTCATATATGTATATGTTTATGTAACCAAAAAGCTTTTAATTTGGTTTTTAGGATAAATAGAAACAAAGTTTGGTTTCGTTTGCTTTGGAGTGCTATGGTCTACTGTTTTGCATACGAGGGTAATGAGACCGGGACCTACTGCTTAAAGCCGAATCCGAACGGCTACGAACATCCATGCCATAGTGGGATTCGGACCCACGAACTCCGATACCGACGATTAGCGACCTAACCAATCGGCCAGCGTTCGGCATAGAAACAAAGTTATAGCATAAACAGTAAACCAGAAGTTAATTGTCTTTCATCTTTTTATTTTGTCACTATAAATTCTATTTTATATTATGTTACCTATCCCGACCCTGTATACATTGTAAAAATGTGACAGTTAATGTTTGTGTGTATAAATTTTCAACAACAAAGTTTAAAAGAAAATTAAGCTATTAACCGCTTAATGCACAGTCTTTTTTTAAAACCGGCAAAAAAAAATCTGTTTTTTAATGTAAAAAGCACAATTTAGAACGTTTAATTTAGAAAAAAATATCTATATTTTATACTTGAATAAGTAAGTGTTATAGTTAACAATCCCATGTAAATGTTTAATACAAATAAAACGATTTTTTTTTTGCTTTCACATTGTAATTTTCAATTCTAGATTGAAATTCTAGATCGTCAGTACATTCGAGTGTGAAAAATTATATCAACATAAAGTACAACGCCAATTGAATTATCTCGAGTGTGCACAGTTTGGCCAGTCTAGCGGGCTTGAGTTAACACGAGCATGCACGTTAAAGGGTTGGATCTGTGAAAGTTGCATATATCATGGGACATAATAGAAAACTATGTTCTAGATATATACAACAAAAGCAATGTACTAATTCATTATTAAATAACAAAAAGGTAGGATAGAAAGGCAAATCGAATAATGGCCGATATTTTGAGTTATTACATGCGGTTGCTTCCGTTGGTAACATAGTCCTAACAACACTGGTTCATGGTAAGAATAAGAATGTCCGCGAAAATTTAGAATATTTGAGTCCATTCACTTACAAACAAGTTCAATATTGGGATGATTCAAGGAGTATGAAGAAATAAATGTGGAATTAGCATTAGCAAACAGTAATATATATACATATATATATATATATATATATATATATATATATATATATTAACTCATTTCTACATGTTATAAATTCGAGTGATTGTAATAACAGGTTTATATATTTTAAGTATTCAACGCCATTGTCATTCATATAATATGTGAACAACAATTGCACTGACTGTTTTCCTGAATATTATACTATAGAAATTTCTGGTTCTATAATTTAAGCTTATTTATGATTCATGATACGAAATCATAGACTTTATACTTTAGGATTAGTATTGTAATCGTATAATGTCATTTATTATTAGTAGAAATATGAGATACTTCTGATATATGTTCAAAGATGTCAGCTTTTATAAGTTAAAGAGTAACGCATTCCAAACTATTTGCGCCACTTTATGTCAATAAATTTTACATTCTGATAGTTATGTGAGAACGAAAATATTTCCCTATTTACTTCGGTGTATTAACTGTTTATGATTATTATACTTTTAACTATAATAAACTGTCATCATACCGATATTTAAAAGTAATAAATAGTATATTATAGCATTATTTTAACTGATAACAGTGTGTGTGTGTGCACGTGTGCTTGCATTTTAATCTACCATAAATGTAAAAAGGAAATGCAGTGAAATCGGCTTAATGTGATCACGGTTAATGTTATCAATCACTTATTGTTATCAAAATCACTCGATCCCGATTTTCTCTATTCATTTGTATGTTGAAATTATCGTTTTATGTGACCGTAACATCGGATAATGTTATCAGTTTTCGAACCTCATTTTAATTGGCAAGAGATATTCAGAATGTATTCAGAAGGAACCCATTCATTTCTTTCCCTTCGTTCTTGTTTTAATTTCGGAGAATTATCCCTCTTCCATCTAGGGAAAAGGAGAAAAACAAAAGAATGGGTAATTACGAGTTCCTGGAATTTTTCAGAAATACGCACACCCGGCTAATAGTCAATAGTTTTCAGATAAGCAGAAGGAGGGTATTCCTATTTTATGCCTTGCTCGCTTACATGCAGTTTGTCGATAGGAAAGCCAGTAATCGAAATGATTTAACATTAAAACTAAATTTTGAAATTTTAATTCGTTATGATAGGTTACCAAATAGGAGTCAGCTCAATGCTGCAGCGCAGTTAAACATTTATGAGCTTCTGAATTGCATTAAAAGTGTTGAAACGTGTACTACAACACCGCTCCAATGGTATTAAAAAAAATTATGGTTACGAACAATTTATCAATGAGTTTCTTAGAAAGAATTGCAGGTCGGCAACAATTGATCAATTATTTTTACTATGTAAGTAGTTCTTATGTCTTAAAGCAGGGGTAGGCAACTCGGCGCCCCCAATCGATTTTTAATGCGTCCTCACTGGACTAATGTAAATGTATGATAGCCAGAGCGATTTACTTACTCTTATCAAACGGCGATATACACGAAGTAGTCAGTTGAGTTTAGGATTGTGCATAGATTAGCAGTTTGCTAAACTTGAGCGTATCTAATAACACGCACGTATTTTTTGTTAGTGTGTGATCGTATTTTGAATAGACCACGCGAAGACTGTGCATTTAAAACTACCAAGTAATTCGAAATAATTCTTTTCTTTCAAAATCTTTCATGGATGAATGTAAAAGAAAAATAACATTATTTTAACTATGAATGGGAACATCTATATTGTTTCGTTGATTACAAAGGGAAGTGTATTTGTTTGTTGTGTAATAATGGTGTTGCGATTCCCAAGAAAAGTAATATTGAACGACATTTTAAGGCCGTTCGTACCAATTTTGATAGTGACTATCCAATGAACTAATCCAATTAGAAGAAAAAAAATTATTTCTTTACAATGTTCAATAACTAACCAGCAAAGTTTTTTTACTAAACCACTGCAACAACATAAAGCAGCAACGATCGCGTCATATAAAATATCACATTTGCTAGCGAAGAATAAAAAACCATTTACAGATGGAGAATTAGTGAAAGAAGCCATGTTAGAAGCTACTGATTCACTTTTTGAAGAATTTAAAAATAAAAAAAAAATAGTTTCAGCTATAAAAAAGTTGCAAGACACTCAAGTTTCACACTGAATTATATGTATTTTTAGGTATGACACCAACAAAAAAAGTTATAAAAAATCTGTTTTTTTTAATGCCTATTTATACCTGTTGATTATCTGTAAAATATGCGCCCTCGGTGATTTTCAAATTTAGTATTGCGCCCTTAAGGTCAAACAGGTTGCCGACCCCTGTCTTAAAGGATAATATACAGTACACAAATATAAGGTGTTTTTCATTTTATTTTGAAATGTAGTACGTGTGAATTAAAAGGGAGGGGGGTAAATTTATCTAATTTTGTATATCGCTTATTATCAAAATCACAGTGTCCCAAACTGATCACATTAAGCGAAGCATACTGTATATCTGCTTCTGTGATGTCATTACAATTCCATTGACTGAAGCAAAAACACGAGAATTTAGAAAATAAAAAAAATGATTTGTTTAGAATCAGTTCTAAAGGGCTTCTCGGGCAAAATTCACTAACATGACAATATATAGATGTGTGATCCAGCCAATCAGTGTTTCAATTGTTAATAGTAACTCTTTTTCCTGTGTCAAGACATAAGTTAAAGAGTGTTGAAGCAAAGAAGAATTAATGTTGGTGTTGGCGAAGTCGTCACTTTTCTAGACTGGGAGGAAAAAAAGAAATGATATTCCCCAAAAGTTGGAATTCAATTATAAAATTGCCCGACATTTACTTAAAAATATAATTATAACCACGTTAGTTAACATTGTGTACGGGTACCATTCGCAGCGGAATTGTACTGGGAACGGGTTTTTCGCACGTAAATTTATTTATTCAATTAAGTCTCAATAGATCGAAAATTTAATTTTTAACCAACTTTTCGTATTTTACATTGAAATATATAAACAAATATATAAATAAAAATATATAAATTACAACCATAATATTTTTGTAAACAAAAAATATATTTTTAGTGTATAAATTTATAATAGTATCGAAAATATGAAAAATCAAATAGAAATAATAGTATATAGTTTTAATTTTTTCCCGTTCTGAGGTTCCTTATCGACTGATGTAAAAACTAGTTTTTACTTCTCTAAATATTTAACCCGTACTAGTAATTTAAAACCCGTACTAGTACGTGACCCGCGCTCAAGTATCGATTGTCAGAAAACGTATTAGTACGTGTCCCGTATACAATGTGTTAATATTAGGTTAACATATCGTTACATACACATATTTATACATACATATATATATATATATATATATATATATATTATATATATATATGTGTGTGTGTGTGTGTGTGTGTGTGTGTGTGTGTATAATCTATCAAAATTATTACACTGCAATATCTCTTAAAAATTCTTTCCCTTTCGTATTCTTTAAAATCTAATTTTCCACCCACAAAACAGCTTATTCAATGAAGTGTCTACGGCTTAAAATTAGTCCAACCCAATTCCCAAAGCTTCTGCAATAAATGCAAATTTTCGGCCCACTTTCCATATTTCCCTTCTGTCTCCATAATATAACACCCTCCTACAATGATCTAAGTTCCTGTCTAATAGTTAATAAAGCTGACAAAGATCCTACCTCTTGGGAAGAATTCGTCCCGTCTTCTCGCTTTGGGGCTGACATCTATAAAAGCAGAGTGTCTTAAATGGTCAATCCATCGACTGACTTTGACTGTTAAATATGTCAGTTTTAGCAAATCTTCAATAAAAGTCCTAATCGTTTTTTTAATGCAATACGGTCTATATTTTGCAACACGAGGGCTAATGAGACCGAGACCTACTGCTTAAAGCCGATTCCTGACGGTTACGAACATCCATGCCATAGTGGGATTCGAACCCATGAACTCCGGTTCAGAAGGCCAGCACCCTACCCCTTCTGCCATCGTTGGGCTAAGTCGTACTCGGAATTTCGAATTTGGAGCATGTCGTTAGTAAGAAGGTTCCGCCAGATGGTCATATGGGAAATCATGGTATGACTCATGATATCCCACGTACTGGTACAGGGATGCTTCTGTACCAGGTACCATTGTCGATGATGAAGCGTTATCGGTGAAGCATTATCGATCAGTGAGCTGAGCGTTCGTGAGACGTTCCATCCTACTGCCTCATCTGTCGAAATAAAGCTTCAGAATGAGGAGGGCATAACTACAAATATAATAAAACGTGTTCGCATATAACGTCATATGATTCGATATACGTAGCGACATCTATCACGTATACCAAAGACTTTCCAGCATTTTTGCTGTACCTAATTGCTAACATCATTTCTTGTGTTTTATGCCTTTATTATCACGCCAGTGAAGAGTTACCTACCATTCATTACTATGTGATTTTCCATCCTCTAGTGTATTATATCGGTACTAAAAGTTCGTAACCACTGTACTTATAGACAATATATATGCACTATTGTAACAATAAGTTATAATAGGTTCAGCTTTTTTATCTCTTACCGTGAACCACATTCAATGACATAGTACAGGACCCGTTTGAACTAGAAACTTTAGACTTATCCCAACCAATAGAAGGGTCCGTTGGTTTGGGGGATTCTGACCCCCACCGTTCTGGAGTAGATCCCTGTATTTTCTCCACAATTCAGTCTGATTTTTTTACAGAATAAGGTTGTTCCCAGAGGAGAGAAGAAGGTGAACGCTGCTGGCATCCGCGGCTTGCAAAATAGGCCTTTTGAGGAAAATCATCGCCATATTGTTTTTTAGGGCCGACGCCGACTCGAGAGCGACTTAGATATTTACAAATTATAAGTTGATTTCAGTTGTATTCCTTAGGTGGTTATTTAATTGTATATAATCATTTAATCAAGATATATTTGTCCATATGTTTATTAATGAGTTTAGATTTCTTCTTTCTCAAACAATAGGTTAACGTAACATTATTTTTACAAATATGTAGTGTATGTACATTCTTCAGTATAGTAGCAGTACTAATAGCGTATAGATACGAAAATGTTGGTTAATATATCCGCGCGTATGCTCTGGTTCACCTTATCACCATAATATTTATTGCTTATTTACTAACGTCCCTTAACATCAGAATCTTGATTGATGTACATTTATGGAGTTTAAGATGTGAAGATCATCTGATAAGTATAGCTAAATTTCTTTTGCTCTTAAAATCTGTTTTTTAATACTAAGTAAGGAGTACATAAGGTATTTAATGTACCATATTGCTAAAAAATTGTTATTTACAGCTAAATTATAATGGCATACATAGACAAATCATTGTACCGGGATTAAACATGTAAATAATCGTAGAAATAGAATAAAACCTTCGAGTACAGAGGTACTTTCCCCTCGATGGTCATCACGTGCATGCACAGTTGTAGGAGAAATTTCCAAGAATTTAGATGCAATTGTTGACCTCCAGTTTGAGGGACCCCTGCGGAGAAGTTATAGATTACGGAATGGCACAAGCGTAACGAACAAACTCGCACAGAGGTGTAACCGTAATTTATGGGGGCAGGGGCTAAAATTAATGTCAGCTTTCACAAAAGGGGCTATTTTATTGTACGACCGTACAATAAAAGTGCACTCCCGTAGGGGGTGCAGATGTGGCAAAACTTCACCAAACAAGCGATTGGCAAAGAAAAAGGGGCGTTGAAACCGAGGTGAGGAGTTGGGAAAGAGAATTAAGGAAAATGAGTCGAAGTCGGGATTCAAGAATAGCTTAGAAATCCCAAGCCCTGCTCGTCAGCACCGACGTCCCTTGCGCCCAAACGCCCGGACCGACACACCAAATGAGGAAAGCCCCTGCCTACTCACCTGTACTTTTAGTGGAGGTAAAACAGATATAACATATTCATGACGGTTATTTAGGCCTCAGAAATTCAATATTTTGATTAAGGAATAACGTATAACTAAAGAGAATTCTAATAATTATGGGATAAATATGAATATAAAAGATAATATAAAACAAAATATGAATATAAAACAATTGCTCGTTATGTTCTGTGGTGATCAAGTATATCAATTTGTAAATAGTGTACAGAATGAATGTCTTAGTCTAAATATAAGGTATATTTTTACTGTGTTTCCCCCTTGTAAACGAACACTGTTAGTGTATTAAGTACATTACAGCACTTTGAAAAAGGAAAAGGTCTAATATTCGTATGTTTGAATGCCGACAATACTTTATGCAGTGTCGTAAAGCTGTAAGTCGTAATTAATTTTAATTATAATCAATTCAGTAGTTTAGAAGTATATGTGAAACATACATGCATTCCTACATGAATTGGTATTTACATATAAGTTTAACATGACATGGTTTTACAGATAAGAATATATTTTGATTATTTTTCTATGAAAATATGTTCTACAATTCATCACGAATTTATTACCAATATTTTGTACATACATTTCAACAAAATTAAGAATTTCAAACAAAAGCACTTCTTTACGTAAGTTAATTTTATTGTTCGCACTTCGAAAAAAGTGGTAAGGATAAAATTGAATTTGTGTGCGGACTGCAGCTAGCTTGCGCGTTAAACTTTTCCATCAATTAGAGCACCACGTGCCGTCAAAGAAATTTGCAAACTTCGGAAAACGTCTGCGTGTGTGAGTGTGTTACTCTTCATTTTTTGAAACGAAAGAGTTGAGCGTAAACAAAATATGACTGATGGTAAAATCGCTTATCAGAAAGAAACTTCGACATCTCTGAGAAAGAGTTTGAGGACCATTATCTTGAATTTTTTTGTCCCAATAATATATCACACGTATGTTTTGACAGTGACATATGATGGCTAAACGTCTTCCATTTTGCAAGCTTACTTGCACTGCGCTTCAATTGCTTTCTCTCTGATTTCCTCTGTCGTAGTCAAAAATTGTAATTTTTGTATTATTCAAGCATGCCTCTAAGGAAGCGATCGATTTAAAAAAATATTAACTCACAGTAATCAAAATTTGTACACACATACTTTGAAGTATAATTCAATAATTATAGCATTTAAAAAAGACACCTTTTTAAAGTTTAATTTTTTTAAAAAATTTAATTAATTTTTAAAATCTGTCCTTCCGACATAAGTTTGTTTTTATAAAAAAAAAAAAAAAACTTACTGCGAAATTTTTATCAAACACCCTTAACCCTTAATTTGGCCAAGTCCGCTAAAACGAACAACCAAATAAATAAAATCTTTATAATAAATATATATTTTCATCGATATATTAAATTATATATTATTTAAATTATTATTATTGTTATTTAATTAAGTATATTTTTAATCGATATTTTAAAAAACATCTTGTCAAATTAAGGGTTAATGTTTAATTTCGTAAAACTTTATTTTCAATTTTTAGTTTAAACTATATTTAGATCTTTAAAATTTGTTTTAAATTTTAAAAAAATATCTCACTATTTACTGAAAATTTGACTTACACACATAAAATGTTTAATAAAAATGGATTATTCAAACATTCAATAAGGTAACACTAAATATCAAACTGTATTTTTAATAATATGACATATATAAAAGTATAAATGAAAATTAAAGTTCAAGAAACATGACAGATATAACTTTTTAAATCTAAAATTTTCTAAAATCGCAAATACTTTAAAATTTCATTAGCTTAGTTGTTTTTGAGATTATTTTTACAAATCATTACAGAAAATACGTAAATACTTTAATGACGCCTTCCTACATTCAAAATCTTTTTAAAATATTGTATATTGTTTATAGAAATGCTGCCTTGATTAAGTGATATCTAAAAATTTATGACGTGGATGTGATATATAAATACATTTCTATAGCAAAAATATGATAACCTGAGCATATATTACAGTAAATTATAGCAAGAATAAATATCACGTCAGATCTAATTGTTAAATCAATTTTTTTTAAATTTTTTTATTGCGCAGTTGGCATGGAATCTCTCTAATAAATTCCATTTCAGATTTAAACGAATATTACTGAATTTTTAAATATATTGAAATTATTAATCTGACTGTGTTTTTAAGATAATTTTCACCGGCTTAAAAATCAGATTTTTATTTTACTTTCAGACAAAACGAAATTAACAGTGTACTTTTTACTATAATTCCATTCTTCATATTATATATTTCTATGCTTAAATATTAAACAAAAATCGTTACAAACGACGCAAATTAGAGTTTTTTTAAATATTTGAAGTAGTTAAATGACTAACGTTCTACTATTATTTTAATTTTACTCGTATATAAAATGTAAAATATGCACCGATGATTTAGATGTGCAAATATTAAGAGATCACATACATGTATGTTTAAATTTTCAGACATTTTTATAGTTTTGTTTCAAATGGGTATGGAAAGGAGAGTTATTTTTAAATGAGTCATATGTACTGATTTCAAGACTAAACGCCAAACAAAATGTAGTGCACCTAGAGATCAGTTTAATTGAAATTTGACTCAAAGACACACACACATATACCCTATATAATAATAGCCTAAGTTGTCTGTCCATCTGTCCGCAAATTTATGAAGCGATTGTACCTGGAATGGATACAGACATCCCTATTGGATTTTTTTTATGAGTTAAGGTTAGCAAAATTGAAAGCAAGTTCGAAATCCTCCCCCCCCTCTTTTCGACCGTTTCATGCTATTATTTCAAGCCTTATTCTCCCTCTTTTTCTATACTAAATTCATTCTTGAGAGGATGGCAAAGCAGGAGCGTAATATTTAAATTTCTGGACTGTTTTTATTCGACCCTCATATACTCTAATTAGTTCCTACACTATATACAGGCTTGGCACGTTCGGTAGAGTGTCTGCCCATTAGCTCCTCGTACTTCTCGGGTTGACGATTCTGTCCCGAATGCAGCCCGAATGCAGAAATAAATTTTTACTATTATCGTTTAATTTTTATTTTATTAAATTCACGTATTGTTGTACTGATGTGCCTGGCCACATAGACATTTCATGTTTTCTATCCTTAAACTTTCTTCTCGTAAGTTAATAATAGCCCAAGTTATATCTCCGTCTGTCCTCGAATTTATGAAGTGGTTGGACCTAGAATGTATAGAGTATCCATAGAGGATTTTTGATGATTTAGGGTTAGCAAAATACAAAGTGAGTCAAGTATATCTTTTTCTATACTATAGATCCGATTCTAAAATGGTATGAATAAGCTTCGTATCATAGCAAAAAAATACTGTCATGTTTAAAACGTTCGAAATCCACCCCGTCCCTTTTTGTGAGCATTTAATGCCATTATATCAAGCCCCATTTTAAGAGCAGGGTATTAAATTTCTCAATTTATCACATAATAAAAATAACAATTTTTTCTAGTACTATGAAGTTATTCCTTTAACTATGCCATTTAATAATTTTAGATTTAAATATCTTCTGCATTTTTCAATTCGTTTTATCACTGAAGTTAGATATGACGTAAATAATTTTCTTTTATATTTGGCTTAAATAATAGATTAGGTATGTAAGTGAGAATGTTAATCTAACTTTTTTGGTTGAAAGATAATTCTCAGCCAAAAAACAAACCATTTTTTTTATCCTCATAAACAATTCTGGAAATTATAAATTTTACTGATTTCATATGAGCTATATGCTAGCAAATATGTTATAATTTAATGAATTTGGATCTGTTATATAATTGATTCATTCATACATAAGTAAAATTTCGATTCTAAATTAATATCACATTTTAAAAGAGATAAAATAAATTTATTTTCAACTATTGTTTTGTATTGCCCTTCTAATAGTCAGATTATAATTGTATTGACATTAAATAAAATGTACATTGTGATATTTATGTAAAGAATTAGAAATTAATTTTTAATATTATATAATGGAGGAAATAATAAATTCTTATCCTATGTTTAAAAGTCACAAATTTTATAAAAAAGTTGTCAGAACTAATTTATAATATTCATAATTATATTTATAAATTAGCATAAAAATATAAATAAATGTTTATATATAATAAAATATATATATATATATATATATATATATAATAACAAATTTTACTTTTTTTAATAAAGATTCTTTATAATTTAGCTGTTAAACCATTTTTATGTCTGTAGTTTCTCATAGGGTAAAATTCAAAAATACTTAATTTAAAAATACCACCACTATACATTTGATGGGCTATATGTTAGTATACCTATATATGTGTGCAGTGATGGGTAATTTTTCCCCCATAACAAACGGAAGTTAATCTACATTACTTGGTGGCAGTCGTAATTAAAAACATAGCCGAAAATTGAATAAACGAAATACTATGAAATGAAGAGATATTGAGTTTATTTTAGCATAATTTCTCTCGAACTTCTGTCACGAAAAAAATAACACGTCTCAATTTATAAGCGTATGAGCTCACTAATCAGGATTTTTAATCGCCAGTCACATGGTGACACCGGTGACATGGTTCAAGACTGAAAGTTTGTATTTATTGCAAAGAAAGTTTTTTGGAAATAGGTTGAATATATTCTAAGTCGTGGAAATTCCCTTAATTGTGATATTTTATGGCTGGAAAAATAGATTTGAATGTATTAGAATGGGAGATAGAAGATATTAAAGTGTAATAATTTTGATTTATTACATATATGATTTGCGTGTATACAAATCACATTTTTTTCACTATAGTGTTTCTTTTAAAAGTGTACAATGTGTATCTATATACACCTTGAAGTTGATGTAAAATAATAGTCCTTTTCTCATTTATTTTAATAAAATTCGCAATTAATAATATACTTGTGTTAACATCTTTCGATTTTTTCCCTTAACTGGACGTTTTCTCAATACATCATTTAAATATTATATGATATGTATATATTCCTTATACTTCATAGATGTATAATGTATATATTTCATGTCCTATTGTCTATATTAATGTATATTTGTAGTAATCTTTCTGATAGCCATTTCGTATACCGTATGAAATCCTTTCCTGACATGGAAATCCAGCAGAATGACGTGTTATTCTATAAATACCTATTATCACTTATCCCTAGGGAGTTACTAAGAACGGTAGTAATTGAGAATTTCATGTATGCATTTCTGCATTATCTTGCTTAGCACCTAGTACTAGGTAAGCATGCGTCTTACAGAAAATAGTGTAGTGAAGAAGGCTTAGGAGGTCAGTTATGCAAAATTCATTGTATAGCTGTTAGATTGATGACTGAACTTCTTAAATTAACGAAATGCTGTTCTTTTACATGCATTGTATGCTATACAATACATGTAAAATGATTTTTTTCTTGTCTTACTCTGTTCTCTATCGTTCTTATTTTGTACTTTATTTTCCCTATTATTTCTCATATTCGCTCTTCCGAATTACTTTTTGCTCTTTGAGAAAAGATCTAATTACTTTTAGAATATAATGAAATTGCATTCAACCGTATATAATCAAAATATGGTACTTATTTGATGTAAATTTGTCTATGCGCTTCCAATGAAATTCATAAAAGTCTTTAAAATAACTTCTACATCCTACTTTGTTTTATTATTTTATACTTTACTGTAAGTCTCAAATGACATTTAAAACAGAGTGGCAAGTACGATAAATGAAGGGAACCATTACTTTATAAAATAGGCTGTTTATTAACATGCATTAAATTATTACCATTATAAACTTGCTCCACGAGCATTAAAATATGAATATCGAAATACCCACACAGGGGGATCAAAATCCCTATCTGAGTTAGTTCACAGTAACTACAAAAACTGTTCATAATACTGGGCTGACCAAATACAAGAGAATATGCATGAAGGGGATAACAAATGCAAAAACACAAATGCTTACATTAATTAAGATAGATAATTACAAATCTTCACCAATACAATTAAAGACATCCGTTTACAAATACGTCGAAAGTTGTGCACATGTAATAAACTAATAGTTAGCAGCTGGTTAACCCCAAGAAATCGTCACAAGTGGCCTGCCTATACAAATTCAGACCTTAATAATTGAAGTTATAATTGTAAACAATCTTATTTTCATTCAAAACGATTTTATATTTAAATACCCAAACGAAGGCTTCAAAATTACCATATTATAAAAGTTAGCATTCAAATGCAAACTGTACCTATAAAACTTCATTAATTTCTTCATTTAATTCCTTCACAACATTCAAAACCTGAATTCACACATTCATAACAGGTAATAAAAACACTGTATAACTTAAATTTATCAGAATGTAAAGAAAATCTTGCCTCCAAATGTTTTTAAAACATGACAAAATTTTATAAGCATTATATGAGATCTTTATAAGACATCAACATTTCTTATTGAGTAAAGCATAACTCAATTATATACAATTTAAATAACTTTTGTATTTTAACACACTCACACATAACTGATATATTTAGTTGCTGATTATTTCACGAAACTAGTAACTAAATTGCAAGATTTGTCTTTGTATGAGCATTTTAAAACAAATAGTTTATCGTTTATCAAATTTCTAATAAAATGCAATTTAACTGCTGTGTTTCTTTTCTCTATGGGAGATTTCCAGAAAATAATACAAATTGATTATCACATTATAAGTTAATTTCTAAAGGCTTTGAAATTAATATTCTATTTTCTGTGCACTCATCAAAAATTCGAGTAAACCAAATAAGTTCTTTAGTTGCTTCTACAAGCGAGACATTTACTTTCCATAGTTGATAAACAACCCAATTTTGCTTAAAACTTCTATGAAATTGGGGTTTTATCAACAAGAAATACAATACCACCCATAGGTGTTCTGTCACCCCTGCTTGATGCAAAGTCGGCATCACTGATATATGTCCCAATAACTTGGGAACTACATTCCAACCCACCATACCTAGATTAGATTGGAATTTAGAAAGAATAGTGGCTTATGATATGCCAGGCCTAGTTCATGAAGCTAAAAACGACAAACAACCTGTCTCACTTCTGCAAGGAATTGCTTTCATTTCTTCCTGTTCTAACCGAGTACCTAAACTTTGGGTTTTAGACAATATTACGCTTTTCTCGATGGTTAATGGGAACATAAAACGCAACTGTTTTTGTCACCTCCAACCTGCAAAAGTCTCGACTCCTCAGCTAAAGGTTCACTTTGACTTTATCAGATGCAAAATTGGGGTCGAGATATCAATAAATAGACTGAACAATGCTAGGAAAATCACATGGAAGGTGTTTAATAAGCTGAAACGTAACAAACAAATCATCAATACGTTTACCTGCATCTTTCAGCTAGTTTACAATGTTAAACGATAAGCAAAAAGTCCTATACTTTCATTTGCATTAGTTATAGCATTTAAAAAAGCTTATCAGTCATACCGATAATACGGGTACGATAATCTAGCCTATAATGGGTTTGAAGCATGTCCCCTGCGATACAAGCCTCATTTATTCCTTTTAAGAGTGTTATGTACAGTTTAGAAAAATTTAAGTACATGATACTAAAGAATTTGCATTCAAAACCTCAATCCTTTACATTACACCCTTGGGATCAGGTACTATATCTTTTACAACTACAAGTTTCACTTCACTTTTATTCACAATATTCCAACAATTTTTATCTTTAGATGAACCTTTATATCTGTCGCCCAAGTTGCACAATTGTCAATTAAAAGAGGAATGATGTACATGTGAGACATTATTATAATATATTATAAAGTACTTACAAGAGATTGTGCTTGACCACCGCCGTAGAAAGAGTAAAATCCAACCAGGCTCACCGACGAAGTACGTACTTAATTCACATACAAGTGTTCCAACAAGTCACTCTTCACTAGTCGAAAATAAGAAAAGCCTCTCATAACACTACACATAGCAATAATCAATACTCCTCTTTCACAGAAACAGTGGGAAAACCAGTCGAATTCCATCAGTGTATATAAATCCAAAAGTTTCCTTCATCAATTCTAATACAGGATATATTCCGATTTCTGTCTCCTTCTGTTAAGATATCCAGAAGGTAAGGATAACCCATTTTTAAATCAGTGGTGTAATAAGATCTGAACAGTTCCAGCAGAAAATATATAATCGACTGATTTCTATGGTAATTAATTTCTACCACACACCTTACTATAGGCAGCTGGCTCATAACCAAAATATCAGTCTCAAATGACACTTAAAACAGAGTGAAGTACCATGAGTGAAGAAGGCAAACATTACTTTAAAAAAACTCTCTGTTTATTAACATGCCTCAAACTAAAAACAATGATAACATTATAAACTTGCTCCACGAGCATTAAGATAATATGAGTATCAAAATACCCACATAGTGTAATCAAAATCACCGTCAGAGTCATTTTACAGAACTTACAGACAAACTGTTTATATAATACTGGGCTGACCAAATACAAGAAGAGAAAATTTGCATAAAGAGAAAAACAAAATAAATGCAAAAACCCAAAATGCACACATTAAGTAAATAAAGAAAGATAATTAGAAATCTTCATCAATGCAATTAAAGACATCTGATTACAATTTTTAATACGTCGAAAATAGCATGCATGTAATAAACTATTATTTAACCACTGATTAAACCCAAGTAATACTAACATTTTCTTTAGATTTTATTTCTCATATTCACTGTACTAAATTACTTATAAGGCGATTTCACGCAGTAGGGCAAATTCTCAAATTATGACAATTCAGGCTTTAGTTTCAAACGGAAGGGCAGTTTATTGTTTGTATATTGGCTGTTGTAAACATGAAAATGAATGGGAAGGGCATTATAGTAGTTCGTGACGTTGCAACAAATTGCCTTATTCTCATTTCTGCTATTTAAGTTTAAGAATAAAACTAAATATTAGTAGCGAAGGTAGGACATTTTTAAACTAAATATGTAACCTTTTGGTGTGAAGAAATATAATACATACTATTTGAAGAATACGTTTCTATGCATTTGAAAAAAAAATTAGATAGGATATGAATGACTTCATTTCCATTCTTTTTACTTTATTTGTATTAATTTTACTTTATTTGTTTTATTAATATTCACTGTATCGTTTACATCACAATTCTTCTAAGAACAAAAAAAAACTAATTACTAGTAGCACAGATTGAAATTTTTAACCAAATATATTATAGGTACAAAGATGCTGACAAGTTTTCAATTTAACTTAGCATTTTACCGTACATTAAATCTCTTTTGTACAAAGAAAAATATTTTAAAGTTTGTTAGTACTGTTTAATATCATGTTTCTAAAAAACAATTTAATACTTTAGTACAGATGAACTATAAAATTTGGATCAGTAGTTTTTTATTGAATCTAATGTTCTATCACAATTTAAATATAAAAAATAAATTATAATAACCCTATAAACATTAAAAAATTAAAATGAGATGTATTAACACGAAGCTGCTTAATGACATGTAAGTTTATGATTTTTTTTAAACTTTTGGCAGCACTATATATGTATAGAAAATGAAATAAAGATATAAAATTAGCCAGTACTAATTTCCCTACTTTTTGTTTTGTTTAGGTGTTTTAGATGAGTTCCGATTAACTGACCGAGCCAATTTGACTCATTAAAGATTTGATCCCTATATATATATTATATATATATATATATATATATTTATATATATTTATATATAACTTTAATATCACTTTTCAAAAACATACGTATTTTTAGTTAAGTAATAAAATATATGTAAACTTTCATACCTCTTCCCCTCAGATCTTTCATTTCAATTATCAAATGTATACCTATTTTCACGGTTGTGAGCCAATTTGACTCATAGAATGTATATGAAATTAAATAAATATAGTATAAAATAAATATAGCGAAGAAGTCGAGAACACTTCCATCCCAAGAACAGAAATTCATGCTACTGACGCACGGAAGAATTGTCAAGTTCAACAATCATGCAAAAGAAACATATGTAGGAACCATTGTATGAAATGTAATAGAATTGTTTGCGGAAAATGTGTTTCAAAAACAGATTTTATAGGTAAAAATGTTTTCTATGAATTTTTTGATAATAAACATTTCATTTTAATTAATTTGAAATTATTTTCTTTGCAAAAAACTTTGCAAATTTTCTTGTATGCGTCAAATTGGCTCACTTCAGTAAAAATAGGTATATGATCAACATCCATTAATCTAATGTTAAAGACCACATAGGTGATTCATCCAGACTGGAAGAGTGTAAGAACAAAAGATAATTCCGTTAACGAAGCAAATTTAATTGAAAACCGTTCCTACATCGAACTGTAAGTATTGTAACTATACATTTCTTCGGTGTTTTTACTTACATTAGTGTAACTAACATATAGGTTATATGATGATCAGTAAAATTTTTACTTTTCTAGAATTGTAAAGCTTCTCGAAAAGTTTTAGGCAGGTTAAATATAATGACATTAAAATGACATTAAAAAAACTTTACTAACCGTATGTTAGCTGCCAACTTTAATTTTTTCTTGTAATATTACGTAATACGATGGAAAACAGAGGTTTAATAATGATAGTGATTATTCAATATATATAAATATAATATATATATATATATATATATATGAATAATGTATAAATGATAAAATCGATGGCAAAGCGTGTGGTTATGTAAAAAAAAGCAAACGCACAAACAAAATTCATAATTTTTAAAGATATATAACTTAAATGCTAGATATATATTAGTCCAGGAAATAGGCTCCTAGACTTTCATGTAAAGAATCTGTTGCTAATACCAGCGATAAAATTTTCATTTCAACCAAAAATAATCGATGATTTAATTAAAATTATCACGCATGTACCTAATCTATTATTGAAGCCAAATATAACAGAAAATTACCTCCGTAATATCTGATTCAGTGATAAAAAGTATGAAAGTAATGGACACGATATTTAGATAATTAAATATAAAATTAAAATGAGATGGAATGACGTCATAATGCTAGAAAACATGTTAATTTT
Organism: Pardosa pseudoannulata; assembly: GCA_032207245.1. Classification (NCBI taxonomy): domain Eukaryota; kingdom Metazoa; phylum Arthropoda; class Arachnida; order Araneae; family Lycosidae; genus Pardosa; species Pardosa pseudoannulata. Next base: position 111,265,211 of record CM063500.1, on the reverse strand, counting down.
ACTTTTATTAAGGGATAAATTGATAAGTTTAATAGCCTGCTCTTAGAAAATCGGCCATCATTAAGTAAAATAAATAAAACTAAACAAATACATAATAATATAAAAAATTCAAATAATAAAAACAGTTTTAAAATAGGCAGTATATTTTTGCTGTGATATGAAGCATATATGTACTAATTTATTTTCGAATTGGATCGATAGCTTAGGAGAAGATAAACTTGACTCGTTTTGAATTTTGCTAACCCTAACTCACCAAGAATCCAATATGGATGTCTGTATCCATTCCAGCAAGCGCTTCATAATTCGAAACAGACAGATAACTTAGGCTATTATTATTAAGGGGATTATAATGTGATTATTTAGTAATTATTAAAAGTTATGACGGAGTATATAGTTGTCGCTATATTACTTATTTTGTGATCGCTACTGTTATTTCAGTATAAATTCTGGATAGGTGTTGTTTAAGAGCATTCGATGCTATTTATTAAGCCTATCTTTTTTCATAAAACAACACTTGAAGTTATCGTAATTGTTATGCATATTTTTGAGACACTTGATTTTCTGAAGGGATCGCCTAACTTTAAGCTTATTGTTATCCCAAAGTATCCAAACTTCTTGATAGGTGTTGTTTACTGAGCATTCGATGCCCTTTATTAGGTCTATTTTTTTCATAAAACACTTGAAGTTATCGTAATTCTCATGCATATTTCTTGAGCAGCACTTGATTTTCTGAATAACCTTTAAGTTTTTGTTATCCTAAAGTATCCAAATTCTTAATATGTTGTTTACTGAGCATTCGATGCTATTTATTAAGCCTATCTTTTTTTCATAAAACACTTGAAGTTATCGTAATTCTCATGCATATTTCTTGAGCAGCACTTGATGTTTTTGAAGTTGTCGCTTAACCTTTAAGTTATCAAAAATTCGATCTTTTGATTTTTACATTTTTATCATATCTCGATATTATTGAATTGTTTTAAACAAACCCAGTTGAAGTAATCGGATTAGAACCTCTAAAACTATATGATATTTGCATCTGATATTATAGCTTTAAAAAAAACTACAGAAAATTAAATTGCATTTTACAGAAAATGGTGTTTATTTTACTTTAAGAGCATTATAAATAAAAAACGGCTTCAGATATAATTTCAAATTTTCCCAATAAATACATTATAGACCTACACTGAATTTCTATACGCATTTTTCGTTGTTGTTTATATTAATTTTTATTTCTAGTACTTGAAATGGAATTTTTAAACAATATTTTAACATTTTTACGAATTTACTCCACTGTTGTGTTATTTTCAGTACATTCTAAAAATTTACTAAGGTATATATTTATACCTGATAATTGCTATTTACAAAAAAGCTTGTTTTTGTTTTGATACCGATTGAACACATTAACCTTTAATTTGGCTAAGTCTGGCCGCTACACCTGACATGTATATTTATAACTAGGGGAGAGTGTGGCACCTTGGGACATAGCCCACCTTGGGACACCTTTATTTTCAGGCTTTAATTTGCAACAAGGAATTAGTTCTCAGATGTCCTTCCTCTTCACTTCTCAAAGAATTTTGATGAAGTTAGTGCTTATAGGTAAGGAACAATTTCATTTTCTTTGTTTTGAATAACCCAAAATTACATCAATGTGCATTTTAAAAAGTAATTTTTTTGAAAAAAATTAAAATATTTAAAAAAAGTGTATTGTTATGAAAGAAAATTCATTTATTATTATTTCTATGCTAATAAATAAATTGTATTGTTAAGCCTAACTGTATAGTAGTTACCAAAAGATACTATGTAAAATGGGGCAGGTTGGGACACACATAGATGGGGCACCTTGGGACATTTTAAAAAGTGTAAACAAATATCAATTCAAGCAAAATAATTAATATTTTGGTGCCTAATTTTTAATTGATTTAACATGTCAAAATATTAATTTATTAATCTTTTTTTTTCAGAAAAAAATGGTGAGAACAAGAAAAACAAAGTATTCTGCTGTAAATGCTAATATGCTTGAATCAGCTGCAAATATAAGATTTGTTAAAAAATGTATTAACTTGAACAATTTTCAGCTATTTCTCTTTTATAACAGTTAATAAAAATAATTTGAACAGTATTTTGTATTTGTTGTTTAGTGTCCCAACCTACCCCATACAGTGGGGCAGGTTGGGACATTGGAAAGGTATTTTATTTCTTTTATTACTCTTTAACTAAATGAGATATTAAGTAGATTTAATGTTTATAAGAAGCAGATATGATGACAATATATGCATGCATACTTATTTTTTTCAATTAGCTATAAAAAAATCATAAAAAGTTTTAACTGAAAAGTGTCTCAAGGCGCCCCGGTCTCCCCTACCATATAACATAATTGTCAGTGTTCGCCACAGTGGACATTAATTATCTCAAAATTGGAAAATGACATTTTTTTTGTTTATTTTACAGAGATCCTAATGTCTATACAGACATGGGAAAATAACAGAAATTAAAAAAATATTTGAAAAAACATCTTGTCAAATTAAGGGTTAAGCACGATTCATCATTATGCTACTCATATAAAGGCAAAGGTTTGCGCCTTTCGTTTTAACAAACACCATTAACCCTCTGACTGCTCAATTTGTAAACAGTGACTGCTCAATTTGTAAACAGAGATCTCTTTGAAAATCGC
>CM063500.1:111240040-111255040 GCA_032207245.1 Pardosa pseudoannulata | reverse complement strand
TACGGTCATTTATAATGACTTAAACTATTACAGTTAAAAGCTTAATTATTATTATAACCTAAATGGGCTTATAATCTCTTTCATAAATTAATTTTTAAATGTCAGACTGAAATATGTTTCAACCCAACATTGTTGACAATATATGACACGTTTAACAAGTGTTGTGAATTATAATTTCAAAATTTAATTAACATAATCCTAAGAGAAATTACCTAAAATCTTAACAAGTGAATTTCACCAATAAGAAATATATTTTTAAACTATATTAGATTCCAAATGAGATTAATTTAGCAGCTTTTAAAAAAATTCAGACAAATGAAAATGAAGTTAGGCCCTAATTTGTTGTCTTTAGGCTCTGTGGAATATTTTAAGAAATTTCTAGGAGAAAAATTAATTACAAATTAAGTAATTGTTTTAATTATACTTTAAAATTTAAAATATTTTTTACTTTAAATGCCATCGTTGTAAAACTAGTCAACGCAGAGAAGTATATACTATAATTTATATTATTAGTAATAAGTACGGTCATTTATAATGACTTAAACTATTATAGTTAAAAGCTTAATTATTATTATAACCAAAATGGTCTTATAATCTTTTTCTTAAATTAATTTTTTAATGTCAGACTGAAATATGTTTCAGCCTAACATTGTTGACAATATATGACACGATTAAAAAGTGTTGTGAATTATAACTTCATAATTTAATTGACATAATCCAAAGAGAAATTACCTAAAACCTTAACTAGTGAATTTACTCAATAAGAAATATATTTTTAACTATATCAGATTCCAAACGAGATCAATTTAACAGCTGTTAAAAAGACTCAAATACCTAAAAGTAAAAAGTTAGGCCTTAATTTGCTGATATTAAGATCTGTTGAATATTTTCTAAGAAATTTCTAGGAGAAAATTTAATTACAAATTAAGTAATTGTTTTAATTATACTTTAAAATTTAAAATCTTGCAAAAAATTAAAATAATATCTTAAGCAGAACACCGAAGACATTATAAAGCTAGTTTTTTATTTTAATGCCATCGTTATAAAATTAGTTAAGGCAGAGAAGTATATAATCTAATGTATATTATTAGTAATAAGTATGGACATTAATAATGACTTAATTTATTATTGTTAAAAGCTTTAATATTATTATAAGCAAAACCTTCTTATAATATCTTATATAAATTGATTTTTAAATGTCAGACTAAAATGTTTCAGCTTAACATTATTGACAATATATGACACGTTTAACAAGTGTTGTGAATTATAATTTCAACATTTAATTGACATAATCCAAAGAGAAATTACCTAAAACCTTAACTAGTGAATTTACTCAATAAGAAATATATTTTTAACTATATCAGATTCCAAACGAGATCAAATCAGCAGCTTATAAAAAAATTCAGATAAATAAAAATAAAGTTAGGCCCTAATTTGCTGACTTTAGGCTCTGTGGAATATTTTAAGAAATATCTAGGAGAAAAATTAATTACAAATTAAGTAGTTTTTTTAATTATACTTTAAAATTTAAAATCTTTTTACTTTAAACGCCATCGTTGTAAAACTAGTCAAGGCAGAGAAGTATATACTATAATTTATATTATTAGTAATACGTATGGTCATTTATAAAGACTTTATTATAGTAAAAAGCTTTATTATTATTATAACCTAAACCTTCTTATAATCTCTTATATAAATTAATATTTAAATGTCAGACTGAAATATGTTTCAGCCTCATATTGTTGGCAATATATGAAACATTTAATAAGTGTTGCGAATTATAATTTCAATATTTAATTGACATAATCCATATTAGGCTCTGTTGAATATTTTCTAAGAAATTTCTAGGAGAAAATTTAATTACAAATTAAGTAATTGTTTTAATTATACTTTAAAATTTAAAATCTTGCAAAAAATTAAAATAATATCTTAAGCAGAACACCGAAGACATTATAAAGCTAGTTTTTTTTACTTTAAATGTCATCGTTATAAAATTAGTCAATGAAGAGAAGTATGTACTCTAATGTATATTATTAGTAATAAGTATGGACATTAATAATGACTTAATTTATTATTGTTAAAAGCTTTAATATTATTATAAGCAAAACCTTCTTATAATATCTTATATAAATTGATTTTTAAATGTCAGACTAAAATGTTTCAGCTTAACATTACAAGTGTTGTGAATTATAATTTCAACATTTAATTGGCATAATCCAGGAAGAAATTATCTAAAACCTTAACAAATGAATTTCTTCAATAAGAAATATATTGTTAACTACATTAGATTCCAAATGAGTTCGATTTAGCAGCTGTTAAAAAGACTCAAATACCTGAAAAATAAAAAGTTAGGCCTTAATTTGCTGATATTAGGCTCTGTTGTATATTTTCTAAGAAATTTCTATGAGAAAAATTACTTACAAATTAAGTATATGTTTTAATTATACTTTAAAATTTAAAATCTTTTTTACTTTAAATGACATCGTTATAAAACTAGTCAAGGCAGAGAAGTATATACTATAATTTATATTATTAGTAATAAGTACGGTCATTTATAATGACTTAAACTATTACAGTTAAAAGCTTAATTATTATTATAACCTAAATGGGCTTATAATCTCTTTCATAAATTAATTTTTAAATGTCAGACTGAAATATGTTTCAACCCAACATTGTTGACAATATATGACACGTTTAACAAGTGTTGTGAATTATAATTTCAAAATTTTATTGACATAATCCAAAGCAAAATTGAATAAAATCTTAACAAGTGAATTTCCTAAATGAAAAATACATTTTTAATTATATTTGATTGCAAATGAGATCAATTTAGCAGCAGTTAAAAAGATTCAGATACCCACAAGAAAAAGTTAGGCTATAATTTGTTGATTTTAGGATCTGTTGAAAATTTTCTAAGACATTGATATGAGAAAAATTAATTACAAATTAAGTATATGTTTTAATTATACTTTAAAAATTAAAATCTTGTAAAAAATTAAAATATCTTAAGAAGAACACCAACGATATTATAAAGCTAGTTTTTTACTTTAAATACCATCGTTATAAAATTAGTCAAATCAGAGAAGTATATACTCTAATGTATATTATTAGCAATAAGTATGGATATTAATAAGGACTTAATTTATTATAGTTAAAAGCTTTAATATTATTATAACCAAAACCTTCGTATAATATCTTATATAAATTGATTTTTAAATGTCAGACTAAAATGTTTCAGCCTAACATTACAAGTGTTGTGAATTATAATTTCAACATTTAATTGGCATAATCCAGAGAGAAATTACCTAAAACCTTAACAAGTGAATTTACTCAATAAGAAATATATTTTTAACTATATCAGATTCCAAACGAGATCAATTTAACAGCTGTTAAAAAGACTCAAATACCTAAAAGTAAAAAGTTAGGCCTTAATTTGCTGATATTAAGATCTGTTGAATATTTTCTAAGAAATTTCTAGGAGAAAATTTAATTACAAATTAAGTAATTGTTTTAATTATACTTTAAAATTTAAAATCTTGCAAAAAATTAAAATAATATCTTAAGCAGAACACCGAAGACATTATAAAGCTAGTTTTTTTTCTTATTTTAAATGTCATTGTTATAAAATTATTTAAGGCATAGAAGTATATAATCTAATGTATATTATTAGTAATAAGTATGGACATTAATAATGACTTAATTTATTATAGTTAAAAGCTTTAATATTATTATAACCAAAACCTTCGTATAATATCTTATATAAATTAATTTTTAAATGTCAGACTGAAATATGTTTCATCCTAACATTATTGACAATATATGACACGTTTAACAAGTGTTGTGAATTATAATTTCAACATTTAATTGGCATAATCCAGAGAGAAATTACCTAAAACCTTAACAAGTGAATTTCCTAAATAAAAAATATATTTTAATTATATTAGATTCCAAATGAGATCAATTTAGCAGCTTTTAAAATTTCAGATAAATAAAAATAAAGTTAGGCCCTAATTTACTGACTTTAGACTCCTAGAATATTTACTAAGAAATTTCTATGAAAAAATTAATTACAAATTTAGTATATGTTTTAATTATACTTTAAAATTTAAAATCTTGTAAATAATGAAAATAATATCTTAAGCAGATCACCAAAGACATTATAAAGCTAGTTTTTTTTCTTATTTTAAATGTCATTGTTATAAAACTATTTAAGGCATAGAAGTTTATGCTCTAATTTATATTATTAGTAATAAGTATGTTCATTTATAATAACTTAATTTATTATAGTTAAAGCTTTAATATTATTAAAACCAAAATGGGCGTATAATCTCTTTTATAAATTAATTTATAAAACTTACACTGAAATATGTTTCATCCTAACATTATTGACAATATATGACACGTTTAACAAGTGTTGTGAATTATAATTTCAACATTTAATTGACATAATCCAAAGAGAAATTACCTAAAACCTTAACTAGTGAATTTACTCAATAAGAAATATATTTTTAACTATATCAGATTCCAAACGAGATCAATTTAACAGCTGTTAAAAAGACTCAAATACCTAAAAGTAAAAAGTTAGGCCTTAAATTTGCTGATATTTTAAAATTAAAATAATATCTTAAGCATTAATTTTTTGCTTTTTAATTTTTACTTTAAATGTTATCGTTATAAAATTAGTCAATGAAGAGAAGTATTCTCTAATTTGCTGACTTTAGGCTATGTGAAATATTTTAAGAAATTTTCTAGGAGAAAAATTAATCACAAATTTAGTAAATGTTTTAATTATACTTTTAAAATTTAAAATCTTGCAAAAAATTAAAACAACATCTTAAGCAGAACACCAACGACATTATGAAGCTAGTTTTTTACTTTAAATGCCATCGTTTACAAAACTAGTCAAGGCAGAGAAGTATATACTATAATTTATATTATTAGTAATAAGTATGGTCAATCATAATGACGTAATTTATTATAGTTAAAATCTTTAATATTATTATAACCAAAACCTTCATATAATCTCTTATATAATTAATTTTTAAATGTCAGACTAAAATGTTTCATCCTAACATTATTGACAATATATGACACGTTTAACAAGTGTTGTGAATTATAATTTCAACATTTAATTGACATAATCCAAAGAGAAATTACCTAAAACCTTAACTAGTGAATTTACTCAATAAGAAATATATTTTTAACTATATCAGATTCCAAACGAGATCAATTTAACAGCGGTTAAAAAGACTCAAATACCTAAAAGTAAAAAGTTAGGCCTTAATTTGCTGATATTAAGATCTGTTGAATATTTTCTAAGAAATTTCTAGGAGAAACTTTAATCATAAAGTAAGTATAGTTTTTAATTATACATTAAAATTTAAAATCTTGTAAAAAATTAAAATAATATCTTAAGCAGAACACCAACGACTCTAATTTATATTATTAATAATAAGTATAGACATTAATAATGACTTAATTTATTATAGATAATAGCTTTAATATTATTATAACCAAAATGGACTTATAATCTCTTTCATAAATTAATTTTTAAATGTCAGACTGAAATATGTTCCAGCCTAACATTCCAAGTGTTGTGAATTATAATTTCAACATTTATTGACATAATCTAAAGAGAAATTACCTAAAACCTTAACAAGTGAATTTCCTAAATTAGAAATATATTTTTAATTATATTTGATTGCAAATTAGATCAATTTAGCAGCAGTTAAAAAGATTCAGATTCATAAAAGAAAAAGTTAGGCCCTAATTTGAATGATTTTAGGCTCTGTTCTAAGAAATTTCTAGGAGAAAAATTAATTACAAATTAAGTAATTGTTTTAATTATACTCTAAAAAATTAAAATCTTGTAATAAATTAAAATAATATCTTAAGCAGAACACCAACGATATTATAAAGCTAGTTTTTTACTTTAATATCGTTATAAAACTAGTCAAGGCAGAGAAGTATATACTATAATTTATATTATTAGTAATAAGTATGGTCATTCATAATGACGTAATTATTATAGTTAAAAGCTTTAATATTATTATAACCAAAACCTTCGTATAATATCTTATATAAATTGATTTTTAAATGTCAGACTAAAATGTTTCAGCCTAACATTACAAGTGTTGTGAATTATAATTTCAACATTTAATTGGCATTAAATCAAAGAGAAATTACCTAAAACCTTAACAAGTGAATTTCCTAAATTAGAAATATATTTTTAATTATATTTGATTGCAAATTAGATCAATTTAGCAGCAGTTAAAAAAAGACTTTTATAACTAAAAGAAAAATTTAAGACCTAATTTGTTGATTTTAGGTTCTGTTGATATTTTCTAAGAAATTTCTCTGTGAAAATTAATTACAAATTAAGTAATAGTTTTAATTATGCTTTAAAAAATTAAAATCTTGTAAAAAATTAAAATAATAAATTAATTTTTAAATATCAAACTAAAATGTTTCATCCTAAAATACCAAGTGTTGTGAATTATAATTTCAACATTTGATTGACATAATCCAAAGAGAAATTACCTAAAACCTTAACAAGTGAATTTCCTAAATAAGATATATATATATATATATATATATATATATATATATATATATATATATATATATATATATATATATATATATATATATATATATATTTTTAATTATATTTGATTGCAAATTAGATCAATTTAGCAGCAGTTAAAAAGATTCAGATACCCAAAAGAAAAAGTTAGGCTCTAATTTGCTGATTTTAGGATCTGCTGAAAATTTTCTAAGATATTGATATGAGAAAAATTAATTACAAATTAAGTAATAATTTTAATTATGGTTTAAAGAATAAAAATCTTGTAAAAAATTAAAATAATATCTTAAGCAGAACACCAACGGCATTTTAAAGCTAGTTTTTACTTTAAATGCCATCGTTATAAAACTAGTCAATATTGTAACGAAGATTTGAATGAACACACCGTTTAACTTAACAGAACAATTTATCGAACCTAAATAGCAACTCGCAACTTTACAGGATCGAGAAGTGGCCTACAACTAGTGGGTATCAGCTTTTATACCCGAACAGAATATTCGAGAAATAACTAATTTACATATTAAAGAAAGATCTAGAATAATCAAGAACATAAGGAAACAATAAACAGCATTTTTAAATTAAAAATCCGTACTTTGGATAAACTGCCATGTCAAGCATCGAACCCACAATCTAAGGGTCTGGATCGCGTGCTTTGACCATTCGACCACTGAGATAGTTGACTAAACTTCTTTATGCGGCAATATTATTATAACCAAAATGGGCTTATAGTCTCTTTCATAAAATTAATTTTGAAATGTCAGACTGAAATATGTTTCAGCCTAACATTGTTGACTATATATGACACGTTTAATAAGTGTTGTGAATTATAATTTCAATATTTAATTGACATAATATAAAGAGAAATTACCTAAAACTGTAACAAGTTAATTTCCTCAATAAGAAATATATTGTTAACTACATTAGATTCCAAATGAGTTCGATTTAGCAGCTGTTAAAAAGACTCAAATACCTGAAAAATAAAAAGTTAGGCCTTAATTTGCTGATATTAGGCTCTGTTGTATATTTTCTAAGAAATTTCTATGAGAAAAATTACTTACAAATTAAGTATATGTTTTAATTATACTTTAAAATTTAAAATCTTGCAAAAAATCAAAATAATATCTTAAGCTGAACACCAACTACATTATAAAGCTAGTTTTTTTTACTTTAAATGTCATCGTTATAAAATTAGTCAATGAAGAGAAGTATGTACTCTAATTTATATTATTAGTAATAAGTATGGACATTAATAATGACTTAATTTATTATAGTTAAAAGCTTTAATATTATCATAACCAAAACCTTCTTATAATCGTTTATATAAATTAATTTTTAAATGTCAGACTAAAATGTTTCAGCCTGACATACAAAGTGCTGTGAATTATACTTTCAACATTTAATTGATGTTTCAATTTGAATCAAGCAATTAAAGCATAATTTAGTAAATATATCCTCGATCATAATATATTAGGTTTTAATTATATTAAAATTACATTAAATGAAAAAAAAGACATTAATTTATTTCAATTTTTATTATCTTTTTCAGACGTTTCGTAAATGCAATGAAATTAATTTATGTTCGTGTACCAAATGATGATCTACGCACATATACCTCTTCGTAAGTTAATTTTAAATTAAAAAGATTAAATTCCTACTCAGACGTTGTTATTTTTAATATTTTCAGAGAAACTTATGCTAATTATCTTGCACAGCACTGGGAATTACTTCAAAATTTTGAAACTCTAATTAAACTGAAAACCCAAAATGTAAAAGAAAAAAAAATGAAACGTATTTCAGACCTAGAAATTCACGTGCAGAAGGCGTTTTTTGTCAGTTTTATAATTACGGTCAAAATACTAAATGGATAATATATTAAAGAAAAATGTAATTAAAAAACTTGATAGTTTATTTATGTAGAGGCAATCTAACTTTTACTAATTAACACTCTTCAAGAGTTAGAAAACCAAGTATTATGTCGTTGGCTCATGACTTTTACTATTAGTTTTAATTACATAAACAGATAAATTGTTCCAGTTTCAAAAAATTAAATTTATTGAAAAATTAAATCTTAAAAAATTAATGCTATGTAAGATAATTATAAAAATTTAGTTTCATCTTTACCGTCTTTTCTTATATAATTTAAAATTAGAAATTTCGGGACAAATTAAGGATTAAAATTAACTAATATTGTACATCTATGCACATTGTAATTTCTTCTTATACTTATATTTTAATTTTAGAATTATATTGTGTAAAATAAAAAAATATATTTATGAACATTTATTTTATTTTTATAATTATTAATTTGTAGTGTATTCGTAGGAATTATCAGTTACAATTAGAAGAAAATTTATAGAAAATTATAAAATATCAAAACACATACTGTGTACATAAAAGCATGTATACACAAATACACTATAAAAATTTAGTTTCACTTTACTCTTTCTTTTATAATTTAAAATTAGATAATATTCGGGACAAATATATATATATATATAATATAATAATATATATATATATACATTGTATATTATACTTCTATATACTTATATTTAATTTTAGAATTATATTGTGTAAAATACATATATATATATATATATATATAATTATATATATATATTTTTATACATATTAATTTGTAGTGTACTTCGTAGGAATATATCAGTATATATATAGAAGATATATATTATATAGAAAATTATAAAATATATATACATATATATACTGTGTACATATAAGCATGTATATATACATATATAACACACCACATATATATATCACACACATACACGTACACACATACACACACACACATATATATATATATATATATATATATATATATAATAAGACGGTCTTCACAATGAGTGGTTGCAGTCATGGAGCATAAAATAACATCATTTCAGCTAAGACCTTTACTAGCATAACGTTGGAGGATTGTTTCCCACTTCATCATAGGGACAGAACAAACTGAGGGCTCAGCTAGCATAAAGTTAGAAAAAGGCAGTTATCACCTTCTCAGCATCTGTGGGAAAATCTCTCGAAAAATCTGACAGTGTGCATCTCCTATTAGTTTAGTAATTTCCTAAATTGTCCGCTAGGTCAATATAGAGTTATAATTGATCAGACCATTGGTAGAATTTTAAATCGAGGACACTCCTTCAATTAAGACAATTTTGAGTCTGGGAAAATAGATTTTAAGGAATTAGAATGGGAGAGTTTTTAAAAAGATATTAAAGTAAAATAATTTTGATATATTACATATAAATACATATCTACATACATATAGTATATGTAAATACCTGTCATTATCCATTGTCTATCAAAAGATAACAAATGATATAAAAAGTAAACTCATGTAGGTATAAAAATTAAATTATATATTTGTTGAAATTAGTGCTTGACGCTGTTACTTGAAATGAAGTGACACACTGACTTATCTATGACGATCCAACTACTATATAAGACATCAAATAAAATAGACAATCGAAGAAGTAAGTGTTTTTAATTCATTTATAACATTTATTTTAATTCATTTTAAACATATCAACGAAATAAAAACATAAAAAGATTTTCTAACCACTAAATAGGAATGATATTATTAATGCTAACTTACAAATGGCATGCTTAGGATTCATGTACTGGTATTTCGGCAGCAGTCTTATGTAAATGAAAGCCCTGGTATTAAGTCAATATAGAGAAAATTTAGAATATAGAGACAAACTAAATCATTCTTTTAGGGAATTAGTTTTGATAAAAAATAAAATTTCATTGATTGAGTTAAAACATAGTGAAGGTTTATTGTTAGTATCGTGTAAAAAGTTTTATGGAACTAAAAAAGTAAAAAAAAAAGATGAATTTGTTTAATAGCTCATGTGCCAAGAGGAGTCAGTGTATTACTTATATATTTTATATATATATATATGTATGTATATATATGTGTGTGTGTGTGTGTACAGTGGACTACGCTTAATGTGATCAGATTGGGACACCGCGATTTTGATAACAATAAACGATTAATAACAATAAATGATTAATAACAATAAACGATGTTTAAAATTAGATAAATTTACCCCCTTCTTTTAATTCACACGTACTACATTTCATAACAAAATCAAAAAACACACACGTTGTATTTATGTACTTTATATATTGTTGAGTTTTGTTTTGTAAAACCGCCAATATTACGCTTGGCGCCAATTTAGCAGCTTGTTGTAAAACTGCCACATTAAGAATTGTTGTGTTTTTATGTTTGCTATATATAGAATGTGAAAACTGAGAGTGTGTGTTCGACCCTTCGCTTCGAGAAGGCAACTGAGTATTCGTCTGAGAATAAAAATTTAATTTAAGAGCTACAGTCCATCATTTATTTTGTGATAATCATTACCTAATTAAGAACCAGCGACCAATCCTCTTCATATATTATCCTTTGAAATATAAGAATTGTATACATAATTTAAAAAAATTGAAAAATTATTGACTGTCTACAATTTTTTCTAAGAAGTTCATTGATAAATTGTTCGTAATCATAATCAACCTGTCATAATGATTTAAAATTTTAATCTTTCGTTTTAACTTTAAATCATTTCTCTTCCTGGATTCCATATCGACAAGCTGCATGTAAGCGAGCAAGGCATAAAATGAGAATACACACCTTCTCAGTTCCGATAACAATATGTTGCCTTCTGCTTATCTGACAACCACTGGCCATCAGCAGGATGTGAGTATTTCTAAAAATTTCCAGCAACGTGTAATTTGTCACTTATTTGTTCATTCCACATTTCCCTAGTTTGAAGAGAAGAATTCTCGGAAATTCAAACAGGGAAAGGAAAGAAAAAAATGGGCTCCTTCTGAATATATTGATGATATTCCTTTGCCAGTTAAAATGAGGTTCGAAAACTGATAACATTTACCGATGTAACTATCCCATAAAGCGATAATTTTCACATACAAATAAATAGAGAAAATCGAGACCAAGTGATGTCGATAAAAATAAGCGATTGATAGCTTTAACTGTGATTCCATTAAACAGAGTGCACTCTATGTATACATATTACAGTCTTAAAACTCTGCTTCCGTTCACAAAGCTATCGATGATATTTTCGTTTCTCAATGGTTATTGTTTTATCAACACAAGGTGGTGCAAGCACACATAATGGAAGAAAACTTGTTGAGAATACAAAAACAAATCTGATATCTATTAAAACGAAACCTTATAACATCCCAACGAAAAGAAATCTCCTGGTGTGGTCTATTTATCAGATCTTTTGATTAAATGAATGAGCACATAGCAGTTTCTCAATAATACAAGACAACTAGGTGTTCTCTTTGCATAAAGTAAAACCATGTAATCATCTAAGTAAAAAAAAATGGAGGACAATCTCTCAAAGAACGTAATACATCATTATCATCCTTTTCATGCTTGTGTGTCATTGGTGAGACAATGACGTATCACCGTCCTCTATTTTGAGTTCACCCAATTTAATTATACAGACAGCTATTTTCTCACTTGCATTTTTGAATGGGTCCGTCTCTTTTCCCTTTTCCTCCATCATTATCGAGAATTTTCACACCCTTCTATCTCTTTTATCCATCTCTTGCTCTGATTCATATCATCAATCATTTCTTCGCCAAGAATGATAAATTCCACCAAGTTTCGAAGATAATAATGAATAAAAATATATTTATCTCTTATTGTTGCCGTTTTTTTTCTCTATGCTATAATAAAGAATATTTTATTCTTAAGTGTTTTTCTTATTTTATTTGGTTCCTCATCAGGTAATCTATATATTTAAGAAAACAATGGTAAAAAGGAATATCGATCACAAACTAATTTAAATGTTAGTGGATAATCGATAGTAACAACATTCTGGATAGTTACTTTTTTTAAATATGGAGAATGCTTTAAGTCCTACTGCTTTATCTACATTTTCTATCCATGAATGGTGATCAGATTATCAATATGTTCCCGAAAGTGAATATCAAGCATTTTTATTCTAAATAAGAGGTTATCAAACGTGTTTAGAACATGTTTGAAATAAATGATAATTTCAATACCTCTGTAATAATTAGTTAAACTAAATATTAAAATATTGTTGTATATTAACAATAACCTTTTTATCTGTAAAGAATGTTTTATTATTAAGTGTTTTTCTTATTTTATTTGGTTCCTTTGCCGGTAATCTATATATTTAAGAAAACAATGGCAAAAATGAATATCGTTCCCAAACCAATTTAAATGTTTGTGGATAATCGATAGTAACAACATTCTTGATAGTTGCTTTTTTTTAAATATGGAAAATTCTTTAAATCCTACTTCTTTATTCGCACTTTCTATGCATGCATGGTGATCAGATCAGCAATATGTACCGGGAATTGAATACCAAGCACTTTTATTCTAAATCAGGGGTTATCAAACGTGTTTAGAACACCTTTGAAAAAAAATTAACAATTTAAACTCATCTATAATAATTAGTTAAAACAAACACTAAAATATCGCTGCATATTAACAATAACCATTTTATCTGTAAAGAATGTTTTATTATTACGTGTTTTTCTTTTTTTATTTGTTTCCTTTGCCGGTAATCTATATATTTAAGAAAATAATGGCAAAAATGAATATCGATCACAAATTATTTTAATTGTTAGTTGATTATCGGTAGTAACAACATTCTGGATAGTTACTTCATTTTAAATATGGAAAATGCTTTAAATCCTACTGCTTTATCCGCATGTTCTATGCATACATAGTGATCAGATGAGCAATATGTTCTGCGAATGGAATACCAAGCACTTTTATTCTACATCAGAGGTTATCAAACGTGTTTAGAACACCTTTAAAAGAAATAATTTCAATTCTTCTATAATTATTAGTTAAACCAAACACTAAAATATTCTTGCATATTAACAATAAGCATTTTATCTGTAAATAATGTTTCATTCTTAAATGTTTTTCTTATTTTATTTCTTTTCTTTGCAGGTATTCTATATACTTAAGAAAAAAATGGCAAAATGAATATCGATCACAAACTAATTTAAATGTTAGCGGATAATCGATAGTAACAACATTCTGGATAGTTACTTATTTTTTAATATGGAAAATGCTGTAAATCCTACTGATTTACCCGCATTTTCTATACATGGATGGTGATCAGATCATCAATATGTTCCGGGAATTGAATACTAAGCACTTTTATTCAAAATCAGAGGTTATCAAACGTGTTTAGAACACCTGTGAAAAAAAATAACAATTTCTACCCTTCTATAATAATTAGATAAACCAAACAGGAATATACTGTTGCATATTAACAATAACCATTTTATCTGTATTTATATTTCCGAAGAAGCAAATGTATTAAGGACCATAGAATAAAATCATTGGAATCAAAATAGAGAATTATTTTATAAAATATACTTTCAGATTTGTTTCCTTTTACAAGGCATAAAAAACTGGTTGCCTAAACATATCTATATAATTTATTCAACATATATTGCTAAAATCGATAATGCTTATCTTTATTCCCACGCGATAAACTATGTAAACTTAAAGAGTTTATTCTCTATACATTATTTAAATGCGCATTAATTTCCAAAGAAAGCAAACTGTCTTTCTATTCCAGTATTTTACTCGAGATATAATTTCAAGATATTTATTAAGCTTCATGGATATTAAATAGGCCTGATGTTTATCTCAATTGACTGAACTACCTATTGTTAAAAAAATTTCTAGAATTATTACAAATTTGTTAAAAACTACAGACATAAGACATTTGCTTGTCTTTTGAAAGTTCCTTTATTGCAGAAATCTTTAGTTTATTCTAAGTCTAATTTCAATAAACCAGATAACTAAAGTAAACCAATATTTACTCTAAAATAGTCTTTATACTTTTAAATTTTTATAATTAACTATTTAACTACAAAACTAGGATTATTATGATATTACGTAGAAATGAATATAGACTGAAAAGATATTTTAATATTCAAACTATTTCACTTTTAATGCTTACCTAATCACGAAATAATATGATATTAGGATAAAGTGAATGAAAATTTTACGATAAACAATAGAAACTTTCTATTTTGGATTGAATAAAAGTCGTATTATTATTTTTTAAAAATTAGTGAAAAGTACATTAGAAGTTTCACATGCCTCTTCACGTTTTAATAAACATAAACAGAAAAACTTCCAAAATGGTATATGATGCTTCAATACTTTTATAGTTCCAAATATACATTTAAAATATATAATAACAAAAATAAAATATACCCTATTACAGTTAAAAATTATTTCATATCGAAATTTTTGAGTGTTTTGAGTGTTGAGAGTTTTCAGAAATATTGAGCGTATGAAAAATATGTACCTTCTCATATTTGGTTTCAATAACATTGACTTCAGAGAAGGAAGTAACACACAC
>CM063500.1:111217341-111227341 GCA_032207245.1 Pardosa pseudoannulata | reverse complement strand
GTTCCAGATGTAATTAATAAATTGGCTTAAATCTAAACTAATTCTGCTAGTACGTTTATGATGGTAAAGAGTCAATTGGAGATCAGTATAATGGAGTTCCAGATGTAATTAATAAATTGGCTTAAATCTAAACTAATTCTGCTAGTACGTTTATGATGGTAAAGAGTCAATTGGAGATCAGTATAATGGAGTTCCAGATGTAATTAATTAATTGGCTTAGATCTAAATTAATGTTGTCAATACATTTATGATGGTGATGAGTCAAATGAAGAGCAGTATAATAGAGTTCCAGATGTAATTAATAAATTTCCCCCTGCTTTATACATAGACCAATCATATTAATGTGACCACGTGTCAAAAACCAGAATATCCACCTTTCTCATAGTGGATCACTAGAAGCCGTGTAGGAAAAGAGTCAATGAGGTTCCTGAATGTGTTTGCTGGGATTTTGAGCTATGCCGACACCAGTGCCGGTTCTTTCTGCGCTAAGTTATGCTGGTGAGGATCTATGGGGTGAACAACTAGTACTAGGTGGTCCCACAGATTCTCGATTGGGTTCAAATCGGTGGAACTTGCTGGCCACGGAAGTAGGTAAATTCATTCTGGTGCTCATCGTATCAAGCCCATACACTGCGATATTTAAGACACGTCGTATTGTCCTGCTGGTAGAGGCTATCATCTGGAAGAAAAGAAATTGTCATGTACGGATGAACATGATCCATAAGAATATATACATACTTGTGTTGATCCATCGTGCATACCACAATAGTGAGTGAATACCACGAAAACATTCCTCTGACCATAATTATCAATCCTTTATCTTGTACCCTACAGACATTTTCTGCAGGGTGTTTGCTGTTGTTCATAGTGCCGTATATGACAAAGTACATCTTTCTGATTGAGTATATAGCGTGATGCGTCCAAAAAAGCCTCCTGACTCTACATAGTAGAAGTCCAGATTCGATACTGGCTTGAAAAGTCCAAACTTCGTCGCTCATGAACACCAATCAGCACAGATTAACAATATATTATATATATATATATATATATATATATATATATATATATATATATATATATATATATATATATATATATATATATATATATATATATATATATATATATATATATATATGTATATATATATATATATATACATATATATATATATATTTATGTCAGGTCTAAAAAAGAGGTAGTTAGAAATTACGTAAGTTATAAGCGATTTTAAAAATGGAACTCTTTTATAATAATAAAATAAATGAAAAAGACCCACCCTCGCTTAAGCTTTTAGAATCATCCGGTCAGGCCGAAGCATTTTGGAACAATTTGATGAGCTTCCAAACAGATAAGTTTGAGTCAGCGCGTGGAGATGGAACTGTGAACACCTATGCCACGCTGAGCTCCGCCATGAACAATGAAAATGACGCACGTTGCTCTCACATAGAACTATGAGTTAATAAAGTTATTATATTCTAGAAGAATGTTTTCCATTCGCCTCAACTCTGGATCACTACATCAACACACACACACACACACACACATATATATATATATATATATATATATATATTATTGTGTAAATGATAAACAAAGTAATATATCTTCTGTGAATAGAAAGGGTTTGTTTTACATGGTTTTAGAAAATTGGGAAGAAGATAGAGTGAAACCAAATTACAGTTTCAAAAACAAGCGTCAGCATAAAAAAATACACAATACTGTTCTCGTTATTTATGTATTTAAATAAAAAATAAGTAATTATAAAATAAATAATTACATATAACTTAACGGAGAAACAGCACAAATACAATATCAAAATTATAATAATTAAAATAATAATCAAAAATTTCTGTTCTCGTTTTTTCATGCATTGAATAATAATATACATAGAACTCATTCATAGGACTCTCTTAATATTTTATCAAATGACTATTATGTTCACTATATCTTAAAAAAATTGAGTCGGAAAATAAGAATATAACTGCTTAATATTTACTACGGCTAAGAAAGTAGTCTAAAAATATTTCTAACCCCTTCTCCTCTAAATAAATCTACTAAATATAAGTTAGGCAAGACTTAAGTAAGCTCAAAACTCTAAAAAAGTTAAAAAAACAGCGTTATAAGGGTGTGACTGCTACAAGATTTATATTGCAGTATCTTTGTGTGTAGTCTGTTTACTATTGAATTTATACGCTCTGCTTGTGCCGGATTCATACATCTGTTATTAGAGAGCCGCTTTGAACGTAATATGGAGAGCTGTGTCTGGAATAATACGTAACATTCCACGTGATTGCCTGTAATCCACAGGCGATTATCAAATGGTATTGGCAGAGGATACTTACCGACAAAGGGAATGTACATTTCACGGATTTCGAAGGGGGTTTGAAACAATGCTTCTGGTGCACTACGAACGATCAATCACACTCCCATACAAAAATGTTTTTTAAAAGGTAGAATTCTATTAAAACTGTAAATTATTTCACGCTAAATTTTAAACTATATTGACACTGCCATGGTCGAAACAGATTATTGCAAATGAATAATTATTTAGTAATTAAAACCTCTTTATTGCTGCTTTGATTAAAGGTACACATTACCTTTAACAATTTCAACCATTCGAAATTTTTAAAAAAATATATTCTTAAATTCTTTGGACAGTTTGGAATCGTTTGAAATAAAATCCGTTGAAATATCTGAATTAGAACATGCCAAACTATAAAATCTTTTTATTTAATATTATAATATATAAGAAAACTATAAAAACTTTAAAGGGGTTATACGACTATTAAATCGACAAAAAATTAGATTTTTTAGAAGAAAATATATATGAAAAGAACATTTCAAAACATTCGGTTCTGAACATTTCAAAACAATTCGCGTAAATCAATTCCAATATTGAGAAGGATTATGGGTAAAAACTTGTTATCTGTTCATTGTAAAGAAATTTAACATAGAAAACTTGATTTTTCTCAAATTGTGTTTTTTTAAATGTAATTAGCTTGTTATGTCAAAAATATTTTAGATTTTTTCATAAAAGTTATAAGGTTGTATACAATATAATTTTCATCCAAACAAACCTAAATTTTGATGTATATTTAAATATATATATATATATATATATATATATATATTAATGATAATTTTTTAATTTTTGGGGAAAAAATTCATTTTTTTCAAATATTTTTGTAAAATATATATGTATTTCAAAAACATACCACCTTAAAGTAAAAGATATTTTGAGATATTTTAGTATGTTTTAAAACAACAAGGTTGTCTGAGACTTGTCTTATATTTTTAGTAACCAAGCACGCTAGCCTTGATATCATTTTGTTAACGACAAAGTGTCTTATTAAAAAAAATCTAACAAAAACATTTTTTAAATTTGAAAAATGAGTGATGTATGTAAGTAAAGATAATAATTTTTTCTAACTATGTTTAAAAAATTAAAACGTCGTTTATATTAGTCGCAAACAAGACTTTAATAGCCCATCACATGACGGGATCAGTAAAACTTTTAATTGTCCAGAATTTTAAAGTACTTTATGATGCATTTTAAATAATGCTTTGTTTTTTGGCTGAGAATTATCTGGTACTCAATAATTTGTTTATCTTTACTGACCTCATGTTAGTTGCCAGCTTTAATTTATCTTGTTATATTACGTGATAGGATGGACAGCAGAGGTTTTAATATTGACAGTGATTATTTGGCTGTGGATATGAATAATGTCCAAAATTGAGCGAATCGATTGTAAACCTTGTGTTTATGCATAAAAACACACAAACGAACACTTTTTAATTTTCAAAGGTATATAACTTAAACTCTAGATATTTATAGTCCTTAAAAAAGTCCTAGACTTTTATGAAAATATTTTATCGTTAATACCAGTGATAAAATGTTTTGTACCTAATCCGTATGTACCTAATCTATTTAAGCCAAATATAAAAGACTGTTATTTACGTAATATTTAGGTTCAGTAATAAAACGTAGGAAAATAATGCAGACATAATTTAAATAATTTAAAATAAGAAATGATTAAATGAGATGTTTAAAAGAATGATTTCATAATGCTAAAAACATGTTATTTCTATCTACTTATAATGTGATAAATAGATAAATTTAGTCTCCTGCTCAACAGGGGAAAATAGGTTTTGAAATAAAGACATAAACAATCGTAAGGAGGAAGGGGTTGATTTCTAACGTTTTCGAACTCGCTTTGAATTTTGCTAACCCTAACTCATGATGGATTCAACATGGATGCCTCTATCTATTCCAGGTCCTACCGCTTCATAAATTCGAAGACAGAAGGACAGATAACTTAGTTTAGTTTAGTTCAGTTTGGAGTGCTACGATCTACTTTTTGCTACACGAGGGCTAATGAAACCGGGACCTACAGCTTCAAGCCGATTCCGAAAGGCTACGAACATCCATGCCACTGTGGGATACGAACCCACGAACTCCGGTACCGAAGGCAGCACCCTAACCAATCGGCCATCGTTCTTCTGACAGATAACTTAGATTATTATTATATAGGGGATTTATAGCTCTTAAATACACAGATAACACAACAGCAAGAGAAGAATATTCTAGGGATTTCTAGAATTAAAAAAAGTAAACTTAAACAAATAATATGTAAACTGGAGCAGCACTTGCTGATTGGGACCACATTTTCAGAAATCTAGCGTGATAACAACCCTGCCACCAAGTATTTTCAGTAAGCCGTTTTCAGCGCCATTATATTTTATTAATTTTTAATGCTATAAAAGGCTAATATTTTAGTAATTTTTAAGTGGCCATTTTATTCATGAATTTAAGCCTCATATGTCATACTCATAATATGTTTTAATAAAACCCAGCGAAAAATGTTTAAGTTTAATAAAAATGAAATGAAACATTTATCAATATCAGATCAGGTTACACGCTTGAGTTTATCAAGCTCCACAGTCCTTATATACGAAAAAATAAAATTTTATTTTGCAGAAATTTCTCTGAACGTTTCTTCTATTCTATTTATAGCATGTGAATAAGCAATTACAAACAAAGATAGGTATGTTTCATTGAGCATTTCAGTCTATTCTCTAGTATTTCATAGCTTAATTGTTTGAAACACGAATTAAGAAATTCTTCACAGTCAAACTTAAAGTCAGTCCTTCCAATGTTTTCTTTCTTTTTCGGCAGAATTGTAGAGTTCCTTTTTTTTTCGGGAAAAGAGTTGTTATGATTGATGACTGTTGTATACAAAACAAGAGAATGAAACAGAAAAAAGCAACGTAAAAAGCAAATGTGTCGCTAGCAGATGGTATAAGTAAATCAAGATAAATCTGTCTCGACTCATTTAGGTTCTCAAACTCCTTTCATTTCATGACCGCTTTTGAAAACGAGAGACGCCGATGGAAAGCAGCTAGAAGAACATATTTTGGTGAAAATAAATAGCTCCGTACCATATCGAAATAGAATACACCCTTTTTGTTGAGAAAAGAAAATATATCTCATCTATATAAAGCAACCTCTTATAAAAACTCCTTTATTTCCTAACGTATTTTTTTCGTAGAACAAGTTGCATATTCGAATCACTCTTTTTGGTGATATATCGGTATTTTTCATTGTATATCTATGTCTATTCGTTCATAAAATTAAGTACTATAATTTGTATGTGTAATATATATATATATATATATACATATACATATATATATATATATATATATATATATATATATATATATATATATATATATATATAAATGTATATTTGTATGTATGTATGTATATATATATATATATATATATATATATATATATATATATATATTATATATATATATATATATATTATATATATATATGTATATATATATATATATATATATATATATATATATATATATATATATATATATATGTGTGTATGTGTGTATATATATATATATATATATATATATATATATATGTATATTTGTATATATGTATATATATATATATATATATATATATATATATATATCGTTATGAAGTACAGAGTGATAATAAAAGAGTTATAATATATCCATTCACGAGCTTTGGAAAATATATCATCTTCTCACCTGCAAACACCTGGATATGCAAACACTGCTGTCAAGTGAAACATCTGTAATCAGATGAAGGCAATGACTACAGGTCTTGATTTCTCAAGGAATCTGTCTTCTGTAATTTCAAGACTAAGTACCGAAAATTTTAAAGTCATGAACATATCTCCAGATAATATAAAATCCTATCCCACCTTCATTAAATACCCATATTTTTGCGCGCGCATACACACACACGCATAAGCAGATTGCTTTTTGAATTCCTCTAGAAATCTTCCAGTGGATACTTCCAGTGGATTTGACGTTCACCTGCTTGGATATGTGTCGGTATTCGTGACAAATAATAAGATATGTTGAACTCCTATAAGGTAATACACTCTAGAGCCAAAACATTATGACCACCTGTCAATTACGAGTTGGCCCACCTTTGGCCCTCAACACAGCTTCAATCCGCCTTGTCATGGATGCCACAAGTTCTTGGTAGATGGCCGGAGACAGATTGTACCACATGTGTAAGCAACGGTTACGAAAATCCGAGATATTGCGAATTGGGGGTCTTTGAACTCTCAGCTGCCGTCCCATGACATCCCAAATGTGTTCTATCGGATTGAGATCCTGTGAGTAAGGTGGCCAGGACATTAACTGGAATTCAGTATCATGTCCCTGGAACCACTCCAACACAATTTTAGTCTTGTGACCCGGTGCGTTGTCCTGATGGAACATTCCATTTTCAACTGGAAAAACAGAGGCCATGTAAGGGTGCAACTGGTCCGCAATGATGTTCGTTTAACCTGTAGCATTAATGGTCTGGTCTACAACCACAGGTCCCAGAGACGCCAAGATAACGTCCCCCAAAGCATAATACCGCCATCACCTGCCTGAGTGTGACGTACTGTATATTGAGTCCTCTCTCCAACTGATCCATGGACCAGTCGCGATGTACCCGGGCAGAGTTTAGGCGCAGTTCGCGATGACGCCTGGTCAGCAAAGGCACACGAGGGGGACGTTTGCTGCGTAGCCCCATATCCAACAGTGTCCGCTGAACGGTCTGCTCCGATACTATTCTATTTGTCCTTGCATTGTATTGGGTTGTCAACTGAGCCACTGTCAGCCTCTGGTTTTAATTCACCATGCGAGACAACCTTTGAGGACCTACTTCTTTGATAGTGTGTGGACGCCCAACACCATGCCGTCTACGGCTTGTTCACCATCATTCATCCACTTTGCATAAGTACTAACTGCAGATCGCGAACAACCCACGAGTCGTGCAGTTTCGGAAATACTTGTTCCGAATTTCCGAGCCATTACCATCTGCCCTCTATCAAAGTCGCTTAGATCCGCAGCCTTTCCCAAAACACACAGAAGTAAATGAAAGAATGAGTCTTCAGAGTCTCCAGCAGACTGTATAAGAACAAGTATCAATGTCATGGAGCCACACGTAAAATCAAGTTAAGTCAAACTCTGTGGAAGAATTCATTGTTATTAAAAGGAATATAAATTAATACAATGAATTTTTATTGTATTTTAAAAGTATCAGTATATAGTACAGCTTATTATATGATGGCAAAATTTTTAAGCCCTTTATTTAACTCTAATAACAACAGTGAATCCATGGGAATATTGACACATCGTGTGCAGGTTTATTTCGCAGCGGAATTGTACCTGGAGCGGGCGTTTTGCACTTAAATTTAATTACTCAGTTAATCTCAATAGATCAAAAACTATTTCATTTTTTTTAAATAAATTTTCTTATTTTAAATTGAAATATATGAGCAAATATATAAGTAGACAAAGAAATATATATATATATATATATATATATATATATATATATATATATATATATATATATATATATATAATATTAAAATCCCTTATTTACGTATTTTAATATTATTTTAATAAATTTTGTTCATAAAGTACGTTCGGGGTTTGCGCGGTCATTCTGAATTTTACCTCCAGACACGCTATAGACTTATTTCAGCCTATGTCTGTACTACTTTAGCCAATAGTTAGGGGGTTTTCTTTAAACATGGGTATTATTATCACGTGATTAATTGTGCGTAGGGATTATTCGTGGTCTTTTTACCTGAGGAATCTCTACTTGAAAAGCGTATGTGCACATTGTCTATGTCTATGATATTTTACAACATCGTGCACATTGTCTATGTTCACGATGTCGTAAAAGGGCTTGCCTGCTGTATGGATTTCATGTATCTCACCAGAAATAAACTGTGTTCTGATTTTGAATGAATCTCGCCATATTACGAAAATTATATATATATATATATATATATATAATATATATATATATAATATTATTTTCGGAAGGATAAATAAAATGTTAATTTTAAATCTAAACTCAATTTTTTAATCAACCTTTTGGTGGTTCCACATCCCCTGATGCAAAAACTAGTTTTTATTTTCTAAATTTTTCCAGAATCTATGTAGTAGACAAGAACATTTGGCTTCGTTTTCCTGTATTACCGTTATTTTTGTACCCAGAAACAAACCATATTGTTACAGTAACCCGTACTATTACGTGACTCACGTTCAAATATCAATCGTCACGAAACGTACTAGTACGTTTACGATGCTCAAGTATCAATCGTTAGAAAACGTTCTGGTAAGTGTCTCGCATACAATGTGTTAAAAGTATACGTTATGACTCATTTGAATTCTTAAACAAAAGCATGTAGCATATTTTACATAAAATTTAGTTTAATAAATGTAACAGTGTATTTTAAAAAGTTCCAAGTTACTCTAATACTTACAAATTCATAGTACATGGTTACTGTGTAATAATAATAGTTTAATAAATAGCAGTTTTGATGCCCGAAATAATTCCAAAAGAATAATGATGAACTATCTATTGTTATATTACATATAAAAGAGAACTTAGAAATTTTTATATCCCGTGGAATGCTTAAAATATTGTTTGTTTCCTTTTTCAGTCGATTTGATGGATGGACCTTCCTCCTGGGATAAGACGTGGAACAAGATCAATGCAAGCGAGGAAGAACTGCGATAACAATGCCAAGTGAATAAACTGAGACGGAGAAAAAGAATGTATTCATTATAATTCAATAAATCTCGGGGAATTTACTTGGGAACAAAAGCGGAATATAGCAAGGATGATAGGACGGTTTCCAGTTTTTAATACGAGGGCCAATTCAAGACAAGTCTCGTAAAGTAGTTTCTATGAAGAAATGCATTAAGACAGCAGTTTTGCTATCGTATTTTAGCTGTTTTAATTCATCCCAAATCCTCTATTCAAATGTTAGGTTAAAGACTTTTGAGTCATTATTCCTTATCATTTTTCTTAAAAGGAGTGAACAAGAAGGACTAAGAAGTTATTAAGTACTTTAATGTTTGTAATTAAATATTTTTAATGTTTTAACTTGAAAAAAATATTTATTGAAATCCTATATACACCTACACTCATATAACTGAAATAATCATAAATTTATAATTGACAATACTTTACTGTAATATTAAAAATTATCTTAGAATTTAAAAATTTTTAATATTTAATTAATGTTGTTAATTAAAATTATAAATTTATCATAAAAATTTTATAAACTTTATGAAAAATTAATGAATTGCATGTATTTAAAACCTGATGGCATTATAGTAAATATTTAAATTTTTAAAAAGTTTGCTGTTAATAAACCACTATAAACCACTCTAAAATAGTTTTATGCAGTTTAAATATTTAGTGATGCCTCGTTTTTCACGGTTAATGAGGACCAGTACCTTCCGCGAAAGGTGAAAAACTGCGAAGTAGGATTTAGCCCTAGGTATTTTCGTGTATGCGGGTACACGAATGTTTTAAATATGTAAACAGTATTTATATTTTACACATTTAAGACAAAAATAACAATAGTATAGTATTTACTTAAACGTGTCAGTGCTCATTAATAAGGATAATTAC
>CM063500.1:111177341-111212341 GCA_032207245.1 Pardosa pseudoannulata | reverse complement strand
AAGCAACTTTAACTGTTAAAAAATTAAAATACATGTTTAAAATTTCCCACACTTTCTTGCTTCAAAACTTTCTAATTGCCGAATTGCTAATTGTTAAAAATACTAGAAAAATGTTAAATCTTTATGAAAACTTAAAAAGTTTTGTACAAAAAATGCTCTTTAAAAGACTTTAAATTCCCAACTTCCGGTTCCGAAGTGGCTACTTCCATTTTGTTTTGACAGCTGTCACTGATGTTTAAACAGCTGTAGCTTTTCTTTAAAATGCCGTAGAGACAAAACAAAAACAGATTTAGAAGCCTAAAAGGTGAAATTTTACAATAGAGAAATAAAACAAAATTATGATTTCTGGCAAAAAATTACGTTTTCAATATAGACGGATACCTTAAATTTATATCTTACATCATCTACAGTATTAAGTTATATTTGTTCATATAAAAACAAGTATAATTATATACTGTTAATTATACAATGTATTTATATCTATAATTATCATAATTACTATTATTATTTCTCTAGAAATTGTTCTTGAATATCAAGTTTAATATTCATCTAACTACAATTAGCATTGCTTGTTTCTTTAAAGCTTTTAATATTTTAACTTATTGATATTTTTATCAGTTTTCTTTTATGATGTTAACAGCTATCGCATTAATGCATGCTTATTATATTTAAATATTACATGAAATGTTTATAAAAATAATACGTGACATAATCTTGAATAATTCATATTTCTATTAGTCTTTATATTTGTATTAAAATCAAATAATATACTATTTAAATAGTTAATTATAGTCAAAATTTTATATAACTTGAAACCGTTAGTTATTTTAAAAAAATTATTTGAGTATAGAAAATATTTTCAACTATTACATTTAAGTGTGTTTATCAGTGCTTGTTTATAAGCTGTTTTGTGAATAATTTGTGTATAATTTGTGATTTCTTTCATACATTAGAAATATAAAAACATTAAATATTAAATATTAAAATATTTAAGTTATTTCATTTTGCCAAGAAAATTTTTGTCAAAAATTTTTCAATCGAATAATACTACCCAGTTTGACTATGAATTAGAGTAAAATATGTGAAATTGTTTGAATGTGTCAAATGTTTTTTATTTTATTTTAAAATATTTAATTTTAAGTTTCCAGTACACTTTCAGGAATATTTAATTTTGTTTTTGTAGAATTCGCATGACATTTAATATGTTATTAGTAATACGTTTATTTATAACCGTTTACAGTTACAGATAAAACAAATAAGTTATTAAATATAGAATACTAGTGAAAATGTTGAATGGCCATTCTTTTATGCATAATAGAGTCATTTTTATACATAGGATAAATTTTAGGTCTTATAATTAAACTCGGTTTTATTTTGTACTCAAGAAGGCAAATTAATGATGAATTTCAAAGGTATATAACGGCCAAAAATACACCTGAAAGTTTTCAAATGCTTCTAAAGTTCAAAATATTTTATTTAAATCTATTTAACCCTTTAACGAACAGTAGTTTCTCAGCGAAACCACCTGTTAATACTTTTTCTCTTCTTTTTAAAAACATAGTATGGATTTTTTCACATTTATACGTTATCGATTCTGTGATGTAGCAACAAATAATAGAATTTTGCATAGTTTATTTTTCTCTTTGAAATATCAGTTTAAAATTGCTTTACATGAAAAATCTCGAATTTGATTTTTCTCCTTAAGACTTCAAATTAAAACACCTACCAAAAGCAACAATAAAAAATTGTGTAGTTATCTATGTATTACATCCTCTTAATGATAATTAAACATTGTTCTTCCAAAATAATTATTTTTAAGAAACCCTTGTTTCCGTGCGGTATAAGGGAAGGGTTTCACAATTTGCCCCCCCCCCCATAAAAATTTCAACGTACTAAAGGAATGTAAAAATTATCATCACATATTTCCTATTTATTAAGGTTCACAGACAACGTTTATAACCTAATGACCTTAAATTTGAAAAAAAATTTTAATCGGGACCTTTAAAGGGTTAAAATAGGTGTTGGTAAAGGCTAAATTATCTTTCGCTGTAATAATAAAATCTTCCGAATGGGAAATGGATATTTCAACGCCTTTCTTTAGTTTTTTTATTCTTTAGGACTTTTTAAATTTGAAAGAAAAATATAAGTAATTTTTATGTGGACAACGCTTAGTTTAATAACACTTCAGTCTTCATAAAGTGCAAGACAAATTTAAATTTACGAAAATATTTTTTAAATTAAGGAAATTTTCTTTTCCTGTAAAAAAAAGGAAATCGATGTATGCTCTATTAGGTTAACGAACTCAATAGCCTGAAGAGGACTTGGTTTGGTTTGGTTTGGAGCGCTACGGTCTACTGTTTTGCACACGAGGGCTAATGAGACTGGGATCTACAGCTTAAAGCCGATTCCGAACGGCTACAAACATCCATGCCAGCAGCGTGATTTGAACCCGCGAACTCCGGTTCCGAAGAACAGCGCTCTACCATTCGGCCATAAATAGGACTTGAGACACATAAATTTAAATCAAATATTTTTCGTAGTTCGGACCTAAGTCGTAAGAGCATCGCGAAGCTCTACAGAAACGCCACTGGGCATCTAGGGATGTATATTCTACTAACAAAATTTATGCATTTTACAAATATTTAAAACATTTTTTGTATTTACCTTACATTTAAAGGACGCATTGTATCTTTCATGATCTAAAACCATAATAAAGGCTCTTTTTTATTCATTAACATCTCTTTATTCAATCCAAAATAAAATATTTTATTCTCTTTAGAATGAATATTAAGTCATATTATTAAGTTTTCTAATATACTTATTTATTAATTACTAATATAACACTTTATGCTTAAAAAGAAATATTTTTGCTTATTTAGATTATTTCATTTCATGCAGCCTAATGAAAATTATTAATCAAAAAATTTTACATCAACTGAAAAAAAGTGAAATTTACTCAAATGGGAGATTACTAAAAACTAAATTTTTCTAACAAATTGAAGTAGAATTTCTGCTTTATTCTGTCAAATAAAATTATAGAGGTATATAACAACTTAAAAATTCAGAAATATAAATTTTAAAATAAATAAAACAAGCATTTATCATTCTACACTTTAAACATATGGATCGTATAAACATAACTGATAGTTACTGAATAAAAATAATAATTCGGTACTTTTTGATATAAAAAATAACCCACCATCATTTAGCCCACCATATGATGGGATGAGCAAAATTTAATTTTCCAGAATTGTAAAGTACCCTATGAGGCAGGTAAAAAATGGTTTGTTTTTTGGCTGAGAATCATCTGGTACTCGCTCAATAATTTGTTTATCTTCACACTCCTCTAAAGTCTCCCGATACTGGTGTCTTAATTTTCAAAGATATATAACTTAAAAGCTAGATATTTATTAGTCCGTGAAATAGACTGCTAGAATTTTATGAAAATAATTTGTTGTTAATAACCGTGATAAAATTTTCATTGAAACAAAAAGTAATAGATAATTAAATTTAAAATAATCAAATATGTATGTAATATATTATTTAAAACGAATATAAAAGAAAATTATTTACGTGATACCTCAGTTCAGTCATAAAACGTGTGAAAATAATGCAGACCATATTTAAATAATTTAAAATAATAATGATTAAATGCGAGTAATGACGTAATAATGCTAGTAAAAAATTATAATTTTAACTATTTATTAAATGATAAATGGATAAATTGAATCTCTTGCTCTTAACTGGGGAAAATAGGGCTTGAAATAATTACATTATACCATTGAAAAGAGGGGATGGGGTGGATTTAGAACGTCTTAAATATGACAGTATTTTTTGCTGTGATATGAAGCATATTTATACCAATTTATTTTAGAACTGGATCGATAGTTTAGGAGAAGATAAACTTTACTCGCTTTGAATTTTGCTGACCCTAACTCAACAAGAGTCAAATATGGATGCCTCTATCCATTCCAGGTAGAACCGCTTCATAAATTCCAGAACAGACGGATAGATAACTTAAGCTATTATTAGGATATAAGGGATAGGTTTTAGGTTAAGTGGATTACGATTTTTTAACTTATGGATTATATTATATATTAAAAAATATTACTTCATTTAAAAACATGAAATACCATAGTTAGAACTTCATTAAATCCAAAAGAAAATATTTATTCTAAACAGATTACAATCTTATACTTTTTAAAATTCAATATAATCTGTTCTATATGTAGACTTTTCCTTTTTATAAAACATTATGTCCAATTAAAAAATAATTAATAATGCATTATAATAATTGAATGCTTATATCTTTAAAATGACGTTTCTGTATAAGTATACAAAAGCGTAAGAAAATTTCTTCGATATTGAAGCTCAGAGCTCTACTTTTCATTCATCGTTTGGTTTTTTGCAGTTGTAGGCCAAGCATAATAATAAATTATTTATTATATCGAACGAAATATATCTTACAATACATCTTGATGTGTCTAATGTTGTTAATATATTGTATTATACTTTCCATATGATTATGACGCCTAGATCCGCAAAGTTAAAACATCTTATATTGAGCAGAAAATAAGATGGCAATAGACTTAGATATCTAGTTTATCAACGTTTTTCTTGGGCACGTTTGAAATTCAAGAACTGTGGAGAAAGGAAAGAAACTGGGATTAAATTAATAAACAAACGAGCGCCGGAAAATTCTTTACCCTTTTACCCCTCAGGGTATAATTGAGAGTTTTACGGAAACTGAAAAAGCTCCATAAACTTGCATCTCATTACGCACATTTGCGTTAATTCCTTGGTTTTGTAGTTTATTCTCTTTTTATACGTTAACCTTTAGAAGGGACCATACATAAATTTATGTCGAGTATAACAGAAATTTTGTATCTCTCTAAAAGTGGATTATATATTTTCAAGCCTTAATGTATTATTCCGTTTCATGATAGAAGTAACTGAATTTTACAGAGGTCACTCAGAAAATAAAAACCGCTTAGTTTATTAAGAAAAATAAAATAGCATTTATTGGAAAGAAAATAATTCTGTTTCAAAACTGAAGCTTTCTTTACTTCCTTTTAGAAAAAAAGCACTTCTTACATTGAAATTGTACTGTGTCTCACCATATATATCAAGTCTTCTTATGTTAGGTTCTTTTGCAACCAGTTCACCAAGTCTGGCGATCAATGTTTTCTTCAACTCTTCAAACATTTAGTCACTACAAAATATTTTAGCTTAGGATGGATGGATGGATGGATGATATGAATTTATTGGCACTGAATCCCAAAAGGAATATATTGTGCCAAAACGAAGAGTGTCATAGAAAGAAGAATGTAGAAATGTAAAGATATACATCATAAAATGGTAAAAATTGGAATACTATAAAAATACAAGAAGGCAGCAGGTGAACAAGAGGTAAAATCAGTGAAAACAATGAAAACACAGAGATAATTAAAAATCAGACATGATGATAAAACCCGATATCTCTCAAAAAGGAGAAACCATTAGGATGAGGAATAATGTCAAGGATATCTTTTAGATGGATATCAATAGTATAAAAATGACGACGTCTGTAAACTTTTAAATTTGGACACTCAATCAAGATGTGCTGCACAGACATAGCGACATTGCAGCTGTTACAAATGAGGACAGGTTCACCTGGAAGGAGGGGCCCATGGGTAAAACGAGTATGTCCAATACGGAGCCGAGTCATGATTACATCGTTCTTCCTGGATGCAAGGGTAGGCCAACATTTGATGTCAGGCTTAATAGCATGGAGTTTATTCAGACTACGTTCGTCCCACAAATTCTGCCATTTTGCATGAACGAGTTTCATAGCATATTTCCCCACATCTCTATAGGGGGTAGGGGAATCAAGAATATCAGACGCACATTTTAGGTTAGGAAAAACGTGTAATAATGTAGTAACAAGAACTTAGATTATATGGTGTATTATCAAATATTTCTAATCCGAATGGATTCATTTTTTTAGCAGCAGCAGTGTAAGGGTGCGCAATTTCGTGTAGTAGCACAATTCGTCCAGAAAGTATTTCTTGCTATGTATTTTGGATGACGCACTGTAATTTACTTGGAGTCACACAATAAAGATTTGCATTGTTCATAGGACCATTTAGCATAAAATCTAAAATATAAAAAGAGAAAAAAGGTTAATTTAATGTATTGACGACAGATGATTATAACAGTGGAATCCTGAATCTTCTCTATAACAATTATAAGTTATTGATTATATAGAGATAAGAAAATAACTTCAGATATATAACCAAAAGTTTTTGATTTCAGAAAATACAAAATTTCTATTTTTATATATTTAAGCTGTCTTTTTTCACCAGAACCATCATGAAAGTCATATTTAAAATATTGATAATTTACTTCATTATCTAAGTAATCTTGAAAATATTTTACCAACAAATCTCTTAGAACATCCACAAGAGTCACAAAGACTATCTGCGTGCTTACTGACAAGTAAAATTTTATGAATATTGATAATTTACCTGTGAAAATTTTTGTGTGACTTCTTCTAAATTTTCAATCTATTTTAGTAATCTTGAAAATTTTCTACTTACAATTCTCTTAGAACATTCACTAGAGTCACATGAACTATATGCGTGCTTATTGCCGAGTAAAATTCTATAGAAACTAAATTGCCATCGACTTCAGAGCATGGAACCAGGATACCAAAGTATAGGGTTCCGGAGAAAAAGTGTTTTTCTTCACATCCTGAAAAATACACTTAGTTCAGGTTAGAGGGACAGATTTCTGTAATCCGGAGCAAGTTTTACCACACCTTATATTAGTTAAACTCACACAGACAGACGAACTTGCACACACATATATACACGTGTGTGTGTGTGTGTGTTATGCAAGAAAAATATAGTGATCGATTTTAAATCAAAATCAATTAAATTACTTTCCTTCATATACAGTTCATTCTAAATCATTGTTTCAGTCATATTACAAAGAGGGATTGAAATTGGCGTTATAATGTAATTGAGTCACAATTTTAGATAACTTTGTATTGTATTATAAGCACATAAGCACGAGCACGCACACTCCACCCATATATATATATATATATATATATATATATATATATATATATATATATATATATACACATACATACATTACATACATATATAAACATATACATATATATATACATATACATGCATATATATATATTTACATACATATATACACGTGTGTGTGTGTTTGTTGTTAAAGAAAAACACAGTGATCAATTTTAAAAATTGAAATTAATTTCGTTCAGATATCGTGCACTCTAAATCATTATTTCAATCATATTACTAAGAGGGAATTAAAATTGGCGTTATAATGTAATTGAATCACATTTTTAGATAATTTTTTAATTTATTACAAACACATACGCTTTTGTGTGCACACACACACACACATATATACATATATAATATAAATATATATATATATATATATATATATATATATATATATATATATATATATATATATATATATATATATATATATATATGTATGTTTATATGTCTATATATATATATGTATGTATGTATGTATATGTATATATGTATAAATATACATATA
Organism: Pardosa pseudoannulata; assembly: GCA_032207245.1. Lineage (NCBI taxonomy): Eukaryota > Metazoa > Arthropoda > Arachnida > Araneae > Lycosidae > Pardosa > Pardosa pseudoannulata. Next base: position 111,204,742 of record CM063500.1, on the reverse strand, counting down.
CAAAAAAACACACTCCTAAACACTTGATTTTATACGTTATAATCTGTTTTAAATTCATTAAGTGAATTATTTCATTAAATATATTTTTCAGAGTAACACATGTATAGCGCCTTAACTTTTGACGCCATTATATAATCTTAATGCGAAATTGTTTTAACCCTGACTGTGGAAACTCGGGTGTTCGCTAAAAGGAAATGACACCGAGTCATTTCGCAATGAGACATTCATTCAGTGTTTTCAGTGTTTTGCCACCGTCGTTCGCTTCCACCCGTTACGCGGTTTGCCAACCGTCCGGCGCCCGGAGTTGACAGGGCAAAATGACACCCGGTTTATTCATTTCTACGCAAAGAAGGGGGGCCAAGTGATAAACGTCTTTTGATCTCCGGAAACCTGCCGACGAAGGAGTCCGGGCCAGCAGACAGATCCATCAACCCCTTCAACAAAGGATGGATTGTCTTGCGGTGGTCGAAAATAGCGGAATGTGGAAATCTGCTCTGGCGCTTAATCACTCAAAGAGACCGAAGTGTAATAAGCCAGAAATGGAGGATAATGCTTTACTCAACGTAAGCCTTTCGAATGACTTACAGAAAAGGCTCGTACGATTACGTTAGGCGCATATTTAAAGGGGAAACACATCGGATTTAAGTAACTTTAAATTGAAGATTCATTATTATTATTATTATGCTCATCATACCTTTCTTATTATTATCTGGATTTTGAGCATTTGTTCTCTTTTTTTTTCATTTAACTAGTTTTGCTGAATTTACTTTGTTTCTTAAAAATACGAACTTTTTTTATGAACAGGTAAGTTATAATAAATCTGATATATAATTTGTAATAAGCCAGAAATGGAGGATAATGCTTTATTCAACGTAAGCCTCTCGAATAACTTACAGAAAAGGCTCGTACGATTACGTCAAGCGCATATTTATGGGACACATCGGATTTAAGCAACTTTAAATTGAAGATATATTATTACTATTATTATCACCATCATATCTTTCTTATTATTATCGGGATATTAAGCATTTGTTCTCTTTTTTTATATAACTAGTTTTGCTGTATTTACTTTGTTTCTTAAAAATAAGAACTTTTTTATGAACAAATAAAAGATAAATCTGATATATAATTTGTAATAAGCCAGAAATGGAGGATAATGCTTTACTCAATGTAAGCCTTTCGAATGACTTACAGAAAAGGCTCGTACCATTACGTTAGGCGCATTTTTATGGGACGCATTGGATTTAAGCAACCTTAAATTGAAGATTTCTTCTTCTTCTTCTTATTATTATTATTATCCTCATCATATCTTTCTCATTATTATCGGAATTTTAAGCATTTGTTTTTTTATTTAACTAGTTTCGCTGATTTACTTTATTTCTTAAAATTACGAAATTTTTTTATGAACAGGTAAGTGATAATAAATCTGATATATAATTTGTAATAAGCCTGAAATTTAGGATAATGCTTTACTCAACGTAAGCCTTTCTAATGTCTTACAGAAAAGGCTATTACGTTAGGCGCATATTTATGGGACATATGGGATTTAAGCAACTTTAAATTGAAGATTTATTATTACTATTCTTATCACCATCATATCTTTCGTATTATTATCGGGATTTTAAGCGTTTGTTCTCTTTTTTTAATTTTACTAGTTTTTCTGAATTTACTTTGTTTCTTAAAAATAAGTACTTTTTCTATGAACAGATAAGTGATAATAAATCTGATAAATAATTTGTAATAAGCCAGAAATAGGGGATAAGGCTTTACTCAACGTAAGCCTTTCTAATGACTTACAGAAAAGGCTCTTACCATTACGTTATGCGCATACTTATGGGAGCACATAGGATTTAAGCAACGTTAAATTGAAGATTTATTATTACTATTTTTACCCTCATCATATCTTTGTCATTATTATCGGAATTTTAAGCTTTTGTTCTCTTTTTTTATTTAACTAGTTTTGCTGAGTTTCCTTTGTTTTTTAAAAATAAGAACATTTTTATGAACTGATAAGTTATAATAAATCTGATATATAATTTGTAATAAGCCAGAAATGGAGGATAATGCTTTACTCAACGTAAGCCTTTCGAATTACTTACAGATAAGGCTAGCCGTATGCGTACGATTACGTTATACACATATTTAAGGGGACACATCAGCTTTAAGCAACTTCAAATTGAAGATTTATTATTACCATTCTTATCCTCATCATATCTTTCCTAATTTTATCGGGATTTTAAGTGTTTGTTCTCTTTTTTTTATTTCACTAGTTTTGCTGAATTTATTTTGTTTCTTAAAATACGAACTTTTTTTATGAACAGGTAAGTGATAATAAATCTAATATATAATTTGTAATAATCCAAAAAGGGAGGATAATGCTTTACTCAACGTAAGCCTTTCTAATGACTTACAAAAAAGGCTCGTACGATTACGTTAGGCGCATATTTAAGGGGGAACACTTCTGATTTAAGCAACTTTTAATTGAAGATTTATTATTACTATTATTATCACCATCATATCTTTCGTATTATTATAGGAATTTTAACCATTTGTTCTCTTTTTTTATTTATCTATTATTGCTGAATTTACTTAAATACTATTCTTACTTAATTACTATTCTTATCCTCATCATATATTTCCTAATTTTATCGGGATTTTAAGCGTTTGTTCTCTTTTTTTTTTAATTTTACTAGTTTTGCTGAATTTACTTTCTTTCTTAAAAATAAGAACTTTTTCTATGAACAGATAAGTTATAATAAATCTGGTATATAATTTGTAATAAGCCATAAATGGAGGATAATGCTTTACTCAACGTAAGCCTTTCTAATGACTTACAGAAAAGGCTATTACGTTAGGCGCATATTTATTTGACATATCGGATTTAAGCAACTTTAAATTGAAGATTTATTATTACTATTATTATCACCATCATATCTTTCGTATTATTATCGGGATTTTAAGCATTTGTTCTCTTTTTTTATTTATCTATTATTGCTGAATTTACTTAAATACTATTCTTACTTAATTACTATTCTTATCATCATCATATCTTTCTTATTATTATCGGGATTTTAAGCATTTGTTCTCTTTTTTTATATAACTAGTTTTGTTGTATTTACTTTGTTTCTTAAAAATAAGAACGTTTTTATGAACAAATAAGAGATAATATATCTGATATATAATTTGTAATAAGCCAGAAATCGAGGATAATGCTTTACTCAACGTAAGCCTTTGCAATGACTTACAGAAAAGGCTTGTACGATTACATTATTTGCATATTTAAGGGGGAATACATCGGATTTAAATAACTTTAAATTGAAGATTCATTATTATTATTATTATTATTTTACCTTTCTTATTATTATCGGGATTTTAAGTATTTTTTTTTTGTTATTTAACTAGTTTTGCTGAATTTACTTTGTTTCTTAAAAATACGAACTTCAATTTACAAACAGATAAGTGATAATAAATCTGATATATAATTTGTAATAAGCCAGATATAGAGGATAACGCTTTACTCAACGTAAGCCTTTCGAATGACTTACTGAAATATTTTATGTGGAAATTTATTACAATTAAAAATAAGCTTCGTAAATTATTATTATTTTCTTTTTTTTTTGTAAACAATAACTATCGGGTCTAATTTCCCACGTATTTCTATGTACTTTGAGATTTTTTTTTGAAGAGATAATTGAGATCTTGTTTCATAAATCTTAAATATTTTATGCGCAGACTTTATAACAACAAAAATTGAGCTTCATTATTTTTTTTAAAAACAATTATTGGGTATAATTTTCCACATCTTTCAATTTACTTTTATAAGAACTTTTTTATGAAGAAATAACTGAGATCTTGTTTCATAAATCTGAAATATTTTATGCGCAAATTTACAACAACCAAAAATAAGCTTCATTAATTATTTTTTGCTTTTTTTGTAAGTAGAAATTATTGGGTATAATTTCCCACCTATTTAAATTTACTTCTATAGGAACGTTTTTATGAAGAAATAAGTGAGATATCGTTTCATAAATTTAAAATATTTTGTGCGCAGACTTACAACAAAAAATGAGCTTCGTTATTAGTTTTTTTTGCTTTTTTGGAAACAATAACTATTGAACATAATTTTCCACGTATTTATATTTACTTTCATAAGAACTTTTTTATGAAGAAATAAGTGAGATCTTGTTGCATAAATTTGAAATATTTTGTGCGCAGACTTATAGCAACAAAGCATCAGCTTCATAATTTTTTTTGTAAACAATTATTGCGTATTATTTTCGACCTATTTAAATTTACATTTATAAGAGTATTTTTATGAAGACATAAATGAGATCTTGTTTCAAAAATCATTATATTATATTATATTTTACGTGTATTAGTACATTATTTAGTAGTAATTATATATTTATACTAAATATATTAATACTCTGATATATTAGTATTTTAGTATCAATATATTAATGCTAAAATACTAAACAACAATATAAGTATGTTATTGCTTATTATTTTTGTTATTTTTAAGTATATTATTGTATTATTTAATAGTAATAATATATTTAGACTAAATAATAAATTAATACTCTAATACATTAGTAGTTTAGATGAATAATATATTAATACCAATACTAAACTACAAAATAATTATATTATTAGTAACTCTTTTTACTGTTATTGTTGCATTGTTATTGATTATTGCTTCTATTATATTTTAACTATCTTATTTTTTAAGATTCTTAGTGTGAGAGTGCAGATATGTTTTACATACGGTTTGCTAAACTGATTTGCTCGCCGCACTCAGAAATTGTGGGTTTCATGTACAAATATTTTTTCGCGACTCCAGGAGACCTGTGGTGTGGCCAGTGAAAACAACTGTACTTAAACTTCACCAAATTTTGGAGAAATGTTATTGGTCGCCAGGAGGCGATTCAGGACCATGCTTGAATACTTGGTCAATCTGGAGAGAGCCGAGAAAGAACGCATCAGGGTAGGGTTGCTGGAGTAGTGGAGAAGGAAGGAAAAGAATGCAGTGTGCTCTTGAACTTTGGAATTTTTTTCAGGTGTAGCACCTGGAGTGCTTCTTTTACTTCCTTCTCAACTACTCTATCAACCCTTTACTTTTTTTATTATCCTGTGCTGATGCGTCCGCTGTTCCATTGTCCTGTGCACAATGCGTCCTTTCTCGACCTTCTCCAGTTTGACAGGGATTCCAAGCATGATCCTGAATAGCCTCCTGGTGACCTATCACAACTCTCGAAAACTTGGTGAAGTTTAAGTGCAGTCGTTTTCACTGGCCCCACCACACGTCTCCTGGAGTCGCGAAAAAAATACTTGGGCCTGCAACCCACAACGTAAATCAGTTTTGCAAACCTTATATAAAACATAGATGCACTATCACACTTAGTATATTATTTAAAAGTAATAGAAATATATGTCGTGTAGTCCTCGTTTTTATTTGAGTATTAATCTGTGGTCAAATGTATAGTGGGATTTTATTTGGATTGCATTGTGTAAATGTATTTTAGCACTAAATTTAACCACAGGTTCTGAGAAACTACAGACATAATATATGAAACTAAAAGCTAAATTAACAGCATCCGGAACTAGTTTAAAATAAAAAATTAAATTTATTATAATATATATATACATATATGTACATAACAAACGGATGCTAATTTTCATAAAATATGCTTTATCAACATCTTCTAAATTAGTTCTGACAATAATTTTTTAATACTTAAGTAATTATGTAAATATAAGAGAGAGGACCTGATCTCAATTTCAAAATGTATGTAAAAGGGGGTACCTTTGTGGAGTTAAAATGGTGTGTCCGGAACACTGCTGCTTGATGGGTATCTATGGATATCTCGTCGGTCTGGCCAGGGGCTTCCTCCTGAGTTTTTGGGGTGCGACCGTGCTATTTGATGCCGGAACACTTCCTGTCGGACTTGGCTGGACTCTCGAACTCGTTCCGTCGGACTCCTCTCCTCGTCTCGACTTCCTAACCTCTTCTTTCAGACTCCTCTCTTCGTCTCGACTATCGAACACCTTCACCTTACCTTTTTTTCGATCTTTCTTACTTTATTAATTTCCTCCTTGTCCCCTCTTCCTTCTTATCATCCAATCGGGATAGTTGTAAGAATCTAATTGGTCTGCTTCAACCCCGCCTTGAGACCGCCAACGTGGAAAACCTTATCCCTTCTAATTTGGCACTGTATCTTAGGGACTCATAAATACTCCACAAAGGTACATTCTTATTTAATGTCAAGTACGGAGACGGGATTCTAATCTGGGACTGGGATCAGAACCCCGCCCGAGACCACCGTACAAGACAACAATATCCGTTGAATATAATTTTATGGTCCTCTGTCTTTTTACAAAGATATGATGAGGTCAGATTTAGATACCGAGCATTTTACTTCTTATATGAATGAATCAATTATATAACTGATCTAAATCGCCTCATCACAATATATGCATACGAAACAATATATTAATACTTTAATATATTAGTATTAATAATATATTAATATTAAAATACTAAACCCCTTCACACACACGGATACACTATATTAATATAATTAACTTCATACTAGGAATAAAAATTTAAATAAACAATTTTATAAACTAAAAATAGCAGGAGATAAAATCTAAATATTTTGAACAAAATATAAGGATTATATATTCAAAAATTTGTTTATTGTATTCAGAAACTCCTAATATACCGAGTATAAAATTAAATAGTATACAAAGCAATATAATTTCAATTCCGAGAGGTTATTTTTGTTAAACGACTACGCAAAAATTTAAACAGTGACTAAAAAAAACAATTTTTCATTTGGAAAATCGACGGCTGCTAAAAAAAGAATTGTTTTATGCTAATAATAAGAATTAAGGAAATAGGAACTAATAACATTCTGGATTAGCCGGAGAAATATTTGAGATTAAATTCAGAGTGGAAATTTTGTTTTAAATAAAAAGATTTTATTCACTCGCTTTTTTATTTAATTGCTAAATTGCTGGCACTCGTAGCACTTAATATCCGCTGTGTTGTACTTCTTCGGGTAGTTTTGTGCTTTATTTTATTTTAAAGTGTTTATCTCTGATGAGTGTTAATGAAAAATAAACTATAGTACCATGATATGTTAATAAAAACACCTATAATTTTACTTTTAAAGCGATACATGCATTGCTAAAATAAGACGGTAGAAATAGAAATTTAATTCTTTTATTTGTATGAATGAAAAAAAGAATAAGAAAAAATATTAAAAATACAGCATTATCCATTTTTATTTAATATTACAAGAGCCTTTATAAATTAAATATATTACTGAAATAAGGACTGTAAAAAAAGTGTAAGAAACAGTTTCTTAAATATTAAGTATTTAGAGTATAGAGATACTATAGAGTATTTAGAGTACCTAATTTGAGATCGTAAATAGATATCTTATTTACTAAAAAACTGCGCACTTTTTTTCACAGGTACGCATGGAATAATTTTTATTTATTTTTTAAATTAGTATTTTTTTCATAGTGCTTATAGAATCATTTTATTGATTTCCAAATTAATATCTATAAATACAGACAAGTAAACAAAAGGGGAAAAAACATATATAAAACATAAGACTAATTTCAACTTAAATTATAATGCAGAAAAATAAAGCAGATACCTTTTATCTGCACGTTTCTCACGGAACAAATATACTGCTTTCAGAATGAATGATTGTCTATCAAACAGAAATGTTACCCAAAAAAAGGAAAAGAGGGAAAATAAAAACATTAGTCTATAGAAATATTGCTGATAGTACATTGCACTTAATCTACACAACACTACTTTCAACAATAATTAACTTTGGACACATAATTTCTTATTTGAAGCCCGGTTCTTGTTTTCACTCGCACGTTGCACTAATTAAAACTTACGTTGCACTAATGTTAAATGATAACTAAGACATTCCTAAATCATACAATAAGCATAATTACAAAAAGTACTCACACTAGACAAAATAGAAACTTACTCTTCAGGAATAGAAAAAAACCCAATCTTTTCTTATATATAATGGAAAAGAATGCATAAAATACATATTTATTTAACCTACTCAAGGCAAGCATGGAAAGATTTCACTTTTCTCCGATGAATTCATATGAGTACATACAGGTAACCAATGAATGAAGAATGTGAAAAGTAAATCATTAGTCAATAGATATATTGCTGATTCTATATTTCGTTACTATTTTACTTCTTTAACACTACACTAATGAAATTTGAGTGTGAAATGTACATGAAGCCTGGTTACAGTTTTCATTCGCATATTTTACTACTTAAATACTTAAAAGATGGTTAATGAAGTATTTTTTAATAATATTTTTTCTTTTTTTTTCATGTATATAAATAAAAGAATTAAATTTATATTTTTACCGTCTTATTTTAGCAATGCATTTATCGATCTAAAAATAAAATGATAGGTTTTTTTTATTAACATATCACACTACTATCATTTATTGCTTATAACTCCAATGTTTAATTTTAACTAGGTATTTTCTACACCTTACAATAAGCAGAGATTCAAAAGTCCCTCTTTATAGATAAAATAGAGAAAACACCCTTTTAAAATAGACAAAAATCACTTTTTTATATAATGCTTGACGTGCCGAACAGGTGGGCAAGAGACCACACGAATTAAGGCGAAGGGGGTGCACCTTTCATACGTTGTGCACCGCTAGTTTAAAAGATCATCTTTGCTCAAATGAGTTGTCGGAATTTAAGGGCAGGGACTAAGTAGAAGACCCAAGCTTTGTCTTCCAACCCCAAAAATATCGTTTAAGAAATTAGAGGACATTGTGGATACAAACAATTTATGTACCCCAGTCACCATTAACAAAACATGGGTGGCCGAACCGTCTATATATACTCTATAAACACAGTATACTTTATATACTAGAGTTCTGGCAGGCATAGTTTGTGCTCCCCAGTACATTTAGGTGCCGATACAAACCTCCAGTGGTTTCTCGAAACATTTTTTAATCATTCAAAATTTTAAAGACTATTCAAAAATTCCTTTTCTAATTTAACAGTAACTACTACACCAGAAACAGGACAACATGGGATGATAATAAGTCAGAATCTGACATTGAGTCATTCAAACCACACGAGGCAAAACAGGTCAAGAAGAAATGAAACATTGGCTAAAATATTTTATTTGCGTAATTTAATTCAAAGATTTCTGCTTCTTTTTATCTTTTGTAAGTACTATCTACATTTTTAATACTGTTTATATTGAGATTTTTAAGTCAATCAGTGATAAATAGTTGGATCTTAGCTTTTCCTTAGTATTAAGGAAAATATTCCGTAGGATTAAATGTTTGAGAACCAATAATGAAGAATGTGAAAAGTAAATCATTAGTCAATAGATATATTGCTAATTCTATATTTCGTTACTATTTTACTTATTTTACATTACACTAATGAAATTTGAATGTGAAATATACTACGAAGCAAGGTTACAGTTTTCAGTGGCATATTTTACTACATAAATACTTAAAAAAAATGGTTAATGCAGTATTTTTTAATAATATTTTTTATTATTTTTTTTTCATGTAATATAAATAAAAGAATTAAATTTATATTTTTACCGTCTTATTTTAGAAATGCATTTATCGCTTCTTTAAACGTAAAATAACAGGTTTTTTTTATTAACATATCACACTACTATCATTTATTGCTTATATCTTCAATGTTTAATTTTAACTAAGTATTTTCTACACCTTACAATAAGCAGAGATTCAAAAAGTCCCTCTTTATATATAAAATAGAGAAAACACCCTTTTAAAATAGACAAAAATCACTTTTTTATATAATGCTTGACGTGCCGAACAGGTGGGCAAGAGACCACACGAATTAAGGCGAAGGGGGTGCACCTTTCATACGTTGTGCACCGCTAGTTTAAAAGATCATCTTTGCTCAAATGAGTTGTCGGTATTTAAGGGCAGGGACTAAGTAGAAGACCCAAGCTTTGTCTTCCAACCCCAAAAATATCGTTTAAGAAATTAGAGGACATTGTGGATACAAACAATTTATGTACCCCAGTCACCATTAACAAAACATGGGTGGCCGAACCGTCTATATACACTATATATACTCTATAAACACAGTATACTTTATATACTAGAGTTCTGGCAGGCATAGTTTGTGCTCCCCAGTACATTTAGGTGCCGATACAAACCTCCAGTGGTTTCTCGAAACATTTTTTAATCATTCAAAATTTTAAAGACTATTCAAAAATTCCTTTTCTAATTTAACAGTAACTACTACACCAGAAACAGGACAACATGGGATGATAATAAGTCAGAATCTGACATTGAGTCATTCAAACCACACGAGGCAAAACAGGTCAAGAAGAAATGAAACTTTGGCTAAAATATTTTATTTGCGTAATTTAATTCAAAGATTTCTGCTTTTTTTATCTTTTGTAAGTACTATCTACATTTTTAATACTGTTTGTATTGAGATTTTTAAGTCAATCAGTGATAAATAGTTGGATCTTAGCTTTTCCTTAGTATTAAGGAAAATATTCCGTAGGATTAAATGTTTGAGAACCAATGCCATATACATTTCTGTGTTTAGATTATATGTTTGAGGTGACAGAAAGAATATATATATATATATATATATATATATATATATATATATATATATATATATATATATATATATATATATATATATATATATTGTGTGTGTGTGTGTGTAAAGATGAATATATGAAATGACAAATATTTATTTTCCCGTAATACATACTAATTGGAATTCGCACTTTATATGGAAAATAGTTATTATTTATAGTGCGCCAAAGTTGAGGTAAAACACCATATTGAATAAATTTTATTTGATGTTTTTTTTGTTTCCTTAACCCTCTAAGTGGTTCGCACGTACAATTCCGCAAAATCTCTGATGTCTTCAAAGCGGTTGTCACGTACAATTTTCAAACTCCAAAAACGTTCCGAAAATGGATGTAATGTAAATTTCTGCCAGTGTTTGAGGTAGGAGTGTCAGGTCGATTGTTTAGAAATTGCATCCCTGTTGGACTGACATTTATTGAGGGATGCACCCCTACTCCCGGAGGCACAAAGACGCTGATAGCTTTTCATGGTTTTTTAAATCTCTATTTCGAAGTATTTCATTTGAGGTAACAGATGTATCTCTCATTGCACCACTTAAATATCTTGGATAACTTTAGCAAAAAAATATAAATAATTGTCTTAAAGAATATTTTTATTTGTATTTTTATAATCCATTATTTCTTATGGGAGGATCTTCGAGACTTGGCGAGCTTTATGTGTATTAAAAATTAACAATCTATAATAGCTATTTATAACCGAAAGTAAAGGGACAATAACGAGGCTGGGTTTTCCGTATTCCATTCTAGTCGACAAAGGTTGAAGTAAAAAAATCATAGAATGCTTTGGTCATTGACACAATAAACATTTAGCTTATTTTTTGGAGACTTTTTCCTCTCGATGTTTTCCACTCGGAGGGTTAATATCTATAAAAAATTAAATGCAAAAAATTATGCAGTTTTACATGTTGTAATTTCAAAATTTTCAAAGCGGTTTGTTTTAAAGGATTTAGAAATGTACAAAAATTAAAATAAAAAATGAAAAAAATTATACAGTCCAATGTTTGGAGGTTGAAAAAGGTTGAGCCCAATTTTAATACCTAATACTTCATATCTTTTCAAATTTTATGAAAATAAGAATTTTCATTTGTGTCACAATTTTTGTTTAACAATGTTGCCATATGTGGAACAATAAAGGAAACTGATTTTAAAACTAACTATACTTTCTAGAACTATTTCTGTCTAACTACCAAATCAATTCTTAAAAAGAAACATCACAGTAAACGTAAATTGTATTTGATTCTTCTCAAAAGAAAATATACAAAATGACGCACGACGTAAGAAGTGCTTATTTCATTTTAAAATACTTAATAAGATAAAGGAAATTACGGTAAATATTATTCTGGCTGTCTTGCCTCATCACGTCCTATGCTCACCCTATAAATCAAGCATCGCGTGGGACATTCTTAGATGCGCGATTAGAAAAAAAAATCTTTTATGAAACCTTAGTAAATTTCATCTGCACGAATGAATTTTATTTGCGATATTCGCATTTCAAGCTCGTCATATCCAAGAATTTAACCAAAAAGAATTCTGAGATAAGAAAAAGAAAAACTGACTTCATTTCGTATGGCTTCTCGGATGGTTTTGCTTAAGAAGTTATACTCGGCACGTGTTAGCCCTTTGACGAAAGTAATCAATGTAATAGATAAATTGTCTTTTTTAAAAATTTTCCCCCAGACACTACATGTCTCCGCCATAATTTCTAAATGTTAGTAAAACCAATTAGGATATATCTATTCCTTAATAAGAAATAATTTATCACAGTATGTTTTGCTTTTGTATAAAATTTTTATTTTCCGAAACTTTTTCATTATTTGAAAAACGTTAAATGTGTAAAGATACAAACGATATCTTTATCAAACCTGTAATAAGCTTATAGAATACGTTTAGAAATATAGCATATATTAATGTCTCTCATCTATTTTTAGTTGCTTCAATTCATTACACATTTATTACGCATACAGTTTTAACATATAATACTTACTCTGATACCATTAAGTATGTATGAACCTAATTGGTAATATTTTTAGAAACAAATTATTTTAGTTATCTACTAGTTTAGTTACACAATAATTATAACTCACACTCATTTGCTCTCTCTCTCACACACACAGAGAGAGAGAGAGAAATTTTCGAGCGGTGTTATAATCTCGATAAGCGAGCCTTTCTGGATGTTCAATAAAAAAAAAACATTTTCTATCGGATTAATTTAAACCAATCTGGAAGACAGGATTACATACACAAAATTTCTTGAGAATCAGTCCAGCAGTTTAGAAGAAGTTACAGAAATATATATATATATATATATATATATATATATATATATATATACCGGGTGGCTATAATTAAACTAACAGTGCTTAAAGTGTTCTGTATCGTGATCTATTTTCGAGAATGACTCCACATATTGTAGGAATATTAAACAAGACATGGACGAAAGATTAGTTCAAAAAGTCACCGCTAGGGAATATTTGGAACTGTGTAATAGAAAAATACAGTGTTAAGAAATGCAAATCAATACGGAAATTACCTTTTAATTTTGCATTCAAATGAGGTTCAATGTGGCTGCCGTTGTTATGGACCACATATTGCATTCTGAGCACAGTATGCACAACAGCAGAAAGGAACATGTCTGCAGGAATCTCCCGTACAGTCCGTGATATGTTATCCTTCAACGTAGCCAGGTCCTGGACCACTCCTTAATAGACCTTGGACTTAAGGTAACCCCATAGCCAGAAATCGCATGGGGTAAGATCAGGCGACCTAGGTAGCCATGTAGTTGGAAAGTAGCGGCTGATGACTCTTTCTGATGTGAATTTCTGTCGTAGCAGCTGTTGCACCCGTACACCAACGAGTGGAGAGGCGCCATCTTGCATGAAAATGATTTCCACCAGGCATTGTCTTTGCAGAAGTGCCGGAATGACAAAGCTGTTCAACATGTGGCGATATTTCTCACCGGTAACAGAACAGGTTTCCGGTCCGGTCGGGGCAATGTTCTCAAAAAGAATGAACCTACGATAAATTCCGCTGTGAACCCACACCAAACATTTACTTTTGGTGAATGTAAGGGAAATGCTGTGACTGCTTGTGGTGATTTGTCATCCCAAATTCGGCAGTTTTGGGTATTCACAGTTCCATTCAGGTAAAAGTGAGCCTTGTTTCCTGATAAGATTTTCCTCAAGTATCATCCACCTCCATTCTGGCAAGAAAGGTAAGAGAAATAGTCGGTCGGGGTCATGGTCGGGGTACAGTAACTCCTATACACGGCTGATCTTGTACAGATAGAAGTTGATAATCTTTTGTAAGATTTTCCATACCGTACTGTAACGCATATTATCCATATTCCGAGCTACTCCAAGAGTGCTAGAGGTGGCAGCGATATTGTCTGGTCCTCTGTCGACAATTGCCGTGGCAACTGCTTCCATTGTATCCTGTGGTACAGGTTTTCGTCCTCTGCCTGACTAAACCTTCAGTGAACCTGTTTTCTCAAACATTGCAACCATTGCTTTTAGCCCATTAACTAACGCAGGACAGTTTCCTTTAAGCATTTTTTTGTGTTTTCAAAAAGCACGAAGAGCAGCTGAAGCGTTGCACTGGTTGAGGTAAAAGAATTTGACCAGTAGCGCACGCTCGACTAAAGAAGGAGACATTGCACACATACTTTCAATCCGATTGATTCGAAACGTAACACATTGCCTTTGAAAAACCAAGCAGCTGGCACTGCGCCAATGGATGTAACGTGAAATTTGAATAAAGAACTTCTTCTACTCAGCGTACGTGATATTGCAGATCACAAGACTTATCGGTGTTTCTGTAGATTTTACGCTTTTTTAAAAGTGCTGACGTATTGCACTTGAACTAAATCAGAATTTTCCAAACAATTTTTGGCTTTTCTGTTTTTAATATTTTAGGCTTCCTCTCAAACGTTGAAGGTAAATCTATTTAATCACACTCATATTTTGATATTACTTCTATTTTACCAACAATATCATTTACAAATGGAGCATGTAACTTATCATCTATTTTCTCTTCATCTGTCAGTTCATCTACATCAGTGGATATGGCAATAATATCCTCTTTAATTTGTTCAGAAAACAGATAATCAACTGCATCCTGAAAGCTATTAAATACTTTTCAACTCATATTTTCATCTAAAGGTGAAAAAACGTAATATTACCAGGGTCAGGAAAAAAAACGCCCGAACGCCCAGTGATCTATTTCTAGATCAGCAGTATTTTGACACTAATTTTTACTATTTATATTTGTTTTAAGATAACATCGGTTTATATTCTGATAGCTACATCTATGAAGATATTAAATCGCCAAAAAAAATTTAACTTTCGCTTATTACTTAGCTGTTTTCAGTGTTTATGCTAAGAAACGTAGAAAAACGGCGGAACGAAAGGGCGATACAAACTTTCTCTTATCGCTTTAGATCAATGATATAAACAAAACAAGAAAACCACTTGTTGGTAAACAGGTGCATGCCTTGTCTTGCCCCCTGTGCAGTATAGAATGTGTGGGGTGGGTTTAAGGTCATCTAAAAGCGAGTTTACCAAGCTATGTTTAGCGATCTAAAAATAGATCACTGGGAGCTAATGGGTTAAGGTAACCCCATAGCCAGAAATCGCATGGGGTAAGATCAGGCGACCTAGGTAGCCATGCAGTTGGAAAGTAGCGGCTGATGACTCTTTCTGATGTGAATTTCTGTCGTAGTAAGCAGCTGTTTGCACCCGTACACCAACGAGTGGAGAGGCGCCATCTTGCATGAAAATTATTTCCCCCATTCATTGTCTTTGCTGAAGTGCCTCAATGACAAAGCTGTTTAACATGTGGCGATATTTTTCTCCGGTAAAAGAACAGGTTTCCGGTCCTGTCAGGGTAATGTTCTCAAAAAGAATGAACCTACGATAAATTCCGCTGTGAACCCACACCAAACAGTTACTTTTGGTGAATGTAAGGGAAATGCTGTGACTGCTTGTGATGATTTGTCATCCCAAATTCGGCAGTTCTCGGTATTCCCGGTTCCATTCATTTAAAAGTGGGCTTCGTCGCCCCATAAGATTTTCCTCAAGCATCATCCACCTCCATTCTGGCAAGAAAGGTAAGAGAAATACTCGGTCTAGAGTAACTCCTATACACGGTGATCTTGTACAGATAGAAGTTGATAATCTTTCGTAAGATTTTCCATACGTACTGTAACGCATATTATCCATATTCCGAGCTACTCCACGAGCGCTAGAGGTGGCAGCGATATTGTCTGGTCCTCTGTCGACAATTGCCGTGGCAACTGCTTCCATTGTATCCTGTGGTACAGGTTTTCGTCCTCTGCCTGACTAAACCTTCAGTGAACCTGTTTTCTCAAACATTGCAACCATTGCTTTTAGCCCATTAACTAACGCAGGACAGTTTCCTTTAAGCATTTTTTTGTGTTTTCAAAAAGCACGAAGAGCAGCTGAAGCGTTGCACTGGTTGAGGTAAAAGAATTTGACCAGTAACGCACGCTCGACTAAAGAAGGAGACATTGCACACATACTTTCAATCCGATTGATTCGAAACGTAACACATTGCCTTTGAAAAACCAAGCAGCTGGCACTGCGCCAATGGATGTAACGTGAAATTTGAATAAAGAACTTTTCTACTCAGCGTACGTGATATTGCAGATCACAAGACTTATCGGTGTTTATGTAGATTTTACGCTTTTTTAAAAGTGCTGACGTATTGCACTTGAACTAAATCAGAAAATATGCATAATAAAAGGTAATTTTATTCCATATTATTTTGCATTTGTTAACACTCTATTTTCTATAACACAGGGCCAAATATTCCCCTAGATGGGACTTTTGGAACTAATTTGTTTTTTTTTTCGGAATCCTTCGTCCCCCGTCTTGTTTAATCTTCCTACAAAATGTGGCGTCATTCTAGCAAATAGGTCGCGCTACAGGACACTGTGAGCACTGTCAGTTTAATTATGGCCACCCGGTATATATATATATATATATATATATATATATATATATATATATATATATATATATATATATATACATAAAATATATATAATATTTTATATATATATATATACATATATATATAATATATTATATATACTATATTTATATATATACATATATAATATATACATATATATATACATATATATATATATAAATATATAACATATATATATATATATTTTATATATATATATATCATCTATATTTACATATACATATATATATATACATAATATACATAACAATATATATATATATATATATATATATATATATATATATATATATATATATATATATATATATATATATATATATATATAATTTAGTGTGGCGTACCTTGGTCTTTAGAAGTTTCTTTGCAACCTGAAGTATATTTTGAACCAAATATAACAATGAATTTTTTTCAACTATGCTATCTTAAAGAAATTGAACTGAAAACAAATATAAATGCAAATATAATTATGTATGCTTTTGCATTTTCCTTTAAATTGCATTTATTTAGCCAAATCTGGCGACATTATACTCCCCTATTCCAGGTCACATGTCACTAAATTCCGTAAGTAACTTTATTTACATATTTTCGTTACATATTTCTAATAGAAGTAAGCCTAAAAAGGACATTCATTAATGTAGAAGTTAAACTATGGCTCTTGTTTCATGGTGATAAATCCAGATGTATATTGCGTGTTTAAGTACAGGAAGAGAAGCAGGGTACAAAGTCCAATTATAACTTTAAGGATGCTACAAGAAGCTGAGTTAAAAAGATGTCCCCACATAGCTACCTGTTAATTCAATTGAGAAAGCTGATTTTTCAAGTAGCATATGTTATTAATTTGCAAGAAATGAATACACTTCAGACCATGGTTATTTTACAACTATTTAGACGTTTGTAGAACTCATCCTAAACGGCTCGATTGATCTTGATGAAATTTTGTGTATGTAAATAAGTTGATTCGACAATGGTGTAGATTCACAATTTGATGCAATTTATCTTATTAAAAATCCAGAATTACACGTTTATTGAGATTTTTATAATATATTCTCTGCCAACGTATCTGTGGCACAGTGATAAGCTCAACGGGCTTCAGTCCGAGATGAGCCAGAATCTATTCCCCGTCAGACGGTTTAGGGATTATAATTTAACTTAATTACATTTATGCTCGTACTTGTTCTAGTAGTTGCAGAACATACTTTAATTTACTGGAACGGTGAATATTCCATTAATGTACGATGTGCATCCAGAAAGTAATTTTCCCTATTTAAAAGAAAAAACTAACTCACGGACATTGTTAACAAGTACAGTACTGCTTATTGGTAACAAGTACAGCACTGCTTCAGCTATTTTCCAGCATAGCCATCACCAGAATTGAGACACTTGTCGTGTTGTGGGATCAACTTTTGTATCAATCTGTTGTAGAACTCTGCCGCCTGTGAATAGAACCAGCCTACCCGTCCCAGAACACCGTGCACATCCCTTTCCATACAGCAGCGTCTGGTTGAATTGGGTCCTGACAGAAGATTCAGTATGATGCCAATGCATTGACTGCTTCCTGGCTTCCGGGATAAAGTGCGAAATCCAAGTCTCATTGTCCATGACGGTTCTGTCGAGGAACTCATCGCCGTCGTCGTGATACCGTAGCAGAAATGTCAGTCCTGCTCCTAAACATTGAATTTTGTGTTCGGGTCAGTTTCAGCTCATAGTCCTGACAGAGAGGACGATGAATTTCAATTGGCACAAAGCTTTGTGCATTCAGGATAACCGACCTAACCTTGCAGGCGGCGGGAGAAGGAATTAGAATTTCCATTTCGGACCACTGCTACTGGCACGAATCGAGACTAGTCCAGCTGGCATATGATTAATACGTCATAGATCTGTTACACAAAATGGGCAAGTAGCTCAATATGAGTCATTCCTTTATTCTGTCAACTAAGGAGTTGAGTGCTTAGTAAAAAGCTTTGTGAATTGATAAGTCAAGTTGTAATGACTGTACGCGTGATGGCGTCAAGTATTTTTAAAATATTTATTTTCCTTACATTTCCATCAAAATAGTAATCATAATTTATTTAATAACATTTTACAATTTTTGCATTTACAGAGTTAAAACAGAACAACGTCTGTTGGGTCGTGTAGTAGATGTTTGTATATATAATAAAATCCTAGTATGCATGACATAATATATTAGAAACGTTGACAAATTATGTTTTCTTAAATATATAGGAGTCATATTTGACTGCTCTTGCATTTTTTGCAATGAAAGAATCAATTTAACATAGAAGTGTTAATTCAAACACTAGTGTTAATATATTTTTTCCAGTTAAAGAAGTCTAAATTTGTTTTTTTCTTACTGTCTAGTTATTTTCAATACCCTTATACTTACAAAAGTATATAGGTATATAAACAGATACGTTGTCGTCTGTATAAATACTATGATTAATTCATTTAAATGAGCACTCATTAGACTTTTATTGCATATTTATTTAAGCAGTAGAGGGCAAATAAAGCATCAAAGAATTTTAAATAAAAGAGTGTGCTTAATTTCATCAAAAATGTTCCCCTTGCCAAAAAGTTTCAAAGAAGCATTTCCTTTAGGAACTTTTCTTCTTAAAACTTTACACTTGTTTTCATTCTAGTAATTGCAACGAGGTGAAAATGAGCTGCAAGTCTAAAAGTAGTTTTTCTCATTCTTTTCAACTCTTGTCAAAGAACTTTTTTTGGGGCTTAAACTCTTTACTAAATGCATTTTAGATAAATATCCTAACGCTCTGTTAAGCGGAAAAAAATTCCCTAGACAAGTGCTTAATTTCATTGTACTGCCAAAGAATAATTATTTTAAAGGATTTTTTTTTTACTTTGGATCAAAGTAAAAAAAATCTTTGTGGACGTAAAGAAGTACTAAAGAACGAATTACCAATTACATGTAAAAACTTAGCAATACAGAACTAGAATTAATAGGGAGGTGAAAGATACACTTCGGTTACTTTAACATTTAAATCTATTAGAGGAATTTAAGCTTAATACCGTAAGAGAAATTTTTAATTTTGTTGTTTATAAAAAATAAAAAAAAATAAAACAATTTCCCTTATTTCCCTTGCCTAAGTATCCCGAGTTATATCGGGTTTGTATATGTGGCTGTTAACCCTTAATTTGACAACATGTTATTTTTAAATATTGATTAAAATATATTTAAACAAATAATAATAACAATAATAATAATTTAAATAATAATAATATATATTTAATATATTATATATTATCAATATATATATATATATATATATATATATATATATTATAAAGATTTTATTTGATTGTTCGTTGTAGAGGACTTAGCCAAATTAAGGGTTAATTATTATCCCGAGAAAACTCGGGAGAATCACAATTTGTCAGTTCGGTTTCTTTTATTACGGTTTTACTCGGCCTAGAAGAAATTACAGGAAATATTCAGCTCTGATTGGCAGTTTGCAAAGTTTTGTTGGTTTCGCGGTTCTTTTGCGTTCTTTTCCCTTATTTCCCTTCCCTGATTATCCCGAGTTATATCTGGTTTGTATATGTGGCTGTTAACCCTTAATTTGACAAGATGTTTTTCTAAATATCGATTAAAAATATTTTTAAATAAATAATAATAACAATAATAATAATTTAAATAATAATTAATAATTAGTAATATATAATATATTTAATATATATTATCGATAAAAATATATATTTATTATAAAAATTTGATTTATTTGATTATTCGTTGTAGCTGACTTAGCCACATTAAGGGTTAATTATTATCCCGAGAAAACTCGGGAGAAGCAAAATTTGTCAGTACGATTTGATTTATCACGGTTTTACTCGGCCTCTAAGAAATTACAGGAAATATTCAGCATTGATTAGCAGTTTGCAAAGTTTTGTTGGTTTCGCGGTTCTTTTGATTTCTTTTCCCTTATTACCCTTTCCTGATTATCCCGAGTTATATCGGGTTTGTATATGTGGCTGTTAACCCTTAATTTGACAAAAAAAATTTAATATCGATTAAAAATATTTTTAAATAAATAATAATAACAATAATAATAATTTAAATAATAGTATATATTTAATATATTATATATTATCAATAAAAATATATATTTATTATAAAGATTTTATTTGATTGTTCGTTGTAGCGGACTTAGCCAAATTAAGGGTTAATTATTATCCCGAGAAAACTCGGGAGAATCAAAATTTGTCAGTACAGTTTGTATTATCACGGTTTTACGCGGCCTGGGAGAAATTACAGAAAATATTCAGCTTTGATTGGCAGTTTGCAAAGTTTTGTTGGTTTCGTGGTTCTTTTCCCTTATTTCCTTTGCCTAAATATCCCGAGTTATATCGGGTTTGTATATGTGGCTGTTAACCCTTAATTTGACAAGATGCTTTTCTAAATATCGATTAATAATATATTTAAATAAATAACAATAATAATAATAATTATTATTTAAATAATAATATATAATATATTTAATATATTATATATTATCGATAAAAATATATATTTGTTATAAAGATTTTATTTCATTGTTCGTTATAGTGGACTTAGCCAAATTAAGGGTTAATTATTATCCCGAGAAAACTCGGGAGAAGCAAAATTTGTAGGTACAGTTTGTTTTATCACGGTTTTACTCGGCCTGGAGGAAATTACAGAAAATATTCAGCGTTAATTGGCAGTTTGCAAAGTTTTGTGGTTTCGAGGATCTTTTGCATTCTTTTCCCTTGCCTGATTATCCCGAGTTATATCGGGTTTGTATATGTGGCTGTTAACCCTTAATTTGACAAGATATTTTTCTAAATATCGATTAATAATATATTTAAATAAATAACAATAATAATAATAATTATTATTTAAATAATAATATATAATATATTTAATATATTATATATTATCGATAAAAATATATATTTGTTATAAAGATTTTATTTCATTGTTCGTTATAGTGGACTTAGCCAAATTAAGGGTTAATTATTATCCCGAGAAAACTCGGGAGAATCAAAATTTGTCAGTACAGTTTGTATTATCACGGTTTTACGCGGCCTGGGAGAAATTACAGAAAATATTCAGCTTTGATTGGCAGTTTGCAAAGTTTTGTTGGTTTCGCGGTTCTTTTGCGTTCTTTTCCCTTATTTCCCTTCCCTGATTATCCCGAGTTATATCGGGTTTGTATATGAGGCTGTTAACCCTTAATTTGACAAGATGTTTTTCTAAATATATATTAATAATATATTTAAATAAATAATAATAATAATAACAATAATAATTATTTAAATAAAGATTTAATAACAAAGATAACATTAATTTTTTTTATAATTTAAAGATTTAATAACAAAGATTTAATAACTTTATAACAAATATATATTTTTTTCGATAATATATAATATATTAAATATATTATATATTATTATTATCAATTATTATTTAAAATATTATTACAAATGTTTTCCACTGATTAAAAAACAAATTTCAGAAAATCACCGTGACGAATTTTCTTCCACACCAGTAACACACAACATTAGTCCTTTACCAATCAGGTTAACCTCATGCCTTTTTACAGATGTTATTTCTGATAATTAAAAAAAAAATCAAATCCAACGAGACAGTATACTCTTTGCTCCCGTAAAACATACTCCAGAGGCAAGCCAGTAATAAAAGAGATCAGATACCAATGTACAGAGTGTCCGGTATCACTTTGTGTTGTCCCTTGTTTCAAAAACTATCATACAAAGACTAATATTTCATTTTTTCTTTGGGATAAATCTAAAAAAATTGTGGACGTAAAGAAGTACTAAAGAACGAATTACCAATTACATGTAAAAACTTAGCAATACAAAATTAGAATTAATAGGGTGGTGTAAGAAACACCACGGCTATTTTAACATTTAAATCTATTAGAGGAATTTAAACTTAATACCATAAGGAAATTTTTTTATATTTCTTATTTTTATAAAAAGAAACAAAATTTTTAAACCCATTTCCCTTATTTGTTCTTTAAGACAGTTTTTAATGCAGGTTTATTTACTGTAATCATTAATATTCACACTTGTCATATATTTGCAGTATTCAAATATTTGTTGATACATGTTTGTTATACGCGAACATTATATGTGCATTTCATCTTTGTTGCCTATGAAGAGACAACTCAGACTTATGAGGTATTTTACACACTTACCCTAGTTGTTATCACAGTAGTTAGAGCATAAGGAAGCCTCTAACCACTGTGCCATTCAAACACACATACGGAATTAAAATCCACAAAAATATGCTTAATTTCGCATGCATAGTCCGCAACAAACGAGGGGAAACAGACTAACCGATGATCATATGTTAAAAAAAGCACGACTCATGAGAAGCCAAGAAAACATTGTATTGGTAATAAACCATAAAGCAGAACAAATCAGTAGTAGCAAGTAGGGCAATCTTAAAATGTGTCCCACAGTACGGGAAAAATATCGATAATTACTATTTACAACTCCAATTGACAACACTGAGGGGATCGGTTTAAGATCGAAAGCTGAGGGTTGAAGGTCATTTCCCCACGAAGCTCATTCGTAACAGAGTGTTTTGTTTTTAAAGTTTTGATTTGCGGTAGTATTGGTCATTCATTATATCTTTAAAACATCATCACAGTTTTACTACTGATTTCAAGCTGAAAATAATTCAGAAAGTCGACGAGAAAGGTACAAGGACGTTAAAAACATATGAAATAACTATCTTTTTAATTAGATATCCATCAAAAAGAATACACATTATCTTGAAAAAAAATAAACCTTATTAACTTCTATGTTAGAGATATAAAACGAACATGTCTTGTTGCCGTCAAATGCCTAGAAGCTGCCTTTCATCCCATTAGCATTTATTATACAGTAGCTATTCAAAGTACTTTTCAGTCCTTTTGAATAGCATCCTTTTAAATCCCAGCTCATTGCCCCCATTCATTTAAATGATCTCTCTGAAAAAATCTCCAGAGTTGCATAAAACACACAAAAGAATGATCAATTACATTAAAATGAAAGCGATAAGTCTGCGAATATTCATGTCCAGTCAAAAGTTCAAATTGAGCTCAACCCCATGCAATCTGCGGAAGTCCGGCACGAGTCTCTCTGCAGAAGAAGAGCACTCCAAGTCTTGCCCTCAACAGCACAGGATAAGTCACGTTTTAAGGGGAATAAATCTTCTCCAAATGAGAGTCCTTGTCATATAAAAGGGTCACGGGTTTAATAGATTTTTGATAGACGTCGGCTCCCTTTTTTGCCAGTAGCTCTTCTTTTTGATTACCAGGAATCCTACCTACATCGTGAAAAAGTTGAGTGTGGTGTACCAACATGAGCTGATCATCAGGGAATCTTTCACAGTAATGAATATTCTAACAAGCTTGGCGCTTATTACTCAACAACTGGAAAACTAGAGTAGGTTTGAATGGAACAAAAGCTCTTTAAATTCAACCCTTGGATCTTTTAATTGCCGAAAGGCAACAAATATTGCTACCTCTCTATGATTGTAATCATAATAGAAACTTTTCATGAAGAAAATTATAACTCGGAGAAAAATAAGGAAGGATTTACCTTCTCAAAGTCAAATTGTGCTCTTGATAATTCAGTGAAATGTTTGCAACTGAATGAATATTGAGGACTTACAGATATTATTGATTATTAAACCGAAATTATTGATGTTATTAAATGGAGAAGATACTTTAAATTGGAATTATTAAATGTATAATATTTAAATGTGTTTTGAAAACAAACATAAATATGGTTAATATATAAAATATAAAAGATGCTGAAATCTAAAAAGATACATTTTCCTAAAACAAAATTAGTCACCTGTACAGATATTATTGATTATTAAACCTCAATTATTATTGATGTTATTGAAGAGACAAGATACTTTAAATTGAAATTATTAAATATATAATATTTAAATGTATTTTGAAAACAAACATACATACGGTTAATATATTAACTATAAAAGATGCTGAATTCTAAAAAGATACATTTTCCTAAAATTAAATTAGGCACTCTGACCTTGTCACCTGTACTCATATCAATAAATAACCTGCCTGTGATCTTTACCTAATCAGTAATATTCTATCTAGTCACTTAATCCTTTTTAATATACTACCTCCTAGCACATTTTATGAATATTTACTTATTTTAAGCTTATTTCAATTTTTTATCTATGCGATACAAGCTCCCGATGTGATATAGCAATTTTCTGTGAGTTTCCAATTTGATGTTTTCTTATGATTTTCCTTTGCAAATGCTTCATATAATTGAAAAATTAAAAAAAAACTTTGACTAGTCTGTGACGTTCTGTTTAGTAGCAGAAATGGCTAGTTAAACGATATACCAAGGAAACTTCAAACGTATAGACCAATTACAGGAGAAGAAAATATGCAAATACTTGAAGTAAACGAAAAATTGTGTTATATACTAAAAAAATAAGAAATACAGATAAAAAATATTTCCAAATTAAATGCAATGAATACTTTTGTTTGGAACATGTAATATTGCCCCAGGATTGTACCTATGAAAGCTATAATAAATTTTGGATTGAATATATTTAAGCCACTTAGAATAGTGAAATGAGTTTTTTGGGGGGAGTTATTAATTAATAAAGGCTTAAAAATTAGCTCTGAAGAAAAGTTGATATGCACTGTTTTTACACAGAATATGTTCAATTTTTTAAATAGACATCTATTTTGAGCCGTAAATTAAAACATGCATGTTATTTCGTTATTTGCTAACTATATATGGAGTAAATACGTAATAATGCCTTTTTATGCACGAAAATGTATGATTGTTCATTTTAATTTAAAAAGGAATAAGCTTAAACTATGTTTATTATATATTCAGTAGCATAAATATTTAATTTTAATAGGATATAACAAAAAAAATTCATTTAGACAATTTTAAATATCTATAAGCTATAAAAAAATGTTTAAAAAAGAAAATTAAAATGTTGTAATAAAAACTACATTTATAGAACATAGTGAATATTGTCACGAAGATTCGAATGAACACACCGTTTAACGTAACAGAAGAATTTATTGAAGCTAAGTAGCAACTTTACAAGACCGAGAAGTTGCCTACAACTAGTGGGTATCAGCTTTTATACCCGAACAGAATATTCGAGAAATAACTAATTTACATATTAAAGAAAGATCTAGAATATTCAAGAACATAAGGAAACAATAAATAACATTTTTAGATAAAAAGTCCGTACTTTGGATAAACTGCCATTTCAAGCATCGAACCCACAATCTCTGGGTCTGGATTGCGTGCTTTGACCATTCGGCCACTGAGCTAGTTGGCTAAGCTTCTTTATGCGGCAATATTAATACTTACTCTTTGTATTACTTAGCCATAGTTGTATCATCATTCACTGAGCTAGGTATAATGTATTTTCAGCCACGTTATTAACCTAGAAGCTTTAACTAGCTGCATGCCTGCTACCTGTATCGTTACTACCTGTAGCTTGTTATATCTGGAAGTCGGAACCAGACTCACGGACTCGAAACTTATAAATTTAGGAGTTTAAGATGTCTGTCTCAACAGAAATGTTCCCTTCCGCTCTCAAACAGGCTCTGTCCTTCATGAACTTAATGGTCAAGATATTGAGGACACTTAAATTCATCGGTATATCGATGAAATGTATGGAGAATTCACTGAGGAAAGCTAAGAAAATGTATTAGACCTTTTAAAGATAGCTGCAAGAATGTATTTTATTAAGTATGGTGTGACCGATCTTGTGTCGTTTATGCAGATATTGCAGAAAAATGCTAAAAATATTTGCGAAACAAATATTTGAAATTTCCGTTTTATTAAAGAATCTGAAGTTTCAAGATATCTTTTAAAAATTGTGGTACAAGAGTTAAGTTATTGTAGTTTCTCTCGTGTTTGTGGTAAAAGGAAATTCGACAGAGCGGTACAAAATTCATTGGATAGCCCATATGATTCTAGGCAGAATATTCCTGTAAGGTTATGACTCAAAAGCCGATTCTAAGATTTAAAGAGTTCTTTGATATCTGAAATTATTGTTAAAAAGTGAATTAAAGTCTAGCCAGTCATATAAAAGTAAATTATATAGAAAAGTACTTTTATTCTGTTTAACACTTCAAAATGGTTTTTACTTAAAATACATGCATTGTTGAAACGTAGATATTATTTTAGGTTTAAAATTTAGAAACATTTAGATGGTCGTAATATGGAGATAACTTTTGATATCCATTAGCAATTAACAAATATTGAAATTAAACTCAAAGAAAAAATCATTTGAAGTTTACATAAGTAGAAATTAGAAGTTTAATAAATCTTAAATAATTAGTTTCTTTCATATTTCTGTAATTTCAACATAGAGAAATATTCAGAACCCATAAAATACACGTATGTAAGATTTTATAAATTCGTTATTATTCACGAAAAACTCTAAAAAAACGAAAGGATGACTTAATACACCAATTTTTTTTGCCATTTCCATCACGTTATCTGTGCTCCTACAATCAGTTTAGAAGCATTTTTCTTTTCTTTTCAATTTTTCATATATCTTTTAATATCACGAAGTTCCTTTTTATCTCATTATTTCCTGTTTTTAAACCTGATTTTGAGGTGTTCTTTTCAAAACTGGAATTTTTTTTGCTGTCACGCACATGCGACGTCACTGTCCAGATAAGACAGTTTTCTCCCTTTACC
>CM063500.1:111162341-111172341 GCA_032207245.1 Pardosa pseudoannulata | reverse complement strand
ACTCGGTCTTTTGTTGCGTTATTTCGTCTTCAACCGAATTCCTAGCTCCAGAACGTACAAGTGGTGTTTTGTCAATTTGAAGCTTGGTTTTTTATTGTTGAATACAAAACTGAAAAAATGAGTAGTTGTGACAAAGATAATGATGAAGAAATAGGCGCTGACTGATTATGGGACTTCGTTGAAAATAATTTATTTTGTGATTCCTTAAAAATACTAGTTTTTGTTATGTTAAATAATCATACAGTTTATATTAAAATATAAAATAAAAAAAGGTTTTGTTCATAAAGACAAAGTAGGTTTTGATTGACTGTGATTTTTCTGAACAACTAAACTTTCTCGAGATCCACGAAAAAACGTCCTCTGCATGCGTAAGTTGGCGGTGAAGTATAACTGCCTGCCACGTGTTAACAGTTCTAGATTGTTAACATAGTTCGAAATTAACATCGACTTCAAAGTGCCAGTCTCACCAAAGTCATTTAATGCGCGAGTAATACTCTAACCACGATTAATCTATATTTAAACGGAGAATTGCATCCCACCATTGGTTTGCGCCACGGGTTAATTGCAGTTAGCCGTTAAACGACTTTCGTGAGACTGACCCTAAGTTGAATTGCATCGCTCCGCCGATCGCTCGCACCATGGAGCCAAAAGTAGGAGAACGCAACACTAAGTACTAAATTTCAGTTTTTTTTTATTGAAGGTGTAACAATATTTAAATTCAATGCAAACATGCATGTATGGTATATATGGACAAGAAACTGTAATACTTCTGAATTGATATAACAAGGACATAGTTCGATAATCAGACACAGCGCTACCTGAAAGAAAACGTTACAAGACTTACATAGACAACTTTTCAGACTGGATTGTTCTTTGGCCTCAAAAATGGCATGTGACCCAAAGTGTGTCAGAAGGTTAAAAGTGTGAATACTATAAAATCTCTTGAATAATATTCTGTGAACATTTCTGGAGATTCTTTTTCGAAAAGAGGTATTAGTCATGAAACAGTGATATACTATCTTTCTAAATTATCTGATATGTCCTTCCTGGATTTTTCTTTCCTAGGCAAAAAGTAACAAGGGTATTTTTTGTGGTCCATAGAATTTGATCAGGAGTTTGCTTGAATTAGTATAACATGTGCAGGCTTTTGTGAAATATTACGAATATTACAACGTATTATTTATGTAATTCGCTTTGTCGCCAATTTAATAGCTGTATATCATGTCACAAATTTATGTACTTTTTTTGTAAACAAATTTTTTTGTCTTTTATTATTCTGCATTGCATACTTCATTTTCACAAAACAGGAAAATTTCGTAAGCCACCGTTTCCTTTTCGATTCTAAATTGTATTAGGAAAGTTCTTCATTTCATACAGTTACCAGTATTTATTTTTACACCTTTCTTTGTATTATATTATATCTTATCAGATTTATGAGTATTTAATTTGCATGAAATTATTAAAAATATTTTGTATATATATTTTTTAAATTTTAAGAATGCCCCAAATGAGATATATAGTTTATTTAAACACATATATACAAACATTTAAATAAAAATTATTTACAAGAACACTATTTTAGAAAAAATTATCTTTTCATGTGTGGTTTTTATAAAAATAAAACATTCTTTTACAAAGTTGTGATGAGGTCAGATTTAGATCCCGAGCATTTTACTACTTGTATGAATGAATAATTAATATAATTGATCTAAATCGCCTCATCACACAATCCAGATTTATAAAAGACTGTAATAGCATATACACTCCACACCAATACCCCCTGCATATTTTGGTTTGGGGCGTTAAGCTCTATAGTCTATATGATAGTTGATGACACTGGACTTACTTCTTAAAGCCATTTTCAGAAGGACATGCATGCAACTTGTGCAATTGGAACCCGTGAACTTCAGTATCGAAGAGCAGTGCCTTACCCTTCTGAAAACCCTTCTGACTACCACCCGTATGAACATAAATCTTGAACAAATATCATTACACATAACAGGAATGCAGCTGTTGGTAAGTAAGTGACAACTCCAGAAATGTATTATCCCACTATGATTTTTTTAAATGATCAATCTATTAAGGGAATAAAATAATTAGCTTGCTTCGAAATTAATCGACTTAGTGTTCAATAATAATTTTAAAATTGAAGTAGAACTAACCATCTTTCCAGATTATGGACAAGTCTCACCAAAGTCGTTTAACTGCTAACCTCGATAAATCTATGTTTAGACGGAGAATTGCTTCCCATCATTGGTTGGTGTCATGAATTAATCGAAGTTAGCTGTAAACGACTTTGATGATACCGGCCTTATGTCCCAGGAAGAAAAAAAATATAAGCTTAAAGTTTCAGCATTTTCTTTGCTCAATGGTCTTAAATATGAATATTTTTTTACTTTTTAGGACATGGAATACCCTTAAAAGGGATGATTTTAGGATGATATTTTTTGAGTTTGTTCATTACAGAGTACATAAAGATAAATCTGTGGTCCCAAATTTATCTTCTTGACAGTGTACTATAGACAAAGATTCAGCCGAACGCTGGCCGATTGGTTAGGACGCTGATCGTCTGTACCGGAGTTCATGGGTTCGAATTCCACTATGGCATGGATGTTAGCCTTTCGGAATCGGCTTTAAGCAGTAGGTCCCGGTCTCATAAGCCCTAGTGTGCAAAACAGCAGACCGTAGCGCTTCAAACCAAACCAAACCAAACCAATAAAGAAATATTCTTAGATTGATTGGTTTGGAAAGCTACAGTCTACTATTTTGATACACGAAAGCTAATAAAAACCGGAATCTAAAGCTTAGTGCCGAATTCAAACGCATACAAAACTTATGCCAGCAGTGGAAGAAATATATGTAGAATGCGGAAGTTGAAGGTAAATTTTGTAACTCAAATTATACTCTTTCTATACCTCGGACATCTAGCAAAAAACATTGAGCCTCATTATACGTTATCTACTATTATGATAGTTTATGTTTAACCTTTTTGAGGCGGTAGATTTGTCGACATTCATGTAGTTAAAAACGAGAGAGTAAGGCTTAATGCTTTCTCTCTTATCAGCAAAAAATGTAGCCTTGCGGAAATAAGAACATAAAACCTCTGATTGATAACAATGTCTATATATATATATATATATATATATATATATATATATATATATATATACACATACATACATATATATATACACATACATAAACACGCACACACACATTATATATATGTACACATACACACTCATATATATATACACACACATACATACACATATATATATATACACACATACACACATATAAATATACATACATACACACATATACATGCATATACACATTATACACACGCATACATATATTCACATATATACACATATATGCACACAATTATATAATTGAATTCATATACATATATAGTAAACAGTTGAATAAACTGTATGACAGCTGAATAAAATACAGTGGGGAGAGAAAGTGCCTCTTATATATTCCACCCATAGCCATCTTCTTTGAAGATTTCCCGATCTGAAAGCAATATTAACCTCCCGTCCAGTACGGGTTAATTTTGTAAATTTTTAGTTGTTATAAACATTAATGTTACAAGCAAAATTTATCAGAAAACTAAAATATTTTAAATGCTTGGCAAATTATGAGTTAAGCTGATAATCATTATTTCACTTTTTATCGAGGTTGAGGAATGAATATTTAGATTTTGAAATCCATAAGAAAAAAAAACTAATTTTTCTAAGCTACCGTTTGATAGCTTTAACTTTCGTATTTTCCGTTTAATCAAGTTTGGATTGTTATAATTTCTTAATCCTTTCCCAAAATGGAGTTATTTTGCTCTACCCCCTCATTTCAACTTTCAGACACAATTTTTCTATTTCCCATTTCACACTCTGCAAGCAATTCATCAAAACTGAGACGCGAAACAATTTAAGAAAGCAAAAACTGAGTTTGTGAAAAAAAAAGTTACTTTCACTTCACGAAATCGGTCACATTTCAGCCGTTCGGATTCTCACGCCATTTCGACCCTTGTGTGCAATTACCGGAAAAGGAAAAAGGGGAACAAAAAAAAATAAAGAACAGAAAAGAAAAGCAGTGGAAAAAAATTGTGTACCTCCACACAAACTGCAAATCCTTAAGTTAACAGAAGTGTACACACTGCTGAGAGCCGTTTCTTTCTTCTTTCACTTTCCTCGAAAGCATTGTAAACAAATCAAGCAAACGCTTTAATAGTTTTTCATCCAGTTTTGAAACACTTTTGTTTTCTATCTGTATCATAGGAAGATTTTCTAGTTTCCGGAACACATTCTTTCTCCTAAGTTTGATGGGCAAGTTATAAAAATGGGGAGGAATCGCATCGCAATTCTTTGAGAGCCCCTCCGTTTATTTGCATATCTCCTAAGATTTGGCGATTGGGACGAGTTCATTGTTTTCAATAAACCCTACATGTACATTTATCGATTTCAGCTTGAAATTTTAATTGTTCCATTGTGTGTTTATTTGCTTCTAGGCAAATCGATTCAGCTTTCAATAATTATTTTTGAATCGAACTAATACCAGTCAACTCTCAAGATTAAGAATATGTCTGGGGAGCAATGAATTACTTATACTTAAAGCTTTAGTATTTTCAATGATTAGTGTCTTAAATATTAATAATTTTTGTATTATCTGTGGAATTGAATTACAATGTACAAAAATATTTTTAAAAGAGATAGTTTTAAGCTGATGTTGTTTGAATCATTTGGTCCATACATGAGAAATGTGTGGATCCGGATTTCTTCTTGTTGTCAGGTTAATAGGTTGAAAGATCTGTAACATATGGCAGTTGTAGGTCAGTTTTCTAATTCACATTTTACTATTCTTATACCTCGGTCATCCAACAAAAATCAGTTAGACAAATCACTCCATATCTTCAATGTGAATATTTCAAAATCTTCTACACCTTCCTAGCTTTTAAATATCCATTTCTCACTTATATAATTATATATAAGACATAATAAACTTTGTGCTATCCAGAAAAAACATAATTAGTGTTTACCTATGAACAGAAATAGTGAAAGTAGGATAATGTCAAGAGATAATTTTAAACTGTATATCAAAATTCAAAGGAAGTAAAGAATGCTGTTGTTATTGTTTATGCTACTTGGTTAAACCAAACACGATTACTAGCCAAAGACTACTCCTAATAAAGCAAAGGGGTACTTTTCGTTTTGATAAGCCCCTCAAGGGTGAAATTACGACATATGCTCAAGTGGATCCTCTTTTTTCAAAGCAGGGACCAAGAGGAAGACCCACAGACTTGGCCTGCCACTCCCAAAGGTATTGATAGAGAACATGGAGAACATTGTGACTACTAACCTATTTTACGTGCCCCAGTGACTTTTAACGAACACGGCAGTAAAGAGTGTAAAATTATTTAATAACTTATTTATGTTTTTCGTTTTCTTATCACACATTTTTATAGTAAAAAAAACTTTTATAAAAAGTTCAACAATTATGCAGTTAGAGTTGATTGCACTAATAGTCTTAGATACAGGGGTAAAGTTATTTAGAGATATTTGCAGTATTCTCACATAAAAGGAAAGATATGGTTAATGAAGGAGTATTAGAAAAACTTTTTCCCTTTGTCCACTTCCTAGTTCTGCATGTAATCCGTCCCAACATGAAATTCGATTCAGCATGATTGGCCTGGATTTCGTGAAGGTAATCTTGTTTCACCCTCATATTTTTTTTTTATTTTTAGTATCCTATTAGTCGTATAGATAGCAGTAGTTGTCAATAAATAATATTGTCCTCCAAATTCTCTTCCTTCTCCAGCGCAACTCTGCTGAGTTAGCCCCATATTGGCACCTTCGACGCGACGGGATCATTCCGGGTTCTTCGAAGGGTCGACTGCTTAGTGGAGTGGTTAAGTATTTATGATCTGCCCACATGCACCGGGGTAAGCCTGGAGGGTCTATCTCCAAATGGGCCCCGTTTGGCACTTAATTATCAATAAATAATAATAATATTTCTAATGAGAAAATTATAGAGTGATTGTACTTTTTTATATTTACAACTGTAAATGTCTCCTACCTGTTAACCAGTCTGGTGAAAAAACATATCTTTATTAACCCTCCGAGTGGAACACACCGAGGAAAAAAAGTCTCCAAAAAGTACGTTAAATTTTTATTGTGTCAGTGACCAAAGTGTTCTATGATTCTTTACTTCACCCTTTGTCGACTAGACTGGAATACGGGAAACCCACCCTCGTTATTGTCCCTTTATTTCCGGTTATAAATATATAAATATATATTATAGATTGTTAATTTTTAAAACACATAAATCTCGTCAAGTCTCAAAGATCATCCCATAAGAAATAATGGATTATTCTAAAAGTACGAATAAAAATATTTAAGAGAAATATTTATATTTTTTTACGGAAGTCATCCAAGATATTTAAGTGGTGCAATTAGAGATACATCTGTTACCGCAAAAGATATGCTTCGAAATAGAGATTGACAAAGCCATGCGAAGCTATCAGCGTCTTTGTGCATCAGGGAGTAGAGTGCATCCCTCAATAAATGTCAGTCAAAGAGGGGTGCAGTTCCTAGACAATTGATTTGACCATCCTACCTTAAAACTCCATGGGGGAAATCACTGGCAGAAATGTACAATACATCTATTTTCGGAGCATTTTTGAAGGTCGAAAATTTACGTGACAACCAGCGGAATTGTACGTGCGAACCGCTTAGAGGGTTAAGTTAAAAAATTATCCTAATCACTCAAAAGTATTAGAAATATTAACTTTAACAGCCTTTTTCCCACATAAAACTTGAAATTAATAATACAATAAAAATGTGACTATTTGTGATCTAATTCTGGACAAAAATGAGACTGTTATGGTTAGCTCTGCTCACTATAAATATAGGTTAGACAGTATTTTCAAATTTCAATGAAGGCAACAATTAACTTGTTGAAGCCGAACGATACCCGAATGGTTAGGGTGCTCTCCTCCGGAATCGGAGTTCGTGGGTTCGAATCCCACTATGGCGTGGATGTTCGTAACCGTTCGGAATTCGCTTTAAGCAGTAGGTCTCGGTCTCATTATCCCTCATGTTGCAAAAAGTAGACCGTAGCACTCCAAACCCAAACCAAATTAACTTGTTGATACATACCTTTGAGACATTTCTAAATTATTCTTTGCATGAAAAAAATTAAACCTCTCTTCCGTTGATATTGCCT
Organism: Pardosa pseudoannulata; assembly: GCA_032207245.1. Classification (NCBI taxonomy): domain Eukaryota; kingdom Metazoa; phylum Arthropoda; class Arachnida; order Araneae; family Lycosidae; genus Pardosa; species Pardosa pseudoannulata. Next base: position 111,165,111 of record CM063500.1, on the reverse strand, counting down.
TTAGTCAAGGATAGCAGAAGTAATCCAAAAAATTTGTTTTCATAACACACAGAATCAAAAATCAGTGTATCAGTATTTTACGTAACCAAATGTAATGTGTGCCATGAATTTTTCTTGCATGTGTAGTACACAAAAATCCATCTCTAACAGCCTGAAGTTATTGATATGTGTTACTACAACATGCAATATACATGTGAGATATAACCCATTCAACTTTTAGAATTCATATGGATATCTTTATCACTGCTTGATATCGCAAAGTGTAGAGTTTATTTGTACTACACGTGTGGTAAAATCAACTTCATATCTTTTGATTGGTACGCGATTAGAATTCGTAATGCAATGAACAGCTCTACTCTGTCAAAAATAAAGAAGCATTTTGTCTATGATATGTTTCCCTCTTTCACTCTTCAGCCTAATAGAAATGACTAAATGTTTTCAGGTTCAAATTTTTATCAAGCTAAGTAAATTTTAATAGACTATTCTCATATTTTAATAAAAAGTAGGTAATAAAATTAAAAAAAAATAATTGTTGAATTAATAAGTTAAATCATTGCATTGTAGGAAATAACATCGGAATATCAAATAGAGATATTTATTTCAAATAAATATCTCAAATAATTCCTCTAATTGATATTTAATTTCAAATAATATCTCCATTTGAGATATTATTTATTGAAATACAGTGGGCTTCGCTTAATGTCATCGATGTTAATGTTATCAATCGTTTATTGTTATCGAAATAATTTGGTCCCGATTTTATGTATTCATTTGTATGTTAAAATTATAGCTTTATGGGATCGTTACATCGGTTAATGTTATTAGTTTTCGAACCTCATTTTGACTGGCAAAGGAATATTCACAATATATTCAGAACAAACCTATTCTTTACCTTCTCTCCGCTGTTGTTTGAATTTCCAAGAATTCTCCACTTCAACCTAGGCAAAATTGGGAATGAACAAAGGAGTGGGATTTTAATTACCCGTCCCCGGCATTTTTCAGAAATATGCACACCCTGCTGATGGCCAATGGTTGTCAACGTTTCATTCACATGATGATTACTGAAAAGTTTTTAGATTTGTATGATAAAAAATTATTTGAACTATTGAATAACATTATATTTAGATCAAGAAATAAAAAATTAAAAGATTTGCAATGGAAAATCCCAACATGATGTTCAATTACTGAAAAAGAAAATATATGCAGATGTTTTCAATATATCAAATAAATGCAGCAAATTGTGTGCTAAATGCATAATAAAATAAGAAATCAAGTTTGGAACAGAAAAAAAAAATTGAATAATTTTGCTTGGAAAATGATTTTTTCTGTAATAAATGTTTAACACTTTTTAAATTTAAATAATTTTAAAAAATTATTGAATTAGTCAATAATTTAGTGATAGAAATAAAGAATTAAACGATTTCCAAATAAAATTTCATACATGATGTCTAATTACTGAATTTTTGTTTGAATTTTTGAAAATACTCCCATTCCACCTAGGGAAATAGGGAATGAACAAAGGAGTGGAAATTACACATTCCTGATGTTTTTTCAGAAATACGCACATCCTGCTGATGGTCAGTGGTTGTCAGATAAGCAGAAGGTAACCCATTCTGATCGGAACTGAGAAGGAGCGTATTCACATTTTATGCCTTGCTCGCTTACATGCAGCTTGTCGATACGGAAGCCAGAAAGCGAAATGATTTATCATTAAAACAAAAGATCGACATTTTAAATCGTTATGACAGGTTGATTATGATTACGAACAATTTATCAATGAGTTTCTTAGAAAAAACTGTAGACAGTCAACAATGGATCAATTCTTTAAAATTATGTATACAATTCTTATGTTTTAAAGAATAATATACATTACATAAATATAAGGAGTGTTTTTCCATTTTGTTTTGAAATTTAGTACTTGGGAATTAAAGGAGTGGTAAATTTATCTAATTTTGTATATCGTTTATTGTTATCAATCGGTTATTGTTATGGAAATCACGGTGCCCCAATCTGATCACATAGCGGAGTCCACTGTAATATCTCAAATAGAGATATTTATTTCAAATTTATCTCTTTTCAATTTTCAATAAAATTAATATAGGCAAGGCATATCCCAAAATCAATAAGATTAATTTTTCTGTGCCGTTATGGTAAGGACCGAAGAAACCAAGTGGTTCATAAATATTTATTGAAATGTTAGTGACCTATTCCAATAGTTCGGAAGCTTCTTCTAACTTAAAACGCATGCCCAGTTCTTTAACAGTGATCCGCTGTGAGTATAGATCATTATGTTTAATATGCAACGATCTGCTGAGATACGATATGCAATAAAACATTTCTATAAAATGTGTAAAAGAGGTAAGAAAACCTTTCAAATGTTAAAGACTTTGTAAGATGAGGTTTTTGTCCTAATAACAAGTCTGCATGAGGCACGCTAAAAGTTTCGAGACGGTCGAGAGAACATTGAAGATGATACGTGCGTAGGACCATCGGCTAGTTTCACTGATGAAAACATCGAACAACTGAGGAATGTTCAGAACATGGAATGCTAGATTAAATTTGCGTGTGGTTGCACAGTTTTATTTCGAAATTTTGATGTGCTTGTTAACCCTTCCCTGTTTTGCCCGTACGCCGTAAGGGCATAGCTTGCGGGCCTTTACTGATTTACCCGTACGGCGTACGGGCAATCTGATTTCTATTTCGCTTGCACTGTTTCGGCCATATTTTTTTAAATTTTAGTAACAAACTTTTCGTATAGATGTCCAGTAAA
>CM063500.1:111154841-111157341 GCA_032207245.1 Pardosa pseudoannulata | reverse complement strand
CATCTTTCATCATTCAATTCCATAAATAATCTCTCAACATTAAAAATCTCGTAGATAAACAAAATTTAGCAATCAATCTTAAAGTTAATAAGTTGGACGAAAAAGCTATTCATACATTTCTAAATTCTTATTAAAGACAATACATTTTATTCTTTATATTACATACAATTCAATTCTATCTGGTTTGACTTATGCACAATATTCCAATTGATATCAGATTCAGTAAAAATGGGTGTTTATGGGCTGTAAGTAAGGTACGAAGAGAAAAAATTCTTATCCAGCTCTTGTTCCTTTTAAAAGCTATGCATGCCAAAGTATGATTCAAAAACTGGTGCAAATACTCAGAAGCTTTTCAATAGGTCACAGGACAAGTGACTCAATTAATTAGAAACTTAGAAAAATAATAAATTATTTCAAAAATATTCTCAAAAATGTAAGACTAAGACTCAGAATCGGATGACTGTATGACAGAGTAAACAATAAATAAATATTTCATTTATGTGTGTGATATTAAGATTGTTAAAATATTGGCAAACTGAATGACAGGATTCACGTTGGAAGTAATTCCAAAATTCATTCCTTGTAGGTTTAAAATAATACACAAATAGACTTTTCCCCTTTCCTTCATATTAATTAATCGAGGAAAAACAATCTATAACAATCTATAACAAAACTATGAGGACAGCATTTTTGTTTTCTGAATATGATAGTAAAGTAAAAAAACACCATCTCATGATATTACATCCAATCTTTTTGAAGTTTCTAGGAATGAATGAACTGATTGCAGAAATCCATATTTTACATAAATCTTATTAATCATATATCATTTTAAAGGGATATTGTTAGTTTTTGTTCCGTAAGTGTTCAGATAACTTACTTTAATCATGCGTATAATACACTGTCTACCAATTTGGACACCTGTGATAGAAAAGAAAAACTAACTTTATTAACCCAATATATTCCATGAACTCCATTGGTACGATACCAAATCTTGATTAAACTCGAAACATGACAACTGGCAGTGTCGTACTGAAAGTAACAAGAGTCCAACCCGTAAAACTGCTACAAAGTAGGAAGTACATTTCTCATTCAGAATAGTGCAATAGGCATCGGCTTTAAGCTTACCATGAATGGGGATCAAGTATACCAGTCCATACCAGGAGAAATACCCCCAGAGCATAATTCCACTTCCGCCGAACTTGACTGTTGGCACAATGGAATCTGGCAGGAGACGTTCTCCTGGCAGACGCCAGACCCAGACCCTGCCATCTGAACAGTAAAGGGTGAATCTTGGTTCGTCGCTCCAAAGAACCCGTTTCCACAGATCTACTGTCCATTTTCGATGTGCTTTGCACCACATTAACCGAGCAGCGTGGTTGGACTTTGTGATCAAAGGCTTATGGACAGCTGCACAACCATGAAAACAAATCAGATGTGCTTCCTTATGGATGGTATTCAATGAAACAATACTACCAGATGCCTGTTGCAACTCCTCGTGGATGAGGGCCATTGGTTGGGTGCGGTTCTTCCGAATTTCTCTGGACAAGCGCAAACCGTGTCCATATAGCCATGAAGCCCTCCAGGCTAATCAAGGTCTTTTCTCTGGATAGCACTCGTCCGTCTCTATCTCCCAGCAAATTCCGACAATCACCACTCATGTTCTAATTCTTAATCACATAGCACACTGTCGATTTTGGGTACTTGCGATCGCTACATATGCCCCTTAAGGTTCAGCCACATTTGTGATACCAGACAATTATACCTTTCTCGAAATCAGAGAGCTCCGAACTGAGTGGCATCTTGCATGCGACTAATATCGATGTTATTTCCTACACTTTGCATACCGGCGGAGGCCGTGACGTACCTCAGACCGAATATATCGTCATTTGCATAGGTGTCGAAATACTTATTGGTAGACAGTGTATTATTTGTAATATACCTCTTCTGTCCGAAGACGATGTAATGTTCGAGATTTAACTGTTTGTAAATTATCACAAATCCATTCTTTAAGGTCGGAAAAACTTGAAGACAAAAGTGGTATGAATACAAGATCGTTGATATATACTCAAAGTATGAAATCAAATGATACTGATATAAGATAGGAATTGTATGTGAAGAATTGATCGGTTGCACTGTCATTAATCCATCAGTGTAGTAGTTATCAGGTTACAAATTTACAAACTTTCAATCAATATAATGGTGAGTAATCGTGAGGAAAAATTAATTTTTTTTCCATAACTCTCTTCAAAGAAGGGATAAACCTAAATTGGCGTTGTATAAAATTAGAAGACACATAACTACTCATGGAAAAGTGGTTACCATTGCCTAGAAGGGTTGGAATTTTAAGAGTACCTCGTAATTTAGAACCAAGTAGAAGACTCACAGGTTTAACCTGCCATCTCGAAAATTATCGTTTGGGAACTTAGAGGACATCAAAACCCTGAACGTGTATCTATCCCACACACTCCAGTTATGAAATCTCTGTCTCTGCTAACTGAGC
>CM063500.1:111129841-111132341 GCA_032207245.1 Pardosa pseudoannulata | reverse complement strand
AAAGATCAGATTTAGTAAGATAAATTCGTAAAAGAGGGCAAGAGGCATAGTCCAACTTTACAGCCCGGACAAAATGTCTCTTTTCTAATTCATTTGCCGCTGTCATTTTTCTCCAGTGAACACATATAGCAATAATTTGCAAGTCTTAATTTTTTGTCTGTAGATGGCATTACCTCTAAAAAGTCTCTTTTGGACAGTTTCCCAAAACCTCAAATTGAAGTCAAGCCAAAAACTCAAAAACAAAAACTCGCGGTAAAATGCAAAACCTATCAGAAAGCCCTTGTTTTTAAACCAAACAGAATACACTTCGAAAACTAACATCTTGTGAAGATCTATACAACTAATTTGACATTAAAAACAACAAAAGAAACTATCAAAACTTAAAGAAAGACAAAAATTTTTGCCCGTATGCTATACGGGCAAATCACTTAAGTCACAAATCACCCGTATGGTGTACGTGTAAAACAGGCAAGGGATTAAAAAAAGAGGGAAAATAACGTGCTGGTGGGTGAACACTTGCAGATTATTTATTCTATGAAGAGCCTTATACAACAGCATAATTATTTACCATTTTATGTCATAATTACATATGATTTATTCTTGGAAAGATTACTTGCATTAGTATATATGTGTTTAAGTTTAAAAACATTTTTGTACATTTAGTTTCTTTACATTATCATTGTTGACACTTGAGAAATTAACCTAACATTCTTATAACAGTTCTGATAAGATTCATAAATTTAGGCATGTATAGTAGTTTTATTTTTGGGGAAAAACTCCAAGATAATAAATATTCAAAAACCATATTTGATGGATATTAGTGATCAATATATATAACGTGATTAATTTTGCCATAAAATTTGAAATTTGGGTCATTTGACATATCGTGATGGGTGCATTTCCGATTGTCAGTTCAAAATGAACTAAGAACAATTATCATACCGAATAATTAATGCAGTCTAGACTCATGACTAATATTTGATGAAATTTGTACCTATATGACCATTCACAGAACATGAGTGATTTTAAATGAAAATCTTCCAGAGTCATACAATAGTTTGTTTTGCTGTATCATTCAATTTATTTTATTTCTTGTTAATGCAAGAATGTTAAATTTTATACAAATCTCTCTTTTGTCTATTACGTCTCACAGTTCTAAGAAACATAATGCATGATATAATAAACTCAGCCTTATATTACTCTGTAATAAAAATTTTCTCAAAATTTTCTTTGAAAGAGTCATTTAAAGATTATTTAGGAATTGCTACTTCTATTAAACTCATCGCATATCGTTACCTGAAAGAAAAAAGGGCACCATAGAGAAAGTCTAAAAAATATCTATCTATCTCCTGTCTTTATGAATATTTAGGATAAATTAAATTTCTCAAGGGACTTACACATTACTCTCTGTAATTAACTTCACTAACGAATTCATACTTCTCTTAAATATTTTATTCATGGCTTCCTTTAAAGCTTAAAGTGTCATGGCACAACTCTTGTTGTTAAAAGAACTAACCATTTCTCATAAATTAGTTGTTAGACACTATTGTGTTGAAATTTGCATCATTAACGATAATCATGTCTATATATCTTATTATTTAAGTCCATCTCCTAAACTTTATGAATATTTTAAACAAATTAAATTTATCAAGAGATTTATTCATTACCCTCTATAATTAAGTTCTGTGAGAATTCTTGTTTGTCTTAAATATTTTATTCATGGCTTCATTGAAAGTCTTGAAATTCAGGGCACATCTTCTGCAATTAAAAGAAGTAACTATAACTCATAAAGTACTTGTTAGACCTTTCCATTAATATAATTGTATCAGTTATAAATATGTCAAGATGTCTGATTATTTAGGTTTATGCCAAACACTTTGTGAATATTTCGGAGTAATAAATTTCTCAAGGGACTTATATATTACCCTCTATAATATAGTTAAGTGATAATTCATCTTTCTCTTAAATATTTTATTTAGGATTTCATTGAAAGCCTTTAAATTTAGGGCACATCTTCTGCCGTTAAAAGAAGTAAGTATAACTCATAAAGTACTTGCCGAACGATGGCCGATTGGTTAGGGTGCTGGCCTTCGGAACCGGAGTTCGTGGGTTCAAATCCCACTGAGGCATGGATGTTCGTAGCCGTTCGGAATCGGCTTTAAGCTGTAGGTCCCGGTCTCATTAGCCCTCGTGTTGCAAAAAAGTAGACCGTAGCACTCCAAACCAAACCAAACCATAAAGTACTTGTTAGACCTTTCCATTCCTATAATTGTATCATTAATTTATATATATATATGTTAAGATGTCTGATTATTTAGAATTATCTGACAAACTTTATGAATATTTCAGAGAAAAACATTTTTTTCAAAGGACTTATATATTACCATCTATAATAATATTCAGTAAGAATTTGTCTTTCTCTTAAATCTTTTAATTATTATTTCACTTAAAGTCTTTAAATTCAGGTCACATCTTTTGTCCTTAAAAGAAGTAACCATAA
>CM063500.1:111102341-111124841 GCA_032207245.1 Pardosa pseudoannulata | reverse complement strand
AAATTAATGACACCATTGCACTTTACATTAAATTCTCATAAATTGTTTTAGTCTATGAAAGTCCTTAATTTATAAAAGAAGAATAAACGGTTCAACGATTAGTGAAAAATAAAAGTGAAAATTATTCCAAACTTTTTTGCTTAATGCTAGTTTTTAAACGACCTTCGACCATTACATCCATGGTGACTTTTACATAATCTTTAAGAAAAGTACATACATAGTCACATTAAAATATGTATTTAAGATAAATATTTACATGAAAATAAGTCTGATTAAAGCAAATACTTTAAAGGGATATAGATCCCATTAAATAGCGTAAAAAATTAATGACATCATTGCACCTTACACTAAATTCTCATAAATTGTTTTAGTTTATGAAAGTTCTTATTTTCTAAAAGAAGAATAAATGATAAATAAGTGAAATATAAAAGTAAAAACTACTTATTACGTTAACTACTTATTATGTATTTAAGATAAATATTTACATAGAAATGAGTCTGATTACCTTGAATGAAATATTTTAAAGGTTAATAATTAGTGTAAAAATTAATGACATAATTGCACCTTACAAAATTATCACAAATTGTTTAAGTATATTAATGTTTTTTACATTTATAATAAAAGAATAATTCATTCGACAATTAGTGAAAAATAAAAAAAGTAATTACTCATAAAGGTTTTACTAAATTTTAATGCTAGTTTCTAAACTAAGTTTCACCATTTCAAGAAGGGTTACTTTCATATAATGTTCAACAAAAGTACATACACCGTAATAGCAAGATAAGTATTTCTAGAATCATGTTAAGATAATTATTTACTTCTAAAAAAGTTTCATTACCTTAAAGCAAACATTAGATTCAATAAAATGACATCAATAATGACATCATTAAAGAATGGTGTCATTATTATACACAATAAGGACATCAATGCACTTTACAGTTAATTCCCATAAAATGTTTTATTCTATGAAAGACCTTAATGTATGAAAGAAGGATAATTGATTCTAGGATTAGTGAAAAATAAAAGTGAAAATTACTCCAGTTTTTGGCTTATTCTTAATGCTAGTTTTTAAACTACCTTGGACCATTACATCCATTGGTGAACTCCATATGATGTTCAAGATAAGTATAATACACAGTAAGAAGTACACAATATATAAGTACTTCTCGAATCATATTAAGATATTTATTTACTTGGAAATGAGACTGATTACCTTAAAGCAAACATTAGCTTCAATAAAAAGACATCAATAATGATATCATTAATAGTGTCATTATTATGATAGTTATGACACCATTGCACTTCACACAAAATTTCCATAAATCTTTTTAGCTTATATGTATAATAAAAGAATAATTGATTTAACGATTAGTAAAAAACAAAAGTGAAAATTACTCCAACGGTTTTTGCTTAATATTAATGCTAGCTTTTGAACTACCTTCGACCATTCAATCCATGGTGACTCTCATATAATGTTCAAGAAAAGTATATACACAGTAATAAGTACACAGCATATAAGTACTTCTCGAATCATATTAAGATATTTATTTACTTGGAAATGAGACTGATTACCTTAAAGCAAACATTAGATTCAATAAAATGGCATCATTAATGAATATTGTCATTATTATGTTCAACTATGACACCATTGAACTTTACTCTAATTTCAAATAAATTGCTTTTACCTATATTTATAATACAAGAATAACTGATTTAACGACTAGGGAAAAATAAAAGGGAAAATTACTCCAGATATTTTTCTTAAATCTGCTAACTTTTGAACTACCTTCCACCATTCAATCCATGGTGACTTTCATATGATCAAGAAAATTATAATAAACAGTAATAAGTACATATTGTATAAGTACATCTCGAATCATATTACGATATTTATTTAGTTGGAAATAAGATTGATTACCTTAAAGCAAGCATTAACTTCAATAAAATCACATCAATAATTGCATCATTAATTAATGGTGTCATTATTATGTTCAACTATGACACCACTGAACTTTACACTAAATTCCCATAAAATGTTTTAGCCTATATTTATAATACAATAATAATTGATTTAACGATTAGTGAAAAATAAAAGTGAAAATTACTGCAGATATTTTCCCTTAATCTTAGTGCTACCTTTTGAACTACATTCGACCATTCAATCCATGGTAACTTTCATATAATGTTCAAGAAAATTATGTAAAGAGTCATATTAAGATATGTATTTTAGATAAATATTTACATGGAAATGAGTCTGATTACCTTGAAGCAAATATTTTAAAGGTTAATAATTAGAGTAAAAATTAATGACATAATTGTACCTTACACTAAATTCTCCCAAATTGTTATAGTATATGATGTTTTTTTACATTTATAATAGAAAAGCAATTCATGCAATAATTAGTGAAAAAAAAAAAGAAATATCCATAAAGTTTTTTACTTAATCTTAATGCTAGATTCTAAACTACCTTTTACTATTACAACAAACGTGATTTTCATATAATGTTCAACAAAAGTACATACACAGTCATATTAAGATATGTATTTCTAGAGTCATGTTAAAATATTTATTTAGTTGTAAAACGGTTTGAATACTTTAAAGCAAACATTAGATTAAAAAATGGCATCAATAATGACATCATTAAAGAATGATGTCATTATTATACACAATGACATCAATGCAATTTACAGTTAATTCCCATAAAATGTTTTGTTCTATGACAGTCCTTATTTTATGAAAGAATAATAATTGATTCTACGATTAGTGAAAAATAAAAGGGAAAATTACTCCAACAGTTTTTGCTTAATCTTCATTCTAGGTTTTAAGCTACCTTCGACAATTGCATGCATGGTGACTTTCATATAATGTTCAAGAAAATATATGCACAGTAATAATTACACAGTATATAAGTACTTCTCGAATCACATTAAGATATTTATTTACTCGGAAATGAGACTGATTACCTTAAAGCAAACATTATATGCAATAAAATGACATCATTAATGAATGGTATCATTATTATGTTCAAATATGACACCACTGAACTTTACACTAAATTCCTATAAATTGTTTTAGCCTATATGTATAATGCAAGAATAATTGATTTAACTATTTGTGAAAGATAAAAATGGAGATTACTTCAGATAATTTAACTTAATCTTAATGCAAGCTTTTGAACTACCTTCGACCATTCAATCCATGGTTACTTTCATATAATATTCAAGAAAAATATGTACAGAGTAGTATTAAAATACGTATTAAAGACAAATATTTACTTGGCAATGTGTTTGATTATTTTAAAGAAAACATTTTATTCTGATACAGATATAATGAAATAGTGTAAATCAATTAAAAAATGTTTTATTATACAGATGTGTGTAGATTATATCAGAAGAAAAATTGATTCGGTGATTAGGGAAACATAAAAGCGAATAATACTACAAAAACTTTTTCTTAACCTGAATTCTAATTTTTAAACTGAATTCAACCATTACATCAATCATCAATGGCGACTTTCAAATAATGTTTAAGAAAAGTGTATAAAGAGGCATATTAAGATATATTTACTTGGAAATGTGTCTGATTACCTTGAAATGAATATTTTAAAATGATACAAATGGAATTAAATATCATAAAAATTAATAACACCTTTGCAACTTACTCTCAATTATTCTAATATATTTTACACTATGAATGTCTTTTATTTATAATAGTAGAATAAACGATTTAATGATGAAAAATAAATGTGAAACTTACTTCAAAATATTTTGCTCGATCCAAATTTTAACTTTAAAATTACTTTTAACTGTTACTTCCATGGAGACTTGAACGGTGGCCGATTGGTTAGGGTGCTCGCCTTCGGTACCAGAGTTAGTGGGTTAGAATCCCGCTGTGGCATGGATATTCGCAGCAATTTGAAATAGGCTTTAAGCTGTAGGCCCTGGTCTTATTAGCCCTCGTATTGCAAAAAGTAGACCGTAGCACACCAAAACCAAACCATGGGGACTTTTATATAATTTTTAAGAAAAGTATGTACAGAGTCATTTATTTTTTGTTAATATTTTATTCTAACAATACAAATATTTTACACTGTTACAATAAAATATTTACAAAATGAAAACTTAGAACACAAAATTTTACATTTTAATAATCCACTTTTTGTATTTTCTCTAATGAGGAATTGGCTGGTTATTTAATTGTACCAAAACCAATAATTTTCTGTATAACTGTACTTAAGAGTATTGAGTTAAAAACATAAGGTTATTATTTCCATGTATGTCTTTATATTTTGCACTATTTTTAACACATTATTTTAACAGTATTTTATTCTAACAGTACATCTACTTTGCACTGTTAGAATAAAATATTTACAAAATGAAAAGTTAGTACACAAAATTTTACATTTTAACAAGCCACTTCTAGTATTTTCTCTAATGAGGTTTAGGCTAAATATTTAATTATACCAAAACCATTAATTTTCTGTACATAATTGCACTTAAGAGTATTAAGTTCACAACATATGTTTATTGTTTCCATGCATGTGTTTATATTTTGCACTATTTTTAACACATTATTCTAACAGGATATCTATTTTGCACTGTTAGAATGAAATATTTACAAAATGAAAAATTTGGACACAAAATTTTACATTTTAATAGGTCACTTCTCGTATTTTCTCTAATGAGAAATAGCCTGGTTATATTATTGTACCATAACCATTAATGTTCTGTGTAATTGTACTTAAGTATATTGAGTTAACAACATATGGTTATTGTTTCCATGAATGTCTTTATATTTTGCACTATTTTTAACACATGCCTATATTAGTTCAGTAAAGATGGAGTTACAAACAATACCCCACTGTCTTTTAAAGGAAATTTTGGGGTTTTCCTTTAACCGTTTGCCTGATTATTCCGAGTTATCTCGGGTTCGTATATATTGAAGTTAATAATTATACCGAGAACTCGGGCGAAGCAAATATTACAAGTAGAGTGGTTTATCACGGTTTTACTCGGCTTGGAGGAAATGAAAGTGAATATTCAACTTTGATCTGCAGTTTGTCAATTTTGTCGGTGTTGTGGTATTTTTGGAGAAACTGGTTAAGTGTTTTCCACTGATTAAAAAACTAATTTAAGAAAATCATCATGACGAGTTTTCTCTCAAATCAGGAAGTCCCGGTATTAGTTCTTTATCACTCAGGTTAACCTCTAGGTATTTTCCAGATGTTATTCTTGTTACTGAAAAAAAAAATCAAATCCAACGAGACAGTGTACTCTGTGCTTCCGCAAAACAGATTTCGGAGGAAACTGTGAAGATTCCCTTTTGTCCAATCAAGCTCCAAAACAGCTGATAGGAGTACACCTGTTTACCAGGACAATAGTGTGGCGTCGCAGAGTCTGGGATCTTGACAATCGGACTGAATACACAAATAAGCCCCTGATGGATCTCGTAAATCAATGATCGGAAATTGCGTAAAGGGACAGCCAGTGATCGAGAATTCAGCTAAAAAATCTAACTAACTTTAGCTGGAGTTCTTAAGTAACTCTGATTTTAACTGACCCCAAAAGACTGTAACTGAACCCCCAGGTATAAAAAGCGTACAAGTTTGCTACTCAGGGCTTTTCGTCATTTTTTTACGTAGGTGTGTTGACCTCATATAGGCTTTCGCGTTTTGTTACCGGCTTTTGCTAGCCAGCTTTCTAGTTCGGGAGATTCGTAAAGTCCGCTCATATAGGGAGCGGCCGAGTCTCGGATACCGAACGGGGGATAAATTGGGTTTGATTGCACCCTGAAAAGAATCCCCACGAGTAAGAGATTATTAAATCTCTTTTTTTTTTTCTCTTTCGACTGTGATCGTCGTGAGGAAGTTTTACCGGTAACCATCCTTTGCAGTTCTACATGATTTGGGAATTAACGTTCCTTTGGAAATAGCCGTATTTAATCCAGAATCAAAGTAAATTTCTAATTTTATCTTTGACTGTGATCCATTCTTCACGTTACTTCTCATTTGAGAATATTGAAGGCTTCACAAAGCCAATAAGAAAAGAGATCAGATACCAGTGTTCAGAATATCAGGCATCACTTTGTGTTGTCCCCTGTTTCAAAATCCATTGCATAAAGACTAATATTTAACTTTTTCCATTTGCTCGAAATAACTGGGGATAGTAAACTAATATTAAAACTAAATGTTTTAACGCTTATAAAAAATTAAAAATTCAACTTAAAACCTACATATTTTGTTTTACTTTATTTCCTTGTATTAAAAATAACATTAAAGAATGTGATGATTTTTTGCAATTCTCTTAAAAAAAACTTGTAAGGGAAGCGATTAAACGAAAAAATAAGTGAAATGGGTTTCTCTTCCTCGATGTTTTACACGCTGTATATACATTTTAAATCTTTTTAAAAAACTATTCATTACAGTATATGAAATATTTCGACTAAAATAAATTATAAAATAATTACATTTAAGTGAATACCGAAATATTCAAAGAAATTTACATAAAATATTAAGATAAATATAGAAAAATATAATAAAAAAATATCAAAATATTCTTCTCTATTCGATAGAAAAACATATATAAGCATAATTATTGCTGATTATATTAAGCAGAATATAGAGATGTGAATATAAATTTGAAATTTAAGAACTGTAAAAAATTTAGTTTTAAAGTGACAGCGCGTGCATATAAAATTATGAAGTTGAGACTAGTTAATTTTAAGTGTCAGTATCAATTAAGAGTGGCATACAAGACATATAAGGTATTAAGGCTTAACAAGTGGTACGAAATTTTAAATGTGGTTTCTTGATAAAAGTACAGAAATATTTAAATATTTAAAGTATGTTAAAAAAATTAAATTTTTGTAAGTACATTAGTGTATGCGACTAAGTGACAGGGAAGCATTTTTTATTTCTTTATTTAACGGACAAATATGCACTATATCCTTCAGAGTATATATATATATATATATATATATATATATATATATATATATATATATATATATATATGAAAATATTATTTTGTAACTTAAGTAGGATTTGTTTGAAAAGTAATTTTCTAGTGATTTAATTTTATATATAACTAGCATACAGCCCGTCATATAACGGGAACAGCAAAATTTTTAATTTTCCAGAATTGTAAAGTACCCTACGAGGCAGGTAAAAAAATGGTTTGCGTTTTCTCTGAGAAATGTCTTGGAACAAAAACTAATAGATGATTTAATTTAAAACTATCACATATGTACCTAATCTATTATTTAAGCCAAATATAAAAGAAAATTATTTACGTAATATCTAAGATCAGTAATAAAAAGTATGAAAATTATGCAGACAATATTTAACTGATTTAAAATAAGAAATGATTAAATGAGATAGCTAAAGAAATGACTTCATAAAGCTCCTGCTCTTAACCAGGGAAAATAGGACCTCAAATAATGGCATTAAAAGATTTAAAAGGGTGGGGGTATTTTTGGTTGTTATATGAAGCATATTTATACCAATTTATTTTAGAATCGGATTGATAGTTTAGAAGAAGATAAACTTATATTCACAAATCTTATATTATACAAAGCAACACGTTTTCAGAATTGTAAAGAAGGATTATTTTAGTTATCTTAATGGTAAATCTTAATGGTTTATCTTAATGTTAAAAATTACTTTATAGATCAACTGGGCTTATCATAAAAATTTAACCTAGAAACTACTTTCGTATTACCAATTTTACATCTACACCATTTCTTTACTTACGAACATTTTAATTCAATATTTAATAAGTTAAAATTATAGCATATTTTTAACTATCTTACTATCTATATTATTTTTTAACATAAAATCGTTTTATTTACAGCCTTTATTTATATATGATATTACTGTAATGAACCACCTAAAAATTCTACATTTTAACATTCTACTTTTTTCTTCATAGCATAAAAATATGGCTTTTGTATTAAACTTTATCGATATCATCATGAAAAAAATTCAGAAAAGAGAGAATTAAGTTGAATATAATATTTATTAACCCCTTCCAGGTTCATTTTATTTCAGGATTATGGGTCAAAAATGTCAATTGTTTATGCTTTTTTCATGCATACATAGCTTTTAAAACGTAATAGCATCATTCGAATACAAAATTTCCTAAAAATTAATGTAAAAAAATCAATTTAAGACATTATTTATTTACCTGTATAGTTGACTTTCTGTACGGCTGAAATGATTAGAATATGGAGTCAATTCACACTAACTATAAATATAAAGCTTAGAATACCTAGCTTTTATCTTGAATTAAATTTTATTTATATCCTATGCATTTACATAAATGATTGGGAAATTATTAATCAAAATTTGGTCGTGTATGTTACAATCGAAAACACGGTACTGCACTGAGTCCAACATCGCAATCTGGACAGCAGAACCTTGTTTCTCTCCTTACCTTCTTCTCTCTACTGTCTCTCTTTGAGCAGCAAATAATATAGTAGCCAGAAAAGTAAACAAAAGCAATCGAAACCATAAAAAGGACATGTGAAATAATTGGGGAAAGACTGATTGCACAGTGTAAAATTTCACAGTGCTCGAGCTACACTCGGGATGAGCCAAGATGGTACATTTCGCCTGCCCGAGTTCAGCTCGGGAAAAACCGGGAAGGGGTTAAATTTATTTAGATCCTAACTCTTCTTTTAAATGATTTGTTATAGATTTCTGAATACTCTTTAGTTCTTTGCTTTTGTTTTGTAACTACAGGTCTTTGACTGAAGGGATATGGGTCTACATACTGACCACATAAGCAATTTGTATTATATATATATATATATATATATATATATATATATATATATATATATATATATATACATACATGCATACATACATACATATATATATACATACATATACATACATACATATACATACATACATATACATACATACATACATATACATACATACATACATACATACATACATACATACATACATATATATGAAGATTAGTTAAAATATTATTTTGTAAGTTAAGTAGGATTTGTTTGAAAAGTATTTTTCTAGTGATTTAATTTTATATATAACTAGCATCTAGTTCATCATATGACGGGATCAGTAAAAGTTTTAATTTTCCAGAATTGTAAAATACCCTATGACTCAGGTAAAAAAAATTGTTTGCGTTATGGCTCAGAATTGTTTTGCAACAATAAATAATCGATGATTAAATTTTAAACTATCCCATATGTACCTAATCTATTATTTAAACCAAATATAAAAGAAAATTATTTATGCAATGTGTAATTTCAGTGATAAAAAGTATGAAAATAGTTCAGACAATATTTAAATGATTTAAAATAAGAAATGATTAAATGAGATAGCTAAGCTAAAGAAATTACTTCATAATGCGCCTGCTCTTAACCGGGGAGAATAACACTTCAAATAAAGGCATTAAACGATCGAAAAGGGGGGGAAATGACGGATATTGAACTTTCAAAAGACGACAGTATTTTTAGTTGTTATATGAAGCATATTTATAATAATATATTTTAGAATCGGATTAATAGTTTAGAAGAAGATAAACTTTACTCTCTTTGAATTTTGCTAACTTTGCTAAAAAGGAAGGCAGGTAACAAATTAATCAAGAAGACTGTTTACAAAAGGAATGTAAGATCCTCTAGTGCTACTTTGGTTAAAATCATCACTCTCTATAACGAGAAGTTTTAATATAATAAACATTGATGTTGCATGGAAACAAATAGATGATGAATATAGAAATTTATTAGTTAGGATTATTATAACATTTAGTCATTTATCTTCACTAATAATAACTACTTGCAGTCAATAGGAGAATATACGCATTTGGAATACTGATTTCATTCAAGTGATGATTTCACTCAAGTCCATTTTTTGTAAGAATATAAGTTTATTTTTGTAGAGAATAATTCTAAATATTGAACAGGCTATCAATTGCTTTCTTTTACTGAAGGAATTAGGTTTCAAATATTTTTGTTTTCAAATAAATCAATATAAAAAGTAAACCCATTCGATCTATGGTAAATGACAGCATTTGAGCTATACTCAGACAACACTGTTAGCATAACAAGTAAACTAACTTTGAACCTTGAAAAAAAGAAATGTCATATGATAATTATAATGACACATACTGCAAAATACTAAATTTATTATAATTACACTTATAAAGTTAAGTCATATACTGTCCACCTCAGTGTATATTTTTAACCTTTTAAGCAGCAAATATCTTTGAACTTTTACTTTTATAGTATAAAAAGGACATTTCACATTAATATGGTATAACATTTAGTTATAAATAAACGTATTTTAAAAGTTATCTTGCAAGTAAGTGAATTTTTTTATTTGATGTACATTTTTATGTCATTATAAAAATAAACTTTCGATAATAAGAAAAATAAATATTTTTTAAGCTAGATTGGTATTACAAAACTTAATTCTAAGTAAACAAGGAATTCTAAAAGAGGCCGAACTATTTTTGAATTGTAGAGGGCTGCTTTTAAGTACCGGGATTTGTGGGTTCGAATCCTACTGCTGGCATGAATGTTTGTAGCCGTTCGGAATCGGCTTTAGGCAGTAAGTCTCGGTCTCATTAGTCTTCGTGAGCATAACAGTAGATCGTAGCACTCCAAGCCAAAGGAATCTAAAAGTAGCAAAATTATTTTATTTAATATCGAAAAACTATCATATAATGAGAATTTAAGCATTATTGTTTTGACTTAATAAAACCATAAAGGCTTTGAAGATAGATTAAAATTTAAAAACATTTTGTCTAGTAGCAGGAGTTAATATTAATTTAATAAAACAAAATTTTTATCCATAAAACCTACTTTTCTAATCTGTATTATTGGCTTAAACAGAGAGATTTCATTTCCGAACAGACTTTTGAAACTTCTCTTTGATGCATGTAAAAATGCATGTTTGAAAGACCATTCTTGTTGGGAATTACCCAAAGTCCACGCTATTTTTATTTATGGTTTACTTAATTACTCTTTCCACCAAAGTCTTTAAGGAAACTTTTTAATCAAATTAAATTTCATGTTTTATTTTTATCACACAGCAAAGCAGCAGAAAAAAATAAAGGACTTTTTTCGCGAAATACACAATTTCACGTTAAAAGGGTATTAAATGGGAATAGTATCAAATTAAATTTATATTACTTTCACTTTTATTTTCTATTTAGTATTGTTGAATGAAATGCCATTCCTTTTTTTCCGACTGAATCGAAAATTTAAAACTTATTATCTTTCCCTTTTTTTTAACTGAAAGAATTGCAAAAGGAAAAAAAAAAGATTTTCGCAGATTTAATACAGTTTAAATTAGTTTCTTTTGTCCAATTTCTTTCAAACTACATTAAACGAGAAAAAGCTGTTACTTATAGTTTTTAATATGGTAGCTGTTTTCTTTTAACTGTAAGTTGGAGATTTTCAAGGCTTTTGATCCCTGAGCCTTCGATTAATTTGAGAGATAAATCCTTTCTATTTAATTCCCTCTCTAATGGTATCTAATATTGGATTTTCCAATAAAAGTGGTAAAAAAAACTGTTTGTTTTCATACATTATTAGCATCATGAACTGGTACGTAAGTTCGATGTTATTCCCAACTTGGCTGAGTTTAATACTAGCTGAATGATTAAAAAAACTTCAGTATCAAAGGTGTTTTAAATATTTAGCTTATTTTGTATCAAATACATTGATTGAATTTTAAATTTTAGAATATATTTTATCAAAGAACAATGAAGTTTGTTTGATCATAGTATTGTTAGGTATGGTTAGGTCATCAGATTTTCCTTGAATTAGGTTAAAATTTGATCAATGTTTAATGTGTTTTGATACAAGCCGTATAGCATTTATTTAACTTCAAGTTAATTTACTTGTAAAATGTGTTCCACTTTTGTGTGGCTCACATTCAGAGGTTTCATTGAAGATATTTTACCACATTATAAAGCGATAACAGGCGTTTAATTCTCTGGGAGCTGAGGCTACTAAAATGATTTGATCAGAGAGATCAGATGTTGATCAGTTATTCTACATTTTTGTGTCTCCGATTCAAAGGTTTCTTTAAAGATATTTTACCTCGTTTTAAAGCGATAACAAACATTTAATTCTCTGGAAACTGAAGCTACTAAAATGACTTTATCAGAGATCAAGGGAGTTTATAATATCAGGATATTAAGTACATATGGTTAGGGGCTCAGTAGATTATGCTTGAAAATGTTAGGGAAAATTTTCCCAATGTATAAGGTGGTTGGATACCAGATGCATTCTTGTAATTTCCTGTTAATCTGCTATTGAAAAGTGTTTGATTTCTTTTTGTTTCATATTCAGTGGTTTCTTTAAAGATATTTTACCACGTCTTACAGCGATAACAGACATCTAATTATCTGGAAACAGGAGCTACTAAAATGATTTTCTCAGACAGCAATGAAGTTTATAATATCATGGTATTAGGGGCTCAGTAGATTGTGCTTGAAAATGTTATGAGAAATTTTTCAAGTGTTTAATGTGGTTGGATACAAACCGTATTGCAATCTTTTAACTTCATGTTAATCTAAGTGTAAAAAGTGATCTACTTTATTGTGGTTTACATTAGATGTTTCTTCAGAGATTTTTTACCACGCTATAAAGCGATAACAGACATTTAATTCTCTGGAAACTGAAACTACTAAAATGACTGTATCACATAGCAATGGAGTTTATAGGATCATATAGAATTAAGTAGGTAAGGTTAGGGGTTTAGTAGATTTTTCTTGAAAGTGTTAAAGAAAATTTGACCAAAGTTTAAGGTGGTTAGAAACAAGGCGTATTTAAATCCTTTAACTTCATGTTAAAGTACGTGTAAAATGTATTTTATTTCTTTGTGGTTAACGTTCAGAGGTTTTATCAGACCTATTTTATCACGTTTTAAAGAGATAACCGGCATTTCATTCTCTGGAAACTGAAACTACTAAAATAACTTGATAAGCGAGATCAGATGTAGATCAGATATTCTATATTTTTGTGTCTCCCATTCCATGGTTTCTTTAAAGATATTTTACCTCGTTTTAAAGCGACAAGAAACATTTAATTCTCTGGAAACTGAAGCTATTGAAATAACTTTATCAGAGAGAAACGAACTTTATATCATGGTATTGAGTAGGTATGGTTAGGACCTCAGTAGATTTTCCTTGAAAATGTTACGGAAAATTTGCCCATTGTTTAATGTGTTTAGATACAAGCCATATAGCAGATATTTAACTTCAAGTTAATATACTTGTACAATGTGTTTTACTTTTATGTGGCTCACACTCAGAGGTTTCTTTGAAGATATATTACCACATTATAAAGCGATAACAGCCATTTAATTCTCTGGTAACTGAAGCTACTAAAATGAATTTATCAGAAAGCAACCAAGTTTTTAAGATGATGTTATTGAGTAGGTATGGTTAGAGCCTCACTAGATTTTGCTTGAAAATGTTAGGGGAAATTCGCTCAATGTTTAAGGTGGTTGCAATCCTTTAATTCCCTGTTAAACTTTGACTTCTTTTTAGTTCACATTCAGAGGTTTCTTTAAAGATATTTATCACGTTTTAAAGCGATAACAGATCTCTGGAAACTAAAACTACTAAAATGATACTCAAATTAACAGAAATAAAGCAAATACAGCTCTAAATTGAAATCAGAAATATAACCACCCTTTTCAAGAAGTAAGCAGTTATAGATCTGATGTCGTGGGAAAATGTGCATTACTAGGATCTTAAATCAATATACTGAACAATATATAAGTTAAAATCCATAGCAAAACAAAACTTTTTCGTTTTAAAGAAATACTTAAAGTCTAATTTTATTAAAAGTTAAACCACATTACCAATACATAAGCGTTTAATAAGACCTTTTTTTAATCTATTCAGCTGAAACATGGATATTTTAATCACTGCAGTAAAAAACAGGTCTTGAAAACTTTAAAAAACTTTAAAATTCTTTAAATTCTTAAATCTACATAAGCTAAATTTGTAAAAAACTGAATTTAATTTAGATATTTAATCTTTTGTTTTATTTTCAATTCATTTATCTGCAAACTTATTATATACCTCTTTCGAATGCTTTTCATACACATGAATTAACATTTTATTTGTTGATAATACAACAGAATATAATTCTAATAGATTTGAAATTCCTTTATTTTAGTTCTTTGCCAGCATTCGATTCTATATAAAACATTAATCGCGAACTTAGAATACTAGCTAATTTTTAAAATATTTATTTTTCTCAATATGTTGTTTCAGTTTCTACAGAAATCTTAATTACTCTCAGTTGATTTTAAGACTGAGCACATAAAAGCTTATACATTGCGCATTGTAACCAATTCTCGTTACATTAAATTTCCAGATACAGATTTATCTAAGACCGTGAGAAAAACCGGCATAAGGTAGGAAAAGGAAACGTGCCTTTTGTGAACACTTGAACTGTGCTCATCTTTAGCTAGTGAAAGGACGTTGTTTCGAGCAGAATATGTTGCTGAATAGAGGATTGTTAACACCGAGGACCATCTCAATCATTCTGTCTGAGAAATTCATTAGGATGCTGGCGAAGTGTTTCCAGTGTTCTTTTCAATGGCATCCCGAAGAAAGAGTCTCACGACAGAAATCCTCTACATTGTATGGGAAACAGCAATACTTCCCTACCTTATTCTCCAAAGGTTTGTCCAAAGACATCGATTAATGATCGGCGAGATGGCTCCCGATTACTTCAAACTCCCTTTGGAATTGTGCTTACACCTGTCCGGCTAGAGCAAGTCTACAAGTAGTTTCTTTACCATGTCATCAACCAGATGTCCGATCAGCTGAGATGAAAATTTTCGGTCAGACGACAACATAAAAAGACCGGAGTTGATGGCCCAGGGTGAATTTTTTGACCGAGTCTCCTGTGAACTCATCGGCTGAGATCTTCGAGGAGAGTGGCCTGCCCCCCTCCCTTTTTCTCTCCAAACGATTAAGAAGCTGATTCCTGTGACGATCATCATTTCATTTGTAGATATTCATCGTTTTCATCATAACTTCAACATTGTGTTTCTAATAAAGATCTTTAGTCTGTACGTAGCCCTCCGCTATCCCTTTTCCAGCTCAATTAGAGCTCAAGAAGCTACAGTATACTGAAACATGAAATTTAACCAGGTCTGCTTTTTTTGTTTGTTACTTCTGAGTGACTTTTGAAAATTTATCATATTGAAATAATAAGCTGTTGTAATTTGTAAGACACCAAACAAAACATCATCCAGTCCAGCATTACTGCTTAGGAGAGTGGAATTTCCTCAGGACCAGTTCTGCGAAAATGATAAGCAGTTGCTATGTGACAGAATATATTTAAATAAATCTAGCTAGTGTTTCAAATAAAAATGGTTTTAGGATTCATTTAATTGATGTTATTCATGATGTTAAATTGTATATATTTTATATGGCTGCTTTTCAGGTATTTTTAATCCACTTTCCGGCATCAATACTGAATGGGCAATGTAAAGATTTTGATTATGTATTATTAATTTCTCTTTTTCATTAAGTGTATTAAATATCTTCAACATATCATACACGGCTTTCACAAATTTGCATAAATGAGGCTTGGTTTAATAATTTGCAGAATTACAACACATATTCATCATTTGTATAAGACATCAAAATGCTGATATAATTTCATATAGAATTCCATGAATCAACATGAATTTTTTTAATAGCTGAAACTTCTGGAATTAATGTACTATAATTCAAATATATTCGATATCAATTTCTTGATAAATAAATTATGGCAATATTTTTCGTCATACTATAATTATTACAAATGCTCACAAATATTTATTTTTAGTTATATTATTGATATTTAATAGTTTTTTATTCAATGTTTTATCGTCTGCAACTGAATGTAAAAGAATTCAATTATAAGAGGATTAATATAAAAATATTAAGAGCCAATCTCACCTCAGTCGTTTGACGATAACCGTGGTTAATCTCTGTTTAAACGGAGAATTGTATTTTACCATTGATTGGAGCCATGGGTTAATCAAGGTTAGCCGTTAAACGACTTTCGTCAGACCGGCTGTAAAAGAATATCAAGAAGATAACTATTGTTTTGCAATGCTCTAAACAATTGTATATAGTTTTTACTTTTTAAATATTAACAGAGTTTCTTTCGTGAGATGTTACTGTAAATTCTATCCGAAATAGTAGTCGTAAATATTCCTATAATAAATCCTAAATTATTATATTTCTGTAGTAAAATCGATTATAAAAAATAAATATCGTGATGAAAAACATAAAACTGTTACTATATTTATCCATTATAACAATTAATGAGATAAATTAGATAAAATAACTTAAATAATGGAATGTAAGGATTTTTACATCTCCTTTTTAAGATAAAAATAGTAAATTTTGTTTATATTTAAACTAATTTTTAAAATTAATTCGTGGAACATAAGAATAGCTTAATAATGTTTACAATATAATGTTAATATTATTATTACGATGAAGTATAATAATAACATTATTATAAGATGATCTATCAAATTTTCAAAAAGTAATTGTAAAATTGGTAAAATTTATTTATATATAAACTAATTTTTAAAATAATTTTTGGCAAATTAATGATAGCTTAATAATATTATTCAGTATAATGTTAATATTATTATTAGGATGCAGTATAATAATAACTTTATTATAAGAAAAGATATCAAATTTTTAAAAAGTGATTGTAAAGTTGGTATAATTTGTTTATATTTAAACTAATTTTTAAAAAATAATTCGTTAGCATATTAAGAATAGCTTAGTAATATTATTCAATATAATGTTAATATTATTATTATGAGAATGTATAATAATAACATTATTATAAGATAATCTTTCAAATTTTCAAAAAGTGATTGTAAAGATGGCAAAATTTGTTTATATTTAAACTAATTTTTAAAACTAATTCGTGGTAAAATAAGAATAGCTTAATAATATTACACTATATAATGTTAATGTTATTATTACGAAGAAGTATAATAATAGCATTATTATAAGATAATCTACCAAATTTTCAAAAAGTGACTCTAAAGTTGGTATTTTTTTTATATTTAAACAAATTTTTAAAATTAATTCATGGTAAAATAAGAATACCTTTATAATGTAATTCAATATAATGTTGGTATTATTATTACGATGAAGTATAATAATAATATTATTATAAGATAATCTATTAAATTTTCAAAAAGTAATTGTAAAGTTGGTAATATATGTTTATATTTAAACTAATTTTTAAAATTAATTCGTGGTAAAATAAGAATAGTTTAATAATGTTATACAATATAATGTTGTATTATTATTACGATGTAGTATAATAATAACACTAATATAAGATAATCTATCAAATTTTCAAAAAGTGATTGCCAAGTTGGTAAAATTTGTTTATATTTAAACAAATTTTTAAAATTAATTCCTGTTAAAATAAGAAAAGCTTAACAATGTTATACAATACAGTGTTAATATTATTATTATGATGAAGTATAATAACATTATTATAAGATAATCTATCAAATTTTCAAAAAGGGATTATAAAGTAAATGTGAAATAATCTAGAAGTAAAGAATAATCGATAGTTAACATTATAAAAAATTGAAAATATTATTCGTTGAATTATTTTAAATATAAGTTTTATAAAATGTTTAAACTACAAATATATAAAATAAAAACATTTTACATTATAAAGGGGGATGTTTGTATAAAAGCATAATAGAATCTGAAAATTTCATAAAGTAATGCGTTCATATTAATAAAAGATTAATGGTACAGTTGCATTTTAATAATCATTTTTTCTGGAAACAATTTCTAGACAATTCATAAGCGAATGACATATTTTATAGAAAAAGCGTAATGATAATAGGATTTGTATAACATTTAATTACTTGAATAATAAATTAAAAAAACCAGTAAAAGTATTTGAAGGATAAATACAAAGAATTAGAAATAATATTATATTACAAGATTAAAAAAGCATTGGTATACGACATATATAGATACAACCGAATAATTATAGATAAGTATGTATAATATATTACATTTTAATTCATATTTACATATATTATCAGAAAAATGCAAAATATTGCTACATTAATCATTTATAACTCGTTTTTACATCAAGATATATCACAGTAAATCAAAATTAATATTAAATACATTAAATCATTTAAATTAGATAAGCATCAGAATAATGAGAATTTATGTTAAATCAATCAGCTTTGTATTTGATGAATACCCAAATAACCTTTTCAGATCAAATGGTTTTAGTCTGAAAAATTTTACAGATTAAGCAAACGTGCGACAGCAAAAGTGGACAAAATATTGACTTCAACTTTCAATAATAAATTTCAACACATGCAGAAAAAAAAAAAAGATCTGAAGTTCATATTTTCATACTTTTAAAAAATAATTATATATAGGATTTCATTTGTAGGGATTGCTTTTAACTAAAGTAAATTTTGAATATATTTTCTACTTGGTTTCTTTTAAGCCTTCTAATTCTAAGACTTTTTTTTTTAATTAACAAGTAATAAATTTTTGAAATATACTGTGCTGTAACTATTCAGGTATATAGAAATAAATTGCTTATTTTGTTTATTTTTTACAAATCTGTATTAAATGTGTTGCATTTCATTGCATTTTTGCTGTTAATTTTGAAAAAAACTTTTAATAAAGAAGTTTCAGAGTTATCTTAATTTCTATGTACACCCATGTGTTGATAACTTTAATAGATACTTACAAATATTTTGTATCAATAAGTAATTTAAAAATTCGTAATATATTTTAAAACCTTTAAAATAGCTTTAAAATTTATATTTTAACTAGACGACCCGACAGATATTGTTTTGTTTTAACACTGTGGTAGATTGGTTTGGTTTGGAGTGATACGGTCTACTTTTTGCAACACGGGAGCTAATGAGACCGGGACCTACAGCTTAAAGCTGATTCCGAACGGCTACGAACATCCATGCCTCTGTCGGATTCGAACCCATGAACTCCGGTACCGAAAGCCAGCACCCTAACTAATCGGTCATCGTTCGGCTGAACGCTGTGGTAGAATCTCACTTCCGGGGGTCAGCCGCCATGTTTTTGGCTCTATTTTTGTACAAGAGATCGCCAAATTGTCGCCAAATGATATTTACAATTTGTGCTTCGTTTTGTATTAAGTTTATACCCAATTTCAAAGAATATTTTGAACGAAAAAAGGTTTGAAATTTTGCTAAAATAAATACAAATTTAAAAAAATAATAGAAAACAAAATTAGAGCAAGGTTTGCCAGAAAACTGAGTTTTAGAATTTGGCGACATCTCCCACCCTTGGCGTGCTCACTGAACTTGGTTCGACGGGCCCCCTGAACTGGGATTTAGCCCTAAAAATTATTTTAAAAATACTTGATGCCACCACGCTTACAGTCATCACAAACGTAATTAGATTAAACTAAAAATCCCACACCGACTGTACGTGGATTCGATCCTGGGACTTCTCGTACTGAAGCACGCCAGTGACAACTGCGCCACAGATACGTTGGCAGCGAAGGGTTTCAGGAGGCATTATAATACTCTCAATACGTTCAATTATAGATTTTAAATAAAAAATATTTTTATCTAATAAATTTGTGAATCTAAACCATTCTCGAATCAACTAAATTACATACACAAATTATATCAAAATCAATCCAGCTGTTTAGGAGAAGCTCTATCTCAAACACATGGACTGAAGAATTTTATATATAAATATTAAGCGATGTATTTAAAAAGATTTTATATTCTTGAACATGATTTGATCTCGAGCATTTACAAATATATAAAATTTTTTAAAATATTTTATATAAATATACATACATATCTTATATATATATATATATATATATATATATTTAAATAATATATAATATATATATATATATATATATATATAAATATATATACTTTATATATATACAAATATATATATCTATATATAATTTAATATATTATATATCATATATAATATCATATATATATAATATATATATAACCATATATATACTTATAAATATATATAAATATATATTTAATAAATATATATATTATTAATTTCTATTCATATATACATACACATTTTTTTACATATATACATATATATATAAATATACTTATATAATATATACATTTTTTTTTATATATATAAAACATATATATATACAAATAACATATAAATAAATATAATTTTCTTTTTTATATCATATTACTCTTTACATCTATATACACTGCATAAAACATATACTTTATAATATTTTTATCTTACATATAATATATAGAATATAATAATATATATATATACATATATATATATATAATATATATATATATATAATATACATATATAATATATAAATACATATATATATATAATATATATATATATATATATATATATATAAATATATATATATATATATACATATAAATATTATATCTTACATATTATATATCATATCAAAATATATATATATATATATATAATTTTTATCATATATATATATATATATATATATATACATATTATAACATATATACATATATATACTTAACATATTTTCATATATACATATAATATATACATATATACATATATATTTCATATATCTTATAAATACATATATATTTTTTCTATATATTATATATAAAATATACATAAATAACTATATAACATATATATATATATATACATATTCATATATACATATTGTTTTAACATATATAATATATAACAATATATAATATATATATAAATATATATATATATAATATATATATATATATATTATATATATATAATATATATAATAGATATATAAATATATATATAAGGATTTTTCTGTTTTTATTATAGACTCAAAAACCATGCATCCAATCGCCGTGAAAATTTGGGAAATTATTATTACTCCCTAAAGGATTTTATATTTTTAATTTCGAAATCCATTCCTTCCCCCCTTTTCGAGCATTTTATGTCATTATTCCAAGCATTATTTTCCCCGGTTAAACGCAAACGATTATCTTTTCAATTTATCGCATCATAACTAAGTGAAAGAAGCAATATTTCTAGCAATGTGACGTCATCCCATGCAATTGTTTTAAGCGCAGTTTTCCTCGGTTAAAAGCAGGAGATTAAAATTTTCAATTTATCACATAATAAATAGGTGAAAACGATATTTTTTTTATCATTATGACGTCATTCCTTTAAATATCTCATTTATTCATTTCTTATTTTATATTATTTAAACATCGGCTGCGTAATATCAATTTGATTTGACCTGGAAATTTAGATATAAAGTGATTAACTTTCATTTCTATGTGACGCAAATTATAGCATTTTTATATAAGAACTAATTTTAAATTTAATCCTTGGTTAATTTTTACGTTACAATGAAATGTTTATCAACAATATTCTAACAACAAAAAGTACAAATTTCAGTGACTCTCATGGGCAAATAAAAACCTATCATTTTATATAGTTATCTTTATATTCATATGGTTGTTACCATGAATGTGTGTTTCTGTTTCATACAAAACCATGTGGTTTGTCATAAATTTCCTTAATTTTGGACAACATTTATTAATAACACCAAAATTAGCACTGTTGCTGTCAAAACCTCTGTGTCCTATTCTACCACGTAATTTGGCAAGATCTGTTAACTTTGCTAATCAACGTACAGTAGTAATACAGTAATGCAATTTAGGGTTAAACTTATATTTTACAATAAAAAAAGTTTGAACAAATTTAATATAAGACAAATTCGATTATAAAAACTGAATATTGTTATAATACTCTTATGATAGAAATATATAAATATGCTAATGACTCGAACTGAACTGTGACGAATTCAGAGAGTTATTCATGAAAAAAAATATCTTTGTTTAAAAGTAATATGTTAATTTCACCGTAGCGAAGGACGGGCATACTTGCTAGTTCCTTATAAATGTTAAAACTATAAGTACATACTCTCAATACAGTAAAAATTAAAAATTTTATGTTTTACAGTAACTCAAAGTAAATACACTATAATAATTTTTATACTGAGTTCATTACAATATAGCACAGTAATAATAATTCGGAAATTCAATTATCAGATTAAAGCATCAAAATAACGTACTCTGTTATATCAATGAGCATTGTATTTAATCAATATCCAATTAATTTTCCCCATATCAAACGGATTAGTGATAATGATAGAATCGTTATTATCTACCATTGATTTGAAATACATTTTGAAAGTTGTTATCAAAAGATTTTGATTCTTCATTATCAGTAAACAGAAACAGCATTGATCTTCGAATTTTTTTTTTATTTTCATAAAATGATTTCCTTCGGATAAATCTTCCAAACACCCTTTAAGATTAATTTATTTCGAAGATTCTGGAAGTAAATCCCCGTAAACGTTTCCATGAGAAAACGGAAAAAATATCGAAACACATATTA
>CM063500.1:111087341-111097341 GCA_032207245.1 Pardosa pseudoannulata | reverse complement strand
CAGTTTCTTTTTTATTAACGTAAGAAAGTGTTTATTGAATTTCAAGAAAATTGTTCATAGTTAAAGCTTATTTAATTAGAAGCGAGAGCGGATATTAATTTTTTAAATTTTCTTTTATTAAAAAACGACATTTCATTTACTAATAATGTATGTAATTTTTTTTTAAATTTTAATATAAAATATTGATAAAATTAAAATATTGAATTTATAAGGCTGTACAGAGGCACTTTCCCACGACGACCTGCACGTGCATGCACAGCTGTGGGAGAAATTTCCTAGAGAAATTTAGGACTTCGATTGTTCACTTCGAGTTTAGGGACCATTGAAGAGAAGTTATAGATCACGGTCGGTCAAGCTCACACAGAGATGTTAGTGTGAGTTATGGGGGCAGGGGTTAAAAATAATGTTAGCTTTCACCTAAGGGGCTATTTTAATGAGCCCACCTGCATTCCGAAGGGGGATGCAGATGTGGGAAAATTTCACCAAACAGGCGATTGACAAAGAAGGAAAAGGGGAGTTAAAACCGAGGTGAGGAGTTGGGAAAGAGAGATAATAAAAAGGGGTTGAAGTCTGGATCGAAGAGTAGCTAGACATCGAAATACTAAGCCCTGCTCACCAGCACCGACGTCCCTTGCGCCCGAACGCCTGGACAGACACACAGCATGAGGAAAGCCCCTGCCAGCTCCCCTATGCCTGTACTGGAGGTAAAAACAAAACGGTCAGGCCTCTGTTAGTAATTTAACATTGTGATTAAGAAATAACGCATAACTAAAGATAATTATAATAATTATGGTGTAAATATGAATATGACATAAATAATTGCTGGTTATGTTATATGATAATCAAGGATATAAATTTTTAAATAGTGTACAGAATAAATGTCTTAATATAAAGTACCATATTTTTACTGCGTTTTCCCTTTGTAAACGAACAATGGTGTTAAGGTTGTAAATACATTAAAACAATGGCAAATAATTCATTTGCCAGACATGTAAGTAAAAGTTGTTTGGGATTCAACATTAAACAGTGATTGTTTAAAATATTATTAATTCTTAAAAAGACATATGAGCTTAAAAATGGCAGAATTTGTATAAAAATATAAAATATTTGCTTATATAGAAATTAAGCTTCTCCTGTTTTAATATGAAATGAACATTTTTTAACTAAATCATTATATAATCTCTTTAATACCTGATATTTTACAAACTTATTTTAAAATGTATAAACCTGTATCAGAGTATGAGGATTTTGGTATAGAATAAAAGATTTCAAATAATCCAGAAGCATTAATTTCTCTCCCTCTCTCTCTCAAATTTTTGAATATTAACCATTAATGAGTTTTATAAAACTGTTTGTTTTTTTTAATGTAAAGTACTTTATCCGGGTTTAGAGTTTTTAATACCAAAAAATTTCAACTAAAGAAAGCTGAAGTAGTAATATTGTTAAAGACTTGTTTTATATAATTATAATTAAATGAATTTCGTAACACATTATACACTATGTAAATGTTAAACTTATAATAAAAAACAAAAACTAAAGTAGGTAGATAAATTGCTCATTTCTATATAGTGAATATCAGACGACTCAAATTTTATGAAAATGTCTATTATATTCGAAATTTTATTCTTGTTTTTTTTAGACTCTTATATGTTTTATTTCACAGCATGATTTATGTTCATTATAAAAATATAATTAAAAGTAGAATATTTAAATTTATTTAGACTCACATGTTATTTATCGCTTTGTTTCCCCTTCGAAAGCTTGATTTATAGCTTATTTGAAAAATATTCAAAACGCCAATTCTTTTCAAGTTAATATGCTCAAATTTATTGGATGACTTTAAATGTTCGAATTAAATATTTGACGTAATTTAAGCTTTTATAGATAATAAAAGCTTAATTAATAGATAATAATTTTAAATGGAAAAACAATGATATTTCAAATACTACTTTTTATATTTAAAATATATTTTTAGAGCAATTACTAATAACTTTTAGAGAATTATTTTGAAGCATATTGAGTTTATATTTTTACTTTAATTTTAAATGCTGTAATGTAAAATGTTGTTCAATTCTAATACGAGTGATTTGTACGTAATGTACCTGGGATGGTATACATAATTATAAATACAAAATGTTTTGAAAAATTATTTTAAATTACAATTCACAAAAATTACATATTTTTAATCATTTTAATATAGTGAATAGTAAGTATTTATTAGTGTTATATTTCATAGTTTAATAGAATGAACTTCTGAATTTTACATAATGACTGTGCTCCTAAGAATAAGTTATTTGTTAAATGGTAGATAATTTCATTTGTATCAGGGTTAGAGAAAAAAATAGTTTAAATAAAGCATACCAATCATATCTATTTATTTAACCCCTTCCGGTAAAATGACGAGTCTAGCTCGTCATTAGTTTTTCATTCCATACCGCACAATGACGAGCTACACTCGTCTTGCGATTAAAGTTACTGTTAAATATGATAATTAATTTAGTTTAAAATTTCTAGTGTACTGAATTTGGCAACACTTGTATCACTTGTGAAAATCACAAGTCACTATTGCATATTGTTTACTTGGTACAATTCATTGCCAAATGAATGAGTCAGAATAAAATAAAACCTACTAAGAAATGCCGTGTGTGTTACAAGAATCAAATTAAAAGTGAGACTACTTGGCGGTGTAAACAATTAAGAATTCCTTTGCACTTTGTTTTGAAAAGTACCACTAGCTTGAAGACTATTATCTGTATACCTTATTAATGTTTTGCTTTGATATTTTCTTAATTTTACTGTTTCTGATATTATTTAACACTATGTAAAAAGTAGATTTTAATTAAGAATATGTAAGAATTGTAAAATGAAACAAGTTTTTTAAATAAAAATTAAATGGTTATTTCATGCACAGTTTTTCATTATTAAATCATACCGGAAGGGGTTAATTCAGTTTTCTAAGTTTAAATCATTTATACTGATTTTTACATTTTTTAATTTTTACGGTTGTTTATAATTTAATAATTACAAATAAAATATTTAAGTAAGAATTAAATTTATAATTGTAAGATTAAGCTTTTATTATCTTATTTGATTTCTTATTGTGTGCAAAATTGTTTACATGCAACATACGGTTTGTTAGTACTACAGTCTACATTTTTATTAACACAAGGGATAATGAGACCGCCTTACGACCTATGTATTAAACGCATGAAGAAATATACTTTTTAATCCTTCCTCAACAAACTCTTACAAACATTTGGCATTTTTTTCATTTTTATCAACATAAAAAATTATTTATTAAATTCGCTTTTAAAGCACTAGTATTTATATGAACACTAAAGCAAATGTAAGGGAAAGTAGCACGCATTTGTTTGTCAGATTAATAAGAAATTTCTGATGGGAATCTGATTTAGATAAAAAAAGTATTAAAGAAAGAATATTTAACACTAGATTTAAGGATGTTGATCATGTACCTATTTTTACTGAAGTGAGCCAATTTGACTCATACAAGAAAACTGAAATTTTTTGCAAAGAAAATAGTTCCAAATTAATTTAAATAAAATGTTTATTATCAAAAAATTCATGGATTACATTTTTTAGATATAAAATCTGTCCGACTGTAAAATATAATTTTGCCTGACATTCAGTTATATATGTATATAATTTCTCTAAATAAGTTTTCTTAAGCTGCCCATTTAACTTTCTAAGGTGTAATTATTTTCATGAATCCCAGTGACAACTGGACCATACCTGCTCCAGTTAAGTATGCGGCAGGTCACATGCCTTGTTTCATGTACAGCCTCACGATAGCGTCAGCCTAATAATACTAAATTAACCGTTTATCCACCAATGTTCCACTAATGAAGCATGAATTTTAAAATAAAAAAATCCCATGTAAAGAAAATCTTATCAATATCGCTTTTCCATTCAATTAAACATGCCATTATAAAAGTATTTTTTTACAATAAATTTTATTTTGTTTAGATAATTAATTTTTTTTTTACAATTTCTTAAATTTTAATATATTTCATCAATTTTACTCTCCCTTACAATTAAATTTACCAAAATTCCTGTTTAAATAAAAAAACCAATACTTATCTATCAAAATATATCATTAGACAATATAACCTACTAGAATACAATAAGAGCAAGATTTTATTTTTATATTTTAAAGGTAAAATTTAAGTTTTTATGTCTATATTCTAATAACGGGATATTGCGTTTCAAGCGTTCGTTTTCCATTTATGTGCAAAGTATTGTATGATATTGCAACCATTATTTCTTTTTGCATTCTGATAAGAAAAGCAAGAAAATAAATTGATAAAGCTGCAAAGGGAAGCTCAATACTTCCATAACTCCTCTCAATATTGTAATTTTTTTACAATAATTGTTTTAAAATATTCAGAACTGAATTCATTTTAACATAATTTTTTTATAAAAACTAGTTTTTTTGTTGATTAACACTAGATTTACGGATGTTGATCAGATACCTATTTTTACTATAGTGAGCCAATTTGACTCATACAAGAAAATGGATATTTTTTGCAAAGAAAATAGTTCCAAATTAATTTAAATAAAATGTTTATTATCGAAAAATTCATGGAAAGCATTTTTTGCATATAAAATCTGTTTTTTGAAACGCATTTTCCGCAAACATTCCTATTACATTTAGCACAATGGTTTCTACATCTGTTTCTTTTGCATGATGGTTGAACTTGGCAATTCTTCCGTGTGTCAGTAGCATGGATTTCTGTCATTGGAATGGAAGTGTTCTTGATGACTTCTCTATATTTTCTTTATACTATACTTTATATACTTTTTACTTTATATTTACTTTATACTATATTTATTACTATATTTATTTATTTTCATATACATTCTATGAGTCAAACTGGCTCACAACCGGGAAAATAGGTACATCCCATTTGATAATGCGAGATGAAGAGGTCTGCGGGGAAGAGGAATGAAAGTTTACATACATTTTATTACTTACCTGAAAACCAACGTAAGTTTTTGAAAAGATATATTAAAGTTTTATGTATATATAGGGATCAAATATTTAATGAGTCGAATTGGCTCGGTCAGTAAATCTAGTGTTAATGCTCATTTTTTTTTGCTGCAAACGCAATCAGCTTGTATATATTTTACTGGTTATGGTGAAAACTTTTCTTTACGCAAAAAAAATACTAGAAAAATCATCAAACATGCAAAAGAGTAAAATTTTCATAAATTTCGTGAGAATTTTAACTTACAAAATTTATGTAAAATATACTGTTGATAATAAATCAATGTATTTTTTAATTCAATGCTTAAAAATATGAATAATGTCAAAGTGATATGCATCAATAATCTTAATTTGTATATAAAATAAATAAAGATTTCAATACAATTGTATAAATATATCACAGGTTAGAAGCACAGTAAAAGAAACCTATCTAAAATATGGTAAAGTGATAAGTTTATGATATGAAAATATGATTAACTCCTATATAATAATAGCCTAAGTTATCTGTCCGTCTGTCTTCGAATTTATGAAGCTGTTGTACCTGGAATGGATAGAGGCATCCATATTGGATTCTTGATGAATTAGGGTTAGCAACGTTCGAAATCCCCCCTTCCCCCTTTTCTAGCATTTAATGCCATTATTTCAAGCCCTATTTTCCCCGGTTAAGAGCAGGCGATTAAATTTATCAATTTGTTGCATAATAAATAGGTAAAAATAACATTTTTTCTAGCATTATGACGTCATTCCTTTAACCATCTCATTTAATCATTTCTTATTTTAAATTATTTAAAAATCGTCTGCATTATTTTCTTACATTTTATCACTGAATTTAGATATCACTTAAATAATTTTCTTTTATATTTGGCTTAAATAATAGATTAGGTGATAATTTTAAACTTAATCATCGATTATTTTTTGTTGCCATGAAAATTTTATCACCGGTATTAACAACAAATTCCGTATACATCCAGGTTGTACTGGAAATGTTAGTTTCCTTCTTTTATTTCCATTAACCCTCCGAGTGGAACACACCGATTAAAAAAATTCTCCAAAAATACGCTAAAGGTTTATTGTGTCAACGGCTAAAGTGTTCTATGATTTTTTACTTCACCCTTTGTCGAATAGAATGGAATACGGGAAACCCACCCTCGATACTGTAGCTTTACTTCCGGTTATAAATAGATATATAAATAGACATTATAGATTGTTAATTTTTAATACACATAAAGCTCGTCAAGTCTCGAAGATCATCCCATACGAAATAATGGGTTCTAAAAGTACAAATAAAAATATTCTTTAAGAGAATTATTTCTATCTCTTTTAGGAAAGTCATCCAAGCTATTTAAGTGGTGCAATTAGACATACATCTGTTACCGCAAACGAAATACTTCGAAATAGAGATTTACAAAGCCATGAAAAGCTATCAGCGTCTTTATGCCTCAGAGAGTAGGTGTCCAGTTCCTAAACAATCGACCTGACACTCCTACCTCAAAACTCCATAGAAGAAAACACTAGCAGAAATGTACATTACATCCATTTTCGGAACGTTTTTGGAGGTCGAAAATTGTACGTGACAACCACTTTTAAGACATCATCGGTTTGGCGGAATTGTACGTGAGAACCGCTTAAAGGGTTAATTACTGCGTCAAATAATTGGGAAGAACTTAACGATCATTTTGCCGCAGCTAAGAAAACTTTGAATTATCTTTCTAAATGAATTCAATGGGTTTCTGCATTGCATTCACAGTATGGGGGAACTTTAGAGGAGTATGAAGATAAACAAATTATCTAATATATACCAGACAATTCTCACACAAAAAGCAAACCATTTTATTACCTGCCTCATAAAGTACTTCACAATTCTAGAAAATTAAAAATTTTGCTGATGCCGTCATATGACGGGCTATAAGCTAGTTAATAATAGAGATAAA
Source organism: Pardosa pseudoannulata (assembly GCA_032207245.1). NCBI lineage: Eukaryota > Metazoa > Arthropoda > Arachnida > Araneae > Lycosidae > Pardosa > Pardosa pseudoannulata. The sequence goes on along the minus strand of CM063500.1, from coordinate 111,090,405 downwards.
TGATCTTGTTAAGTTGTTGTCATTAATTGAAATAAAATTCGTTCTAAATGATGCAAAATAATCGGTAAAAATAGTATTTCTATAATTTCTTTCAGATGGAAAAAATGTAAGAAACTCAAGTTGTTTACATTTTTTTCGTTTATTTATTAAAAAACTTAATATTATCTAATTAACTGGATTATTTTAATTACATTGTCAATAAGACTGGTTTTAATATCATTGTCAATTTTATTTCAATAAAATGAAATATACAGCATTTTTTTGTAAATAAAATTATTTCTGTTTTTTTCTTTTAAGAGGATACATCATTTTTAAGAAGCTTTAAAAGGAAGATTCTTTGTTATTTTTTGCCTTATCATATATTTTTTAATTATTATCATAAATCATGTGATTTTCAGAATTATCTTTTTTTAGTTAATTAGTTTTGTTGAATTTACTTTGTGTTTATAATACAAGAACTTTTATATACAGTTAGAACTTGTTTCAAAAATTTTCTGATACACTGTGTGCAGGCTTCCAACACAAAGGGATTTCATTATTTTTATCTTTTTTTTTTTTGAATAGTTATTAGGTTTAATTTTCAACCTATTTAAATTTTTTAAAATGTGTCAGAAATATTACACTAGGTGATTGAATTTTCAAAAAAAATTAAATAATGTTTAAAAATTCAATTTCCAATACCGCAAAAGCTAAATTATAAAAACACCAAGAAAAAAGAGATAGAATTTCATAATAGGTATAATTTTTACTACACATCTTTTCACAGTTAATTCCACGATGCATTTATTCTGACATTTTGAAACCAAGATATGCAATAGATTTTATTTACAATGTAAGCAGTTTGAAAATAACACCATTTTCAGTAAAATGCATTTATTTTTTTACATTGCAATTGAGCACAAAATATTTAATTAAATATATCATTTAGCTATGATTCAAACTTTTAAGAAACGTTTTTAAATATAAGTAAAATTTAAACTAAATGCGCGAAAAATTGTTTACACGTGTAAGGCTTTATCAAATAGCACTAATTATCTATAAATTGTGTGAGTACGTACATAAAATTTGGATATCGCAGGTTAAATGCTAATATTATGTATGTACATAACTGTACTATCACTTATGTACGTACATATCTGTACTATGTAACATGTACTATCAGATATATATCACAAGTAATTAAATTTCAAAAAATTGAAACAATTTTTAAAAATTCAGTTTCAAATCATGTCAAAGCTAAATTATCTAAACAACAAAGAAAGGTAAAATTTCATCATAAGTATAATTCTAATTACACATCTTTTTAAAGTAAATTCCACAATGCATTTAGCGTGACAATTTGAATTTTTTTGCAATAGATTTTATTTGCAATGTAAGCAGTTTGAAAATAACACCATTTTCAGTAAAATGCTTTTAATTTTTTTTTCATTGCAATTGACCACATAATATTTAATTAAATGTAAATTTAGCTATGATTCAAACTGTACGCATGAAAAATCATTAAAAGTGTAAAGCATTATCAAATAGCACTAATTATATATAAACTGTGTGAGTATGTACATAAAATTTGGATATCGCAAGTTAAATTCTAATCTTATGTACGTACATATCTGTACTATGTAACATGTACTATCAGATATATATCACAAGTAATTAAAGTTTCAAAAAGCTAAAATATTTTTTTAAAATTCAGTTTCAAATACTGTCAAAGCTAAATTATCTAAACAACAAAGAAAGATAAAGTTAGAATTTCATCATAAGTGTAATTCTAATTACACATCATTTTACAGTAAATTTTACAATGCATTTAGCGAGACAATTTGGAACTAGTATGTGCAATAGACTATATTTACAATGTAAGCAGTTTCAGTGAAATGCATTTAATTTTTTCATTTCAATTGACCACATAATATTTAATTAAATGTATCATTTAGCTATGATTCAAAATTTTTATGAAACGTGTTTAAATGTAAATAAAATTTAAGCTAAATGAGTGAAAAATTATTTACACATTTAAAGCTTTATCAAATAGCACGAATTATATATAAACTGTGTGAGTACGTACACAAGATTAGGTCCCAGAACGCATCCGAAATTATTCTCGTATCTGTATATATCACACCATATAGCTTGTATAATGGCTTATATCAAATTGATTGATTTTATCTCAATTTAATAACTAGTATAGTCAGATGTTACTGATTAAATTTCCACAGTGAAACTGCGTAAGGGATAAATTTATAGTGCAGGTTTATATAATTCTAGATTTAAACTGCAAAAATAAACTCTGGACTTTCAGATAATGTTTAAAAAATCAGTTTCAAAGACAGAATATTTTACTTTTAAATCACTACTCATAAGAAATATTCTGCATGTGATTTTTTTATTTCATTGAAGATTCTAGAAAGAAATTACTTCTCCAGAAGTAAAGTATGATTTGTAATTTACAGTCTCACAGAATAATAATTAATTATTGTACAGGCGTTTTTTGTGAACTGGATTAATTTTAATAACTCATTTAACTGTGACATAAATTTCAGAAAATGATCTAGTAAAGATTTTACCTCTTTAACCCTTTAAAGGACAGTGGTTTCGCAATGAGACCACATTTAAATATCTTACTTTTTTCTTTACTTTTTGTAGACATAATGATTTTTTCAGTTTTTATGTTTTGACAATTTAAACCTTAATATATGACAGCACTATATTTATTTTTTTTCTTTTGAAATGTATGTAGTTAAACTTTCCGTACCTGGAAAGTCAGTAATTGGACTTTTCTGACTTATGGCTTCAAATAAAAGTATCTGCCAAACAACACTTATAAATTGTTAAGTTATTTATTTATTAAACTATTTTTTAAGCTATTTATTTATTATACTATTTGTTAAGCTATTTCTTTGTTATACTATTTGTTTAGCTGTTTATTTATTACACTGTTTGTTAAGCTATTTATTTGTTATACTATTTTTAAGTTATTTATTTATTATACTATTTCTTAAGCTATTTATTTATTATACTATTTGTTAAGATATTTCTTTATTATACTATTTGTTTAGCTGTTTAT
>CM063500.1:111047341-111074841 GCA_032207245.1 Pardosa pseudoannulata | reverse complement strand
AATAATGTAACCTGAGTAACCTCTGTAAAAAGTTTAGACAAATAGATAGTTCGGTAAAGATTTGAATTTATTTCTTATATCTTATTAATTGTAATTGTATAAAATATCGTAAGTATATGGAATATCGTAGCACAATTATATAAAATATCGTAATTATAAGGAATATCTTAGTATAGTTATATAAAATATCGTATTATATTTTCATTAATTTTTTTTAATGTGTATGGAAAATTATAACTGCTCTACAGATTGACAAAAAAAATTATCTTATTTTTAACCTTTCATAACTAAATTATTTATTTCTATATACCTAGCCACTTCTCGTCCAACCTTTGTTCTAGGCAATTCAGATTAATAATGTAACCTGATTAACCTATGCTTATTTAAAAACTTAAATTATATTACAGATTTTAGATTAAATACCATAAGTAACAGTAGTATTATATAATTCAGGTTAATAATGCAACCTGATTATCCTATGTTACTTTAAAAACTTAAATTATATTACAGCTTTTAGATTATATACCAGAATTAACAGTAGTATTATATAACTCAGATTAATAATGTAACCTGATTAACCTATGTTTATTTAAAAATTTAAATTATATTACAGCTTTTAGATTGTATACCAGAACTACAAATTATTTCGAAAATAACATATTTCATTTAATTCGTAAACAGAATGATGTATTTAATTTTATTTAATAAAATTTAAATGTTTGATTTTTTATACAAAAAAATGCTATAAATTTTACGTGATTTTTCCTCGCCTTGCCTAGTGAAAAATAGTACTTAAATATTTGTATCGTTGTTTAGAGAGACAGCCAAAGTAATTAGAAAATAAAAATGTTAAATCTCTTGTGTTTAAAAAAGCTTTTAACTTTGAGAATGACTACATCGTTATTTCCAGCACCGGAACAGATTGGCTTAGAAATATTTTAGTACAATGACGAAAGAGATATTTAAAAGAAAATAACGCTCCTAATGATACATAAAAAATATATATGCCAAAAAAAACATAAAATGAAATAACAAAGAAAATCTAATTAAAATGCAGCTAGACTTAAACTAATGTCAAACACGTTAAAAAACATAGCTTGACTACACTCAAGAGCCAAAACATTATGACCACCCCTACATTTTGCTATGAACTCGCCTCGATGACGCGGAAGGCACGTGATCAGGCAGAAGTGGTATTTAACTACTGCTGGAGAGTCTTAAGAATCATTCTTTTACTTACTCCTTTGTGCGATGGGAAAGGCTGCGGATCTAAGCGATTTTGATAGAGGGCAGATTGTAATGGCTACAAGGCTCGGAACAAGTATTTCAGAAACTAACTGCAAGACTCGTATGTTGTTCCCGATCTACAGTTGTTAGTACTTATGCAAAATGGATGAATGACGGTGAAACCACTTTGCTAAACTACACTCTTCTAAAGAAAAAGGTCGTCGGAGACTGTCTCGCATGGTGAAGTAAAACCGGAGCTCAGCCGACAACCCAATACAATGCAGGTCCAAGTAGAATACTATCGGAGCACACTGTTTAGAGGACACTGTTGGCTACGCAGCAAACGTCCGACTCGTGTGTCTTTGTCGACCAAGCATCATCGCCACCTGCGCTGAATTCCAGTTAATGTCCTGGCCGCCTAACTCACCTGATCTCAATCCGATAGAACACATTTCGGATGTCATGAGAAGGCAGCTCATAGTTTAAAGAATAACAATTCGTAATATCTCGGATTTGCGTAACCGTTGCTTAAATATCTGTTACAATCTGTCTCCGGACATATACTAAGGACTTGTGGCATCCATGCCAAGGCGGGTTGAAGCTGTGTTGCTCGCCAAAGGTGGGCCAAATCGTTATTGACAGGTGGTCATAATGTTTTGGCTTTTAAGTTTATATACTACAATTTATATAATTCGACTGAATTCAAAATAGCATTTAAAATCACTTAATATGTTAAAGAAAATTAGTAAATTATTAAACATATCTAAAATCACATTAGTATATGCTCTCCAGTCCTAATAGACGACTTAAACGTGTTTTATTTCCCGCATGGCCTAACGCGCAATGACTGCAACCTTCTAAAACCTGGAGAGCATTTTAGAAGCTCACAAGGATCCAGGCTGAATCCCCATGTAAATTATCATGATGGTTGATGCAGTCGTTTCGGAATACAAAATGAAAATACAGGTATGAACCTAGATAGCTTAGTACACGAAAGTCAGCGATCTCGTTTACGGGATCGAGAAGGAACCAGGGATACATCTCCTTTAGGAGTGTAAGGTATGATTTTCCTATAATTTCGTAAAAAGGTAAGTTACTTATTCACCCGACCCAGCAAACGCCTTACGGGAATTCGTAATAAGGTAAAGGGCTCACCTTCCTTTACAGTCCAGAATACATGGAACTGCCAGCCGACCTTCCATTTTCATCATCAAGACCATTACAAAACACACCGCTCTTTACAAACATATTTTATTACTAACACACACAAAAACAGTAAAAAGACTAAAAGAACAGAAACAAAATAATAAAGAAGAGTGAAGCGCCATCTATCGCCCTCTATTAGGGAGCAATATTTAAGATAAAGGCTTCACGAACCCGCGGTGCCTGAGTGATCTTTCTCTGTAGCGTCTTCCCTGGTAAACCAAAAATTGCCTCTGTAATGCTTGTTCCTTACTAGGGTTGACCACATTAAGCTTCGAATCATGACGGGCCTCGCATTGGTCAGCTCCAGCTTTTTAGATATCGTGGTTTCTTTCGTGGTGACTGGTTTTCAGTTTGTCTGTTGCTGTATGGGCACAATAGTCTGGGTCAGCATAAGAATTCCCTTACGGGATGGAGGATAGAGCCGGCCATCGTCTTCCGGGTTTTTTAATAGTATCTGGGACAAGTAAAATAGGTTCATTACCCCATTGTCTTCCATGTTCCCAAACAGTACCTCTAAAGGTGACACGCCAAGCCTGGGGATCTTCCTTTTAGTTCCTAATTTGAGGACCTATTTCAACAAATTCTTTTTCCAATGAAATGAAAGGAACATGACGTTCAGTCAGTCTTCAGTCCTCGTGAATTCTCAACTTACTGAGGTACTTACTGTATATTACCATTAACCATCGACCAGTCGTATATTACGATGGGTTCTATAGATTTTTCTACACCGGGAATAACAATAATATGCATGTATATACACTAAGAAATCTTTATAAATAAAATATAAAAGATTTGTCAACTTCTTTGAATGACATGGAATTGAACTGTTGCTAGGCTAAATAAGATTTGTTTTGTTACATATGAAAATTTCAATTTGTTCATGTGACCTCGCAAATCATTTCATCGTTATCCTTTAGGAGGTACACAAATTAATTACGTGTAATAAAATGAACAATATTGTTACGAATTTGTTAGTGAACCTTGCATTTAACATTTGACTCTATGGATATCTCGCCAAATTAGCGAGATATCGGCTAGTTGTCGACAGTTATGGCAACTTATTCTTGTCGCAAGGTTCGTCGCCAAAAATCGCCATGTGTGGTCAAATGTTGTCAAATGTGGCGATATGTGACAACGTCCGGTTCCTGTTTCTGGTGCAATCTGGAATGTTCGAGCAATTTCTTCGGGCGTATATAAGGCAGGGTGAGTCCCAAACGAGGAGAGTTGTTAAGTAGATTTGATGTACAGAGTAATCACAGTGTGTTGTGTTTTACAGGTACTTTTGTGTTGTTTTATGCGGAAAGAGGTACGTAAGACCAAGGCATTCTTTTTGAGTCATATAGAGATGATTTTTGTAAGCTTGGTACGAGTGTGCAGTACTTAACCTTGATGCCTTTCTGGCACAGTATTTTCCAACTGACTGCCAATAAATAATTGCTTTCGTGTTGTCTTACTTAAAGACCATTCAATACCCGATTCCAGTTTTGAAGTTCGTAACAATATATTCCTTTTAAATAAGGAGCTATGAATGATACATTACATTTTATTTACAAGCAAAAAAAATCCAAATGCAGAAAAGGTCAAAGCATATCACACTATTTTAAATTATGTACTAGAAGCCAAAAATATTAGCAGAAACTATCTAAAAACAACTCTAATATTTCCTGTTTTTTATATGTAATGAAACTGTGTAGGTAAAATAAATAGCACTGTAAAATAAAACATTTACTTATAACGCTAAAAAAAGGTGATATATCATTCATTTTATTAATAGAGATTTAAATAATATATTATTAAATGTCACAGTCTGCATACCGTAAACTAATACTAATGCTAAATACCTGATATATATATATATATATATATATATATATATATATATATATATATATATATATATATATATATATATATATATATATATATATAATATTTAAATGTATTTCTCAAACCGAGGTACAAAACTATAATAACACAAAAAATATTCTATTTCAAACAGCAGTTCTAATAAATTTAGTAAGCCATAAATTTATTTTCGCATAACAGTTTTTTAAACAAAATGATTTTCAGTTTTGTAGACATAAATTATTCTGGCGTATTATTCCAATTTTTGAAAATAATCCCCCAGAAGAACTATGAGAAAAAAGCACAAATATTCAAATAATGTTTTCCATTTATTCTACGTCATAAAATATATCCGAAAGGCAAGTTATGGCCATTTATAAAATCATGAGTAGGCCAATAAATTTCGCTTAATCCTTCCAAATGGACAAAATTTTTTAGAGTTTTTTTGCTTGAGTTGTAAGCCGATTGATTCTTCCTGCTTTACGAAATATTTATGTACTTCCTCTGTTAAAATATCTCTATGGAAATAATTATTATTTCTAATAATGTGGAAATAATAGATTGCGTGGTAATAATCTGAAAATATTTGTATTTCTTGTGGCTAATGAAATTCTATGATTTTAAAAATTCAATAAAGAACAACATACTATGTTTAACTAAATTCAAAAACACATCTGTACATATACTGTCTACCAATAAGTATGTGGACACCTATGGAGATGACGAAATCTGAAATCCTGAGGTAAGTCACGGCCTCCACCGGTATACATCGTGTAAGAAACAGCATCGGCATTAGTCGCATGCAAGATGCCGCGCAGTTAGGAGCTCTCTGATTTCGAGAAAGGTATAATTTTTGTTTATCACAAATGTGGCCGATCCTTAAGGGACATATCTAGCGATCTAAGTTACCCAAAATCGACAGTGGCCTATATCATTAAGCAGTGGAGGTGATCGGTGATTGTTGGAATGTGACCGAGTCGGCAGACCAACCAAACTGGGAGATAGAGTAGAGTGCTGTCCAGAGAAATTCAGTAGAACCGAAAGCAACCAAAAGCCCTCATCCGCCAGGAATTTAAACAGGCATCCGGGAGTATTGTTTCAATGAATACCATCCGTAAGGAAGCACATCTGCTTGTCATCACCCCGTCCTAAATTGGTGAAGGAACTTGTATGTCTATTCCAAGCCGAGTGGAAGTTTATTTATTTGTTTATTTTATGTTTTTTGGCACAAAATCCTCGGGGGATATACTGCGACATACAAGTTTTGTTAGAGTATACAAGACACATATAAAAAGTTACATGAAAAATTATTAAAATACAGTCCAAAATCTAAAATGTACATAAGTGAAATTTTTCAAAGAAACTGGTAACAGATATCATATTTCATATAGCAGTCCTGAACGGTGGAGAAAGGGGAACAAGCCCGCATGCTGTGCTTCCCCAATAATTGTCCCAAGATCAGGCAACGAAGTTTTAAAATATTCCAAATACATCCGCCGCAAGCAACAGCACAAATTCAGGAAGTGTGCAACTGTTTGAGGTGACTTGCAAAAAGCACACTGGAGAGGTGCTTTCCCAAGTAACAAATACGCATGAATAAGCCGGCAGTGTCCCACGCGAAGACGAGGGAGAACAAAGTCGCCGGAAATAGAGCCAATCGAAATTGCCAATGTAGTTCATCGAAAGTACAGGCCCGCCCAGATCCCAGACCTGAACCTTATCGAGAACCTCTGGGACGAGTTGGATCCCCGAATTAAGGTGTAAACTACCAGTCCAAAATCGTTGAAGGAACTTTTATGTCTATTCCAAGCCGAGTGGAAGAGAATACCACTAGCTGTAATACAAAGACTTGTGGAAAGTATGCCCCGGAGAGTTCACGCTGTAATTGCCTCTGGTTTAGGCTCTACCAACTATTGATTTTGAATAAATCTAGTTTTTCTTTTCTATCACAGGTGTCCAAATACTTATTGGTAGACAGTGTATAGTACCTGGGACAGAATTGAATATTTCGGATGCTACCATATTGAGGTGGACGTATGTCACAAGTGACTTTCACATTATAAAGGCTTTCCAGTTTACCAGAGATTGATACTTGGTACCAGAAATTTCCTCCTCTCTCAACTTATCACGTCATTATGACTTGGAAGTTGACTATGAAAGTTGACTCCAATAAAGTAGAACCCATAGAGCATTAAATCCTGCCACAAGCAGGTTCTCTGACTGTAACCAAGTAGTGTTGAAAGTTTGAAAATACTATAATTCTTAACATACATGAGTTCATTTTCCAAATGGTCTACTCTTAAAATTATCACTAATATTGAAATATCAGAAAAAAAGAGCTTAAGAGTACATTTGTATTTAGATTTTTTGATTGAAAACTGGGCTATACTCACTAAAAGGTGTTAGAAGTAAGATTCTATAGTAAAATTTTCTATAACTGACAATCACACAAAATTTTACTTACAAGAAACCGGTTAAATTCACACAAAAAAATGTGTTCATAATTTAAACCTACTAAAATCATTCAAAAAACTTACAAAACTCGTAAACTATATGAGTAATCTAGTTCAAAAGCGATTCAAATTTCTTTGTAATACAATAGAATTAGATTCCTCAAAGAAATTTGAATAGTAAGAAGAATATGAGAATGCCTTTTTTAATTCATTTTATCCCAATTTATTTATTTTGGTCTTATTTGAGAATAATTATATTTTCTGAAGTATAGTAAACCGAAATAGACGGAAGAAGTTTTTATTCAGGAAATCTGACCCGTCATCTAAATAACTTTGATATAATATAAGGGTATAATATTTCCATTTAGTGATCTCGGTATTCTCTTCAAAAATGAAAAGCAATTTCTGCCTACAAACTTTTACAATGTTTGAATACTACTTCATTTTCACTATATGATTTCAATTTTCACTTGAGAATAACATTAAATCTGCTAGAAAAGTTCAAAGCAAGTCTAACAAAATGTTTTATCGTATTTTTTGCAGTATGTTTTCGGTTTTATTTTGCAGCCTTCTCTTTGACAACGTTTCTGTTTTACCTTCTTCTTTGGAAAATGATCGACATCATCATTGGCCTTCTTTTGCACTGGGATTTACAAAAGATATCCTGGGTCTACCAATGTCCATTTTTAGATAAAAATTGTTATTGATCCTCAGGACTTCTTAAGGTTGTCATCACTTTTATTGAGAGCCTTATTAATTATCCATGAATTTATCACGTCCAGCTTAAGAATGAAAATTGGACAGTACCACTTTTTTCCATTAAACTTAATGGTAAATTGTCCAACCAATCTGTCGGTTATCCACCAAGCCCAGTTTGTATTAATAAATTATCTAAATTAGACATATTGAAGTTGACTTTACCCTTGGGTTCTTTTACTCAAAAAATGAGGTTAATTTGCTTAAATTTGTCTGTGCTTTGTTGTCTAAACAGTAGTGCTTATGTACGATATATATATATATATATATATATATATATGTATGTATACACGTATGTATGTATGTATGTATGTTTGTATGTGTATATGTATGTATGTATGTATGTTTGTATGTGTATATGTATGTATGTATGTTTGTATGTGTATATGTATGTATGTATGTTTGTATGTGTATATGTATGTATGTATGTTTGTATGTGTATATGTATGTATGTATGTTTGTATGTGTATATGTATGTATGTATGTTTGTATGTGTTTGTATGTGTGTATGTATGTATGTATGTGTTGTATGTGTGTTGTGTTTTGTATGTTTGTGTGTATTTATATTATTTTGTTTTTTTGTGTGTTTTTTTTGTTTTTTTTGTGTTTTGATTTTTTTTTGGTGTGTTTTGTGTTGTGTGTTTGGTTTTGTTTTTGTTGTGTTTGTTTGGGGAGGTGTGTTTTGTGGGGTTTGGTGTGTGGTTTTGTTTTTTTTTTTTTTTGTAGTGGTTTTGTGGGGTGTGTGTGGGTATTTGTTTTGTTGTGTTTTTTTATGTTTTGTGTTTGTGTTTTTTGTGTTTTTATTTTTTTTTTTTTTGTTTTGTTTGATTGTGTGGTGTGGTTTGTGTGTTTATTTGACAATTGAGCTGTTTTTTGTTGTGTGTTGTGGTGTGTTTTTTTGTGTTTTTCTTGTTTTTTTTTTTTTTTTTTTTTTTTAAGATGTGTATTTTTTTTTTTTGGTTTTTTTTTATTTGTTTTTTTTTTTTTTTTTTTTTTTTTGTGTGGTGTTTTGTTGTTTTTTTTTTGTGTGTGGTTTTGTATTCATGAATGCGGTTGAAATAAATATATAAAAAAAATAAGTGACAATCTTGTCAAAAATGAAATAATCTTTGACAAAACACCAAATGATCGTACAACTCTGGTATATACAGAAATGAAATGTTTTCTGTTCGTACAACTGAATAAGACAATCCAAACTTAGTGATATAAATTATCGCGTAATTCTTTGGACATCGTATGTCACAATACCAATACAAAGTAATCTTTCTCCACAAAAAATTAATTAATACTAATTGGGCATGATTTTTTAATTAGGAGACCAAAATGTACCACGGGGTAAAATGGACCAATTATTATTTTATTTAATATTTTTAATATATAATACTTTGATACATAAATGACAGCACTGCAGTCTTGAAAAGGAATGTGTAATTTGTATCTGACAATTGAGCCATTTATTCTAGAAAGTTGATTTGTGGTAGTCAGAAGTAAATATTTTCATCAGAACAGATCTGCTTCTCTTCATTTACGAATTGTTATTTGGAGGATTTATCTTTGCACAATAAAGAGCTAAGATAATGTATTATTATATTTAATGCAGCTAAAACAATTTAATAGAATATTTGTTCTTTTTTTTTGGACATTTTTTGCCAGAATTACACATTGGGTAAAATGGACCACCAGTACCTGGGGTAAAATGGACCATGGTTCATTTTCCAGGTTGTTTTTTTTTTATTTCTGTACATATGCTTTTCTAAGTTGATTTTATGTGTGATAATTTAAAAAACATGCAATCAGGATTGAAAGTAACAGATATATGGTCATTCAATGAAAACATCTTTGAGGATATCCAATATCTCTCATCATATATGACTGATCAACCGTCACCAGATTTTGAATTACCGAGTACAACTGATCGTCAAACAAGAACAGGTGATCAACAATCAAGCGGAAACATAGATGATCAGGAACCAAATACATCACAATCAGTACAAAGTGGAAATCATCAGTTGAAAACAATATCCCCTTTTGAATTATGCCCCTTAGCAAAAGCTAGTATGGGAAAGATAACAAACAAATGAAAGAAGGGTGCATCAAAAATTCTAACTGATACACCAGTGAAAACGATGATTGAAAAAGAAGTCAAAGAGAAGGAAGAGAAAAAATTATTTGCATTTTATATTATTGCATTTTAAAGCAAATAAAGAAAATTTATTATGTGGATCAGAAAGTTCAAGTGATTCGGAAAATACGTCATATAGTTTTGATAATGAATTAAAAGTTGGCAAGTATGTTTTGGTTAAATTTTTGACAAAAAAGACAGTGGTTCAATTTGTTGGTTTAATAACAGGAAAAAATGATGAAGATTAAGTTCTTGTGAAATTTATGAGGCAAAAACCTAATCAAAATGTGTTCATTTTCCCTGACAATGTTGACGAATTGCTCGGAAGTGTTTAAGATATTGTAATGAATCTTCCAGACCCTACTGCTTCTCAAGAAAATAGACTTTCAGTAACACACAAATCTTTTGGTATATCATTCATTAACTTCAATATTTGCTAATATTATGCTATATATGTACAGATTGAAGTTATAGAAAATAAATATAATACATTTTATGTTTTGTCTATTAAATAATGTAATACATTTAAGTTATCTTTAGAAATTTTCTGCGGTCCATTCCACCCCATGCCATGGACCATTTTACCCCGGGGTCGGTGTAAAATGGTCCACTTTTTCACTTGCTATTAAAAAAATTATAATAAAAAAATTATTTATAATAATTGGTTTTGACTGAGTGTAATAAAAATCCTAATATATAGGTAATATGCATATATATTTTCAGATTAAAAAAATCATTAGTTTAAGAGTAAATACTCAAAATTCACAAAAACAGACCATTTTACCCCTGTTTCCCCTATACCTACATTGTTTGCATTATTCCGGATGTTGTCATATAATTTAGATTACTTTACCGTTATTTTGGTCATTTAATTTATATCATATTGCTATCAATTTTTTTTACATATGCTTGAATAATATTCTTTTGTCTTTTTTAGAACAGGAATGAAAATTATATAAGTGCATGAAACCTATTTGAAATTTGAAAAATTCATCCTCTTTTCAAATAGTTTCCTTTTTTACCCGGTTGATGGTTTTAAGAAATCTTCATGAAAACACATTATGGGTGAAAATGATACTAGAGAATTTACTGAAAAAAAACATTCAGGTCTTTTATTGCTACTCTCTTTCAAAAATGATCTTATCTCGAATGTTTTTTACATTTTTTGGATTTTTTAAAGGACGTTTAAACACTTTCTGAAATGTTTATTTTAAACGATATCAATTCATGTTTCAAAAGTTGCATTTTCTCATTGCTTTCAGCTAAAAACCAAAGAAATAAAAATTCAACTGATTTTTTAAGGGAACAAAAAATTTCTTGAATTCTTTGGTTAAAGCAGATATTATTTGCTAAAAATGGACCACAGTAAGATGCTAAACTATGATTATTCGATAAAAGTTATGATCACTCTTTACAAATTTTTAATGCATTTATTAGAATTTTGATCTAAATACTTTGTCTTAATAGAAAATGATATATACTTTGATTATAATAAATTAAGTACGAGGCGCATCCAGAAAGTAAGTTTCTCTACTTGAAAGAAAAAAAAGAACTGACACTTTCAGGGATATATTTATTGGCAACAAGTACGGCAATGCTTCAGCTATTTTTGAGCATAGCCACCAACAGAATTGAGACACTTGTCGTATTGTGGGATGAACTTTTGTATACCTCTGTCGTAGAACTCTGCCGCCTGTGAATGGAACCAGCCTTCCTGTACCAGTACACCGTGCACATCCCTTTCCGTACTGAGAGCTTCTGTTTGAATTGGGTCCTGACCGAAGATCCACTATGATGCCGATACATTGACTGATGCCTGGTTTCCAGGGTAAAGTGCGAAATCCAAGTCTCATTGCTCGTGACGATCCTGTCGAGGAACTCGTCGCCATCATCGTGATTCCGTATCAGAAATGTCAGTGCTGCTCCTAAGCGTTGAATTTTGTGTTCGGATGTTAGTTTCTCCTGTTAGACGTGACAGAATTGAAGATGAATTTCAATTGGTCCAATAGTTTGTGCCTTCAAGATCACCGACCGAACCTTGCAGGTGGCAGAAGGAATCAGAGTTTCCATTTCGGACCACTACTACCTCGCTACTGTCACGAATCGGGACTTGTCCAGCAGGCTTATGATTAATACGTCATAGATCTATCATGCAAGCGCAATTGATACGGCTAATTACGTTTACTTTAAAGGGGAAAACATAGGGAAACTTATTTTCTGAATGCACCTAGTAATATTTCTGACTTTGAATGGAATTCTTTTAAAAGAAAGGATACTGCGAGATATAAATATTGTAATGTGAATATAAATCATAAATTATTATGATTTGAATATATGATATTCTGTACAGTGTTTAGAAGCGTACAGAATTCTGTACAGATGGAGTAAGAATTTTTATTCGAGATCTCCTTAAATCTTTGTCTTTTACCTGAGATAATAACCTCATGGATTTATTCTGTAATCTATTATCCTTTCCGTGGTCTCCGCAATCCCCCGTTATTACGTCTATGGATTTCTAGTTTTGGGGATATTTCAAATACAAAGTTTAGCTGTGCAATCCACAAATCTTGTCATATTTAAAGGATTATATACGGTGTGATATTTCAAGCATCAGTCATACCATATTCCGATCAGTGGTATTGTCCTCCGTTTCCCGCATGCGAAACGTAATTACCTGTGATGGCACCCCTGTGTAAAATGTCTGATCTAAATAAATGTTTCCTTTTGTCTTTTATGTGTTGTAATCAGTAATCGGTGCCTTGTCTCAGTCATATGCAGTATTCCTCCGTGCGACCTGAAGAACTGTTTTGTTGTGTATTCATAACACGTCAGTTTTGGCACATTTTGGTAGATTTCCAACGCTATTTAAGGTTTTCGCAGGCGCTGAACATTCTGTGACAGGAAAAAGTAAACGTAGATATTTTAGTTTCTGTAACTATAACCGTAACCGCGAGCACCACTATGTTGTCATTCGCAGAATCTCAAGTGCATGCCCCGATAATTATATTTGTAGTCTCATCCCAATCAGTTCACCGGAAAGGACACTGTAAGTGTATAGATTACAAGCAAAAGGTTCCTACTATGAAATGTAATGACACCCCAGAACTTAACTACTGGTTTTCGGCCGGTAAGACAGTCAGGTTGGTATCCCACCTTTGTCCTGGACATCTCCAGACCCTCTTTTGATAGTCATCGGGTCTCAGTTAAAAGTGGGATTCATCACTGAAGGTTATTCTACTTCAGTCAGAGACAATGTAGTTCGAATGGGCCTGATACATCTGCAAACGGGCTTGTCGTTGTACATAGATCTATGGTAGTCAGCACAAGGGGCGCCGATATCAGCCCTCTTTCTGCGAGTCGCCTACGAATGGCACTCACTGAACTTAGTTGCAAGTACAATCGATGATAACTATTCATCTGGAGGTGTGAGTAGCACTCTGACGGTTACTCGATCCTCACGTTCTGTCTCTCCTCTAAGCCAAATACTTCCTTCTTCACGTTTAGTTCGACCATAGTTCACCCACTCTTGTAAAAATCGTCTAATATTGGCATCGTTCCTGCCCAAATGTTGAGAGTTTAGCAGATTAAACCAACCGGCTTGTTTGAGCCCAATTTCACGTCATATCTCAAATCAGATATCTGCGTATATCGATCAAGCACATGTATGCGAGGTATAATTACTTCCTGCCTGCGTACAAGGAATGAAATATGAAAAGAATTTGTGACCTAGTCATTTGTTCTTATAAATAACTTACCAGTTGCGCAGGTAAATGCGCTACAAACACACACGTTCATTTATTGGCAGTCAAATTTTAAAACTTTAAATGTCTAATTTACTTTACATCTTATAGATGCGGTTTTTTTTAATCTAAGAGTGTAAATGCATATAGATATGTATAAATACATACATACATGTATGCATATATGTATAAATACATACATATATGCATACATATATGTATAAATACATACATATATGCATGCATATATGTATAAATACACACATATATACATACATATAGGTATAAATACACACATATATACATACATATATGTATAAATACACACATATATACATATATATATATACATACATATATGTATAAATACATACATATATACATATATATATATATATAATATATACATATATATATATACATACATATATGTATAAATACATACATATATACATATATATATATATATACATAACATACATATATACATATATATATATATATACATACATATATGTATAAATACATTATATATATATATATATATATATATATATATTATAAATTGATCAAGAATTCTTGCTTTCAAACAGAATTTATAAGAAGGGTAGTAGCAGGAATAAATATTGTATTATTAATATCAATATGATGTGATTTTATGTACTGTGTAAAAGAGTACAGAACCTATACGTATATATGTGTACGTAAGTAATTTCAGCGGTTCTATATGAAATCTAAAAGTTTTAGCTAACTAAGGGTCCAGGGTAATAATTCTGCCATGCTCCCTAGCATAAGATATGAAAAATACTTATGTATAAATAATATTTATATAAAAGTTTTATATATTTTTTAGTTTTATAGGTACCTTGGAAAATAATTACAAGTGGAAGAATGGCGTTAAATTGCCCAATTTAAAGTGATATCTAAAGTTTATTAAAGAGAGTAAATTAAAATCTGTTATCTGTATTACGAGAATAAGTAGTATACTAGTTCAGTATAATGCAAACTGTAATTCCAGTTTTTAAATAAATATAACCCAAATGAAATTTATTCAAATTTATAATCACTATTTATACCATACATAAAGATCTTAGCCTGCTAAATTCATCCGCAGCCTAAAAAAATCATTCAAGTTAAATTAACCATTTTGACATACAATTCATAAAAACAAATAAAAGTTAATTTGAAGTAAGTACTAGCTAAATAGAATACTTAAAATTATAAATGTCATTTGTTCATTATTGACATAAAAAACAAAGACTTTTATTCTTTGTTACAGTAAATATTCCTTATAATTTTATTAAACTGTTCAAATATGATTTGGATATCTGCATTAAAAAACAGAAGTCGCTTAGCTCATTAAATTGGTTAAACCATTTCTTTTAATTATATAAATCTAAATCAAAATTTAGAGTTTAGAGTCTTATTAAAATTGCCATTTGATAATTGCAGATAAATTAATAAAAATTTAAATGCAATTTCATTTGTACTAACAATATAATTCAAAAAGAAAATGGGAGATATTGCAACTAATTATTAAATGAATATGTTTTACTTAAATAGATTGCACCAATTAACTGCTGGTTTATTAATTATTGTGATTAGTTTAATATCTATAATAATTAAGAATCACTTAAAATATCTTAGGAGGCTATACATAATTATATAAGAAGTAAGCAATTTTTTCATAGATTTATCTTTAAATTATATCTTAAACTATATAACTGGAATTAAAGCCTAATAAAAACACTTTAATGAATCTTTCTAATATTAATTTACTTTGTAATATTAATCAGTTAATTTATTTGTAAATATACAAACATTAAACAAAATTAATATGTTTATTATTTTTATTTGCACAATTTTTAATTAACAAATTATTTCTCAGTTTATAGGAGAATATTTTTTCATGTCAACTATAGATGCCTTATTTAATTCATATGTAAACACCATATTTTCCAAATCATTTCAAGTTAAACTCATAAAGCACACAAATGTATATTTCACCTGAAACGTATAGATGAAAACTATGCAAAATTACTGGAATTTGTGTTAGTTAAATTTTAGTTTTAGGGAAATTAAATACTCGTTGATGAAAAAACAAATTGGGATATCCTCGTATTGTAGCTCTTTCCGAATAAGAGGAGTCAGCATAAATTTCAGTATTAAACATGATGATATTTTTACACAGGGTTACAGTATACAGGGATACAAGATGATATTTTTAAAGATGACAATATTCAAAGTCATCTGTAGGTCTTTGTCGAAAAAGCACCAGACATTGTAAGGGGACAAAGGATTACATTGCAAGTAAGTTTTCAGGAACACCAATAATAAATATAAATACATAATATTAAAATCTGATTGTAACTATGTATGATCGTCTATCTCCTCGCAAACCGCTAGATGCAGAATGGTGCCAAAAGAAGAAGGTACCAAAGACTGAAGGGTGACAAAGATGGCACCAAAAGACGTAGAACGATCCGAGGAAGTCATTTCGCCCATTCGCGTTCCGATATTCCAATTAGCTCGAAATATATTTACAAAAAACCTACCAAAATGCCAATTTAATTTTGTGGCACGAGCATTTCCATTGTTGAGTTGGCTTCAAAAAGTGATAGCGTTATTCAAAGTTGGCATTATTATAGTCTGCTATTTGGAATTCCGAGAAATCTAAGAATGTGTTTATGGTATTAAAATTTAAATCTAATGAAATATATTTATGAAACTATATATGTATGTGAGAATACTCTTTTATCTTCTAAACGCTAAAATCATCTTTTTTAGAAAATCACTTTTTTTTTCTCTTTTCTTTTTTTTTGGCGAGATTTTTATTGTATTTAAATTTAGGATTAAAGACAACAAGTGACAAATTTTTTATCACTATTCAAAGATTTCTTTTATTGTTGAGCCAAAAACAGAAAAATAACAACTATCATTAGAAAATACTACGCTCGGGAACTCTTGTAAAATAACAGAGCTCTCGACCTAGAAGTATAAAGCATGTTTTTCATCGATACATAGCTATATTTTACATATCGATGACGTAAAAAATTAACACATTTATAACTTTATTTTGAAGTGCTAAAAGATCGCTGCCGATATTATTCTTCTTTAGCATAAAAGATAAACGAATTTTCTGCTGAAATATTAATTAATACTATTGTTGTTGCAGTTATTATTAGAATTTTACATCTCGAAGTGCTATATCACCTTGTTGTTGTTGTTGATTTATGCCACTTAGTCACACTAAGCATCATGACCCATGCACTACTCGTATTAAATAAAAGGGGTGAGCCTTTCACTTTGATTATCCCCTCAAGAGTGAAGGTTAGACAGTTTCTCATGTGGGTCCTAATAATTTTGAAGCAATTATAATTATTACATGAGAGCTCAACTTTACACAACGTTTTAATCGCTTTTAGTTAAGTTCACTTTTTAACTTCAGTCAGTTGGTGCTTTGTACTCAATTTTTAACTAGCTTTCTGACTTGCAAGAGATCTGAAATTTTACACATAGGTTCCTTTCAGATACCAATACAATATCCAATTATAAAAAACCTAGATTCAGCGAAAAAATCAGTTTGGTTAAGGCAGAATCTGCTTTATTTTATACTATCCTTGTATATTTTTTCTCTGGTGTAGAGTTGTTGTTTATGATACCACTTGGTCAAACCAAGCACGATTGAGCCATACGCTACTCTTATTAAGGGAAATGGGTGCTTCTTTTTTTTAACGAGCACCGCTACTGTGAAAGTAAGTCTTTTGCTTAAGTGTATCCTCGTAAGTTAGAAAGAGAGTTCAAGCAGAATATTCATAGGCTTAGTCTACCATCCCTAGAGGTCCTCAAGGACTTGAGAGGATTGAGAACTTGGAGGACATAGCTAGGCTAATCTTAGTCCGGGTCGGACTCCGAACCCGCAACCCTGAAGTTACGAGAGAGTTGCCTTTACCGACTGAGCTACAGCTAATCGTGGAGTAGAGTAACGTACGCGGCTACCGACATGACTGTGCAGGTTCGGTACCAGTCATGTTCACCATTTAAAATGCGTTTTCTTACCGACTTTTATTAGACAATGATGGAGTTTGTTAGGCTTCATAACATACGGTTTTATCTGAAAATATGTTTTAGATTTATGATTTTTAATTATGAAAATAAAGGATAATTATATTTTCAAAAAAATATTATTTCCAACTTATTTTAAAAAACGGAAATTTTAAAACTTCTTTAACATTTTTATCCTACAATATAAAGTGTTCAAGTAACAAAAAAAATGAAAAATTTCTAATTTGTTATGACTTATTTTACACCAGTTAAAATATTTAAGGATGAAAATTTATTACAAAATTTGAGACTTAAAAAAATTGAAAATAAAGTTAATATTAAAAAGTTTTAAAAAAGCGTATTTTTTAACAAAAATACTAAAAAGTCACTGATAAGTAAAAAAATAATTTTAAATCATTTCATAAAAGATAAAATATGTGAAATCTCCTACATGAAGATTATAATTTGCTGATATAGAGAAATTGCTTGGAGAGCTTCTATAAGATAACGGCTAGATGTTACAATGGGTAAAGTGACTAAACTAAAGCGTAGGTTTATTTAGAATCAGTGTCCAAGTAACACATTTTTAATGTAGATAGAATTGTTACAGAGAATATTTCTATTAAAATATTAGTGTGATACTTAGTTGTTATATGTGTAGCGCCTTATACTTTTATTTTTAGAAGGAATAGCAGTAGATTACAGTATAAATAGGAAATTTTGCTATAGCTGGGATTCATTCGGATTACAGAGAGTAGATTTTAAACCTCTTGCCCTTAAATCAGAAAGATACGGGAGGGATTATATTTGAAGTAAAGTGTATCAATATTATTATTAAAAATTGTTACTTTAAACATTCTTAACTTTATGTTATGACTTATGGTCATTCGTATCAACACACAATGATGTTTTTGTTGTTGTTATTATCTTATGCCACTTGGTCAAACCAAGCACGATTGAACCGGAGACTACTTCGTCGAAAGAGGGACCAAGCAGAAAACTCATATTCTTGGCCTTCCACCTCGCAGAGGTATTGATTCAGAAATTGGAGGGCATTGTGACCACGAACCTATTTTACGTGACCCAGTCACCTTTAACGAACACGGAGGATCATAGGGCGTCATGGGTTCCGAACCTGCAACCCTCCAGTTCCGACAGCATTGCCTTTGTCGACAGAGCTACGGCCGCTCTAGCTAGTTTGTTGGGAGTGCTATAGAGAAAGTTCATGTTTTTTATAAAATACGAGTACTGACTACAACTCCACTTTTCGTTGGCAAAACATTGCTTGTTTTCATTGTATTTTATGAGCTTCGATATGTATCACGTATACAATAAAACTAAATTTCATTTAATTGAAGGGGAATGAAACGTCATAAACTGGCCAAGTAATTCAAAATAGATTTTTTTAGCACTTAACAAAATTATATATATTTTAAAAAAATTAAACAATTTACACAGTACTATTAACACTTTGACTGCTCAATCAGCGATTTCCAAAGACAATTCAAATGTAGCAAAATTTGCTAATCTTGCGAATTTCGCCGGCATGTGTTTTTCTTCCTTTTTTCAGAAGCACATTTCGCCTTTTTTACCGGTTAACCAGTAGAATAAATTATATATAGTATTAGACATTTAATTAGGTAATAAATAGAATTATATGATTAGAACTATAGTCATATTAGATAACAGAATTATAGATAGTATGATTATATATATACTTAAACTATGCAACAAAAAATATCCAATTTTTAAAGAGATCTCGGTTTACAAATTGAGCAGTCAGACTGTTAAATATCATAATCAAAGTATAACTACTTTGATTGTGTTAACAGGTACAATAAACTATTACATAAATAAGAATCTAATAAAAATGTGCAAAACCTGATCATTTTAAGGGCCAAAAATAATTACATTTATAGGTACAGTACTTCTCACAAAAGCATAGAAAATATATATGAAATATAAAAAAAATTCTTAGACCATAATATTTTTATATAATCTATTACATTACAGAGTTTAACGTTTTGTTACCATTCTGAAAATGTTTGCGTAAATTCTCGAAGAAGAACTTAAAGGCCAATCTTCAATATCCAAAGCGTTTATCCAAAGCCTTCGCAATGTAGGATCTTTAGGAAAGCATTAAAATCCAATATTTTCACCTTTTTTGAAACGCTTAGTACAGTGATACGTACAACAGCTTGTTACCAGTTTCAGATAATTGACAAAATCAAAATCCCAATAACAAGTACAATCCGTAAAAAATTCAAATGTTTTGCCAACGAGAAAGTTGAGCTGCAATTTTGGCTGCACCTGACGTCATGCCCACACTCTCTATAATCTGCTGTTTTGCTACACGAGAATGAGACCTCCTGGTTAAATCCGATTCCTAACGCCTAGGAACACCGATACCATAAGTAAAAAATGAACGGATTGATTTATTATTATTATTATTATTGCACATATAGATTTTAAAAGTAAATTTTAACAGCACATTTTAAAACTCAACAAACAATATTAGAAATTAAATGCATATTAATCTGCAATATTATGGTAATTCCTTCAAAATGTCATTGAAACATTCGCCAATCCAATTAACAATCATAGCTTCTACTAAAACGTTTAAGACACTAGATAGTTTAATACCGCAACAACATTATAATTCCTAAATGATTATACAATGATTTAAAAGCAAAATAATTAATTTTTAACAGTTTTATACAGTTGGTTTGAAGATCTTTTTCAGACTAGTTATAAAAGGCAAAATTAGACACTACATGTAATTGCTTTTCTAATTTATATAGAAGCATAAAAGACAATTTAAATCTGATAATTTAAGAGCAATTATGGTCTGGTTAGACAAGGAAATTTTCAGTTTAACAGTATGTTTTAATTGCATTAATAAAATTAAAGATAATAGTCATTAGAATGTAGGGTTTCTGTAGATAACTAGGATGTTTTCCCCCGGTTAATATCACAATCTTATAAATTTCTGTTAATATTTTCATTATTTAAATTCATTTATCATTTAAATTTAACTCCCATTTAAATGAAATTTCATACGTACTACATATATTCGATGTTCATTTTCTATGTATTATAGATCAGAACATACAGTTTATTTTACTCAATTCTCTTTTAATCTTAATTTATTAATGCAATGTAAAGAGTGTGATATAGATAATTTGTAACTGAAATTAGAGTTGTTAAAAATCTCTGGTTATTAAAAATATGTTAAACTCCTATTAGATCGCATAATTATAATTGTAATTGCGTTGAAGAATATGGTCTTTAATTTTTTACACCTGTAAGAAACATGTTTGTATAACAGGTTATAACAGAGCTAGTATATGTTTTTAGTATAATTACCAGTTTTTCATTTTTGAACTATAAATAAAATATCTTGGTTGAAAAACTCTTAATTGGGGATGATTATCTCAAACAGAATGTTATACTGTAACTCATGTTACACTGTACTCATACTATAACTCATGTTATACTTCTTTGGAATCCCTACTTCTAATGAAAATGTAATACTGAAATAAAATGAAGGAAAGTTTCCATATGTAATCAAATATCCATTTAAATTCTAAGTCACTAAAAAAGATAGGGATACGATTATGTGACTGTAGGATTATAGGACTATTATAGGACTATGTTTTATCTAGAGTTAGAGAGTACAATAGTACATACATAGGGTACAAATAATAATGTCTAAATCCTAACAAATCAGTGGAGGATTGGTAAAAGTTCTGTTTATGAGTCGGCTAATTTTTAAGACTATTTTAAAAATTTAAAGATTAAAACGTTAAACTAAAAGTACCTGGCGTAGGAAAAGCACTCATAAAATGCATAGTTTTCTTTGATAAATATAGAAATATGTTAATAACTACCAATTATTAGAGTATTATTTTGACTTCACTGCATTATGTCAATGTTATGAAACGACATTTCCATAAGGTAGATCTCTCTATAGGCACACATTGGAAATCTTCGACTTATGTCTTGCATACTTATAAAGAGACTAACTATAGTCCATGTAAAATCTACTGGCGCTTCAAGGTCACACTTTCTCGTTTCCCCAGTCATCGGTTACTATGGTAGCGACCAAGAAGCCTGTGTATTCACACTTATTTTCAGCACTTCAGTTGAGGATTTGATTCCAGTACGTTCAGACGACTTGCTTTCAGACGACATAAAGAAAAGTTTAACAATATGTATAAAATGGGTATAATAAATCACAGATGTTTTTGTAAAAATACAAAAATTCATTTTAGTTTAGAATTCTTACTAAACCATTAGGAATGTCTACCTTCTAAAGAGATTTTCACTTTCTAAAAATGTGTCAACAGAACATAAATCTTTAAATACATAATAAAATTATACAAAATATTGTTATTGCATTAAGACCTCTTTCAATTCTTGTAAAATCATAAAATAATTAATACAGTACAATTTTGGAAAAGAAACTTTACTATGGTCCACATAACTTCATAATATACTTATTAACATACAACTTAAATTTAAGGAATTTCAGAACTACATTCTCTTAAATAAATTAATTATTAAGAAATACTTTTGATATTTAAATCAAAAGAATCATACAAATATAAAGAAAAATAGTGAGAAATTATAACTAATTACTCATTAAAATTAGCGAAACATTCAATCATCTTAATATTATTTCTGTAAATAATGCAACTGTGTGTAAAAAAAAATTTACTTTTTCAGTAGAATTTTTTAAATCTTACGGATTAGAATATAACATACAATTTTTTAATTGTAATTTTATGAAATGGGATTATATCTTAAATTTATGAACTTAGAAACATGAACTAAATGAATTTATGAACTGAAATTACTCATAAAATTTTGTGTAAAGTATTAAGTATTCTTCAAAGTGTAGTCTAAATAAACATACTTTCATCATGCACGGAGAGCCCACACGATGCATGACACCCCTTAACACAGTGGGAAAAAAAAGTAAAATCATTCCCCAACTGTCATTACCATAGTTACAGTTGGTCATCGGGGAAAAATCAGTGACCTTGAAGTGCCTATTGAGTTTACACCGATTATAGAATTTTAGGGTTTCATGTAACTAAAAACTATACATTAAATAGTTAATACAGTAGGAAATACGAGGCACACTTACATTCACACCACAAAATCCGGATAAGAAAGGAAGTATTTCAGTTATATAGACACGTTTCTATCCTGATTTTAGAAGGGAATCTGATGATGCTGATAATGGCGAATCTGAAAAACACAAAATATTGACATTTTCTAAATATTAGCTGATGATGCTACTTCCTCACGTGGCATTTGCTGATTTTCTTGCAAGATTACTCAGACATTTCTATAGTTCAAAACATTTTGTGGTAAGATAAACTTTGGAGCCATTTTTGCAAGCGAACGTTCTATTTTAAAGCCTGTATGCGATGTAGAAACTTCATATAGACCAAAACATGTTTTCGTGAGCTTCTTTTACTAACTTAATTGTTTAAGGAGCTGTTTTATTTCAAAGATAGCAACATTTTATACCTCAGCTTATTCGGTTTGTAACTATTAATCCCTTAAATAACAACATTTCTGTATACAACAGCGAAAGTACAAAAATAAAATCATTTACTTCATTTAAAATAATCATAAACTTTCAGTTGACATTTTGAATAAGAAAAAACCCATCCACACTTTATTTTTTAGTGTCACCTTGTAGCCATAACGTAAATAATAACTATCACATAACAGGTTTTATGGTTTGATTTGGAGTGTTACGGTCTACTTTTTGAAACACGAGGGCTAATGAGACCGGGACCTACAGCTTAAAGCCGATTCCGAACGGCTATGAACATCCATTCCACTGTGGGATACGAACCCACGAACTTCGGTTCCGAAGGCCAGCACCCTAACCAATCGGCCATCGTTCGACAAGATTTTATGGAAAGTTCTTGGTATGTAAAAACCTATAGTACATTCATTTCTTCTTATAAAGAACCTAATAAATTTTGATTTATAAAGATCTATATATAAAAAGAATCATCAATCTGTTCAATCTACATCAATCTGTTATGGCTTCGCAAATAAACTCTTATGTGTGAAAAAGTATATAAATTTAGGTCTAATAAATATTACGATTTAAGGTAAATTGTTACACTATGTAAATAATTTGGTAATTGACTAAAGACATATTTAGTCAATTTTTAACTAAAATACGCAGGCATCAATTTTCAAAATTCTAATTGGCTAAACTGTAGCAGTCTGCATACTTCAGAAGGTAATTAAAGATATATTGAACCTGATTTGAAATATTAGGATTTAAGTTAATTTCAGATACAATGAAAGCTCGTATTTCAAATTTAAAGGTATTCGATAACCTTTAAACACGATATCGAAAAGGAAATTTTAATAGCATTTCGCTTGGTTTATCTTTAAAATGGATATTAAATGGTTGTGATTATATTGCTAAATAATGCAGAATTTTTAATATTTATAAAACTGTAGTTGAATATACAGCATATAAGAACTTATAAATGTATAGAAAATTATAAATTACCTCTTCAAAGTTAAAAATTTAGGATTTGTACTTAAGTGCAAATACTGTACTTAAGTACTGTAATTTTGTTTGCATGGAAAATATATACTTCCCCATATTTTTTCCTATTTAAATAATCTTTAACACTATGATTGTTTAGTGTTTCAGTATCTAATTTAAAAATATCTTTATTAAAGCATACTTAAAAAGTACACTCAAATAAAATTGTAAATTCCTTTACTTTTTCAGTGTTTTAAAATTTTGAATATATACTTATAATATTAAATTTTTTAAGAAATTTAATATTAAAATTATAAAAATTATAAAATTAATGCTAAAATTAATTTATAAAATTTTATAAATTATTACATGCTTTAATTATATAATTTTTAATAATACTGCACAGTTTTTTTTTATAATTTATAAAATCCATCTATAATTTATAAAAAAGATTAAATTTTTATAATTTATAAAAAAGATTGGATTTATAAATCCAATAATTTTATAATTTATAAAATCATCAAGACAGCATAAATTTTTTAGGTATCTGTAAAATTATATTTTGTAATATTTTTTATAGATTTACTGTGAAGAAGAATACTATTTGAGTATGTCTTATAGAAAATGTATTTAAAAATCACCATTTAATTGAGGATTCCACTCACAGTTTTATTTTAGTATTACTGAAATACTACAAAAAAATTAACACGTATATTTTAATGCTGTAAAATGTCCTAGAATTTTCAAAGATGGGAATTTAAAAAAATGAACCAAGAATAGTCATTTAAATATTATATTTGTTTAAAAAATCATATGTAAATGAAAACACAGTTTTATTTAGAATAGTATCAAAAACCTGTATAAAAATTAATTCGTGTATCTTAAAACCATGAAAAGTTCTAGTATTTTCAATGAATGGAATAAAAGATAAATCATTGAGATAAGTAATTTAAATTTTTATTAGCTTAAAAAAACCACATAAATGAAAACACAGTTTTAATATATGCATTATCGAAAACTTGTATAAAAATAAACACTCATATCCTAAATTCAGAAAACGTCCTGGAAGGTGGTATATATGAATGATGTTCAAATTTGAGCGAATCGATTGCAAACTATGTGGTTATGTATAAAAAAAAACGCACAAACTTCTTAATTTTCAAAGATAAGTAACTTAAACGATAGATGTTTATTAATCCGTGAAATACACTCCTAAACATTTATGAAAATGCAAAGAAAAATCCATTTAAGCTCCTTACATTATTACAATACAAAATACTAGTTTAAAATTCGTAAATATAATTTTAAAATATGTAATATTCGTATTACATAAGTAATATTTATTCGTATATCACAGTATAAAAATGGATGAACTTTACATTACTATCATATAGCCCATCATATGACGGGATCAGTACAATTTTTAATTTTCTAGAATTGTAAAGTACCCTATAAGGCCGGTAAAAAAATGTTTGTTGTTTGGCTGAAGGTTATCTGGTACACGCTCAATAATTTGGTTATGTTTAATGATCATATGTTAGTTGCTAACTCTAATTTATCTTGTCATATTACGTGATACGATGGAGAACAGAGATTTAAATAATGACAGCGATTATTTGGCGGTATATATATATGAATGATGTCCAAAATTTAGTGAATCGATTGCAAACCGTGTGGTTATGTATAAAAATTAAACACGCAAAAGAACAAACTTAATTTTCAAAGATTAATAACGCTAGATACTTATTAGTTCATGAAATAGACTCCTAGACTTTTATGAAAAGAATTTGTTGTTAATACCGGCGATAAAATTTTCATTGCAACAAAAAAAATCGATGATTAAATTTAAAATTAGCATATATGCACCCAAACTATTATTTTTACTCGTACACCATATTTTTAGATTAATTTCTAGAGGCTCCTTAATTTGTGTCTTTAATTTTAGTCCAGCTTAAAGTCTTCAATATGAATTATCAATTTCAGTCCAACTTAAAGTCATCAATTTTTTCTAAATAAAATTTTTAAGTGTTTCTTTTCTAATGGAATCAACAAACTATATGTCTTAAACATATTAATTTTAAATATCTTTTTTTCATACTGTTGATAAAGAAAAATTAAGTTTCAAAATTTAGGACAGTTACAAATGAATACGGAAATCAAATTTATAAAAATAACCTTAAAAATATTGTTTTATTTTTATTTTAATATAATCAACAGTACAATTCATGTTGTGGCTATATATATATATATATATATATATATATATATATATATATATATATATATATATATATATATATATTCATTATAGTATAGTTATATATGTCATAATTTAATGAAATATATACACTTTATTTTTAGATTAATTTCTAGAGGGTCCATAATTTGGGTCTTTAATTTTAGTCCTGCTTAAAGTCTTCATTTTGAATTATCAATTTCAGTCCAACTAAAAGTGCTCAATTTTTCCTAAATAAAAATTTTAAGCGTTTCTTTTTTAATTATTATTTAATTATTATTATTATTTTTTTTAATTTTACAGTTACAAATGAATAAGCAAATCAAATTATAAAAATAACCTTAAAAATATTGTTTTATTTTTATTTTAAGATAATCAACAATTCAATATATGTTGTGACTATAAATATATTCATTATAGTGTAGTTATATATGTCATAATTTAATGAAAGATGTACACCATATTTTTAGATTAATTTCTAGAGGGTCCTCAATTTGGGTCTCTAATTTTAGTCCGGCTTAAAGTCTTCAATTTGAATTATCAATTTCAGTCCAACTTAAAGTCTAATATTTTCTAAATAAATTTTTTTTAATGTTTCTTTTTTAATGGGATTAACAAACTATATGTCTTAAATATATTAGTTTTAAATATCCTTTCTTGATATGGTTGACGATAAAAATTAAGAAATTTTAAAAGTTAGGACTGTTAGAAATGAATACGAAAATCAAATTTATAAAAATAACCTTAAAAATATTGTTTTATTTTTATTTTAAGATAATCAACAATACAATTTATGTTGTGGCTGTAAATACATTCATTATAGTGTAGTTATATTTCATAATTTAAGGAAATATGTACAACATATTTTTAGATTAATTTGTAGAGGGTCCATAATTTTTGTATTTAATTTTAGTCCGGCTTAAAGTCTTCAATTTGAATCTCCAATTTTAGTCCAACTTAAAGTCCTTAGTTTGAGGATTATGTAGTGCTGAAGAGCTGGCCAGCGCTTTTCGCTGTGGATTATTGCACATTAAGTGTGGATGATTATTCCCTAGGGTAGTGCTGTTAAACAAACTGGACTTCAATGCATTTTTGAAGCCCACGAAGGAAATTAATTTTCTAAAATTCAAATTTAAATAATCATAACCTTGCTCTAATACACAAAATATTTAATCATTTAGCGCAATTAACAAAAATGTAATTAATGCAACATACCAATTATTAACGGTAGAAAAAATATAGAAATTTTGCAGATATATTTTATCATGGTCAATTTTGTTATATTTTTAAAATTTTAAAATATCGTTAGGGATTACGCATGAAAAATTGTTTTAATGAA
>CM063500.1:110979841-111042341 GCA_032207245.1 Pardosa pseudoannulata | reverse complement strand
CCCAGAGGTATAAATTAAAAACGACAAAACGTAATTGGAGGACATTATGACCACGAACCTATTTTGTGTAAACCAGTCCCCTTTAACGAACACGGTGGATCTTAGTTTCGGGCTCCGAAACAGCAACCCTCCAATCATGAAAGAGTTGCCTCTGCAGACTGAGCTACAGCGGCTCACTACATCCTCTTAAAATAGTCAAAAGCTAACCATCTCTTAACACGTATGAGGGACACGTACTAGTTTGCTTACTGGCGATTCATACTTGAGCGCGGGACACATCCTAGTACTCTTTCGGACGACTGATGCTTCAGCGCGGGTCACGCAGGTTTAGAGTAATAACATTGTTTGTGGGTACAAAAATAACGGTATATACAGGGAAAACGAAGCTGAATGTTCTTGTCTACTACATAGATTCTGGAAAAATTCAGAAAAATAAAACTAGTTTTTACATCTGTTGATGTGAAACTAGAGAACGGATTGGTTTTTGATTTTTCGGAATGCTACAGTCTACTTTTTGCAACAAGAGGGCTAATGAAACTAAGACCTACAGCTTAAAGCCGATTCCGAACGGCTACGAACATCCATGCCACTGTGGGATTCGAACCCACGAACTCCGGTACCGAAAGCCAGCACCCTAAACAATCTTTCATTGTTCGGCCCAGACAACGGGAAAGGTGATTAAAAAATCAATTTAGATTTAAAATTAACTTTTTATTTATCCTTGTGAATAATATATATATATATATATATATATATATATATGTTTATTTGTGTATTTATATATTTGTTTATATATTTCAATATAACATACGAAAAGTTGGATAAAAAATGACATAATTTTCGATCTATTGAGATTTAACTGAATAACTAAATTTACGCTCAAAACGCCCGCTCCCAATTCCGCTGCAAAATGTACCCACACATAACGTGTTACAGTAACATCCCCCAAAACATTTACTCCTATAGTAAAAAATATTCATTTTGTATGATTAAAAATGTACTTTGCATGCATAAAATTGGAATTGTTATAACAGAAAAGAAAATATTTCCCCGAAAATAAATTAGCATTTCCGTTATTCTAGTATGAAATATTTATTAATTAAACATGCAGAAGTATTAACTAATATTTATACATTATATACACTACAGTTCCAAAAATATATTTGTAAAAAAATTGTCATATAAAATTAAGTACATTCTAAATTCCACTCAATATAAATGCTATACAGTCTAAAATAGCAACGTCGTTACAAATTGGATGAGGGAAAAATTGGTCTGTAAGAAAACGTTCGAAGAAAAATATCAAATAAAAAAGAAGAAAAAATTGATTTTAAAACTGGAAGAGGGAAGAACCATTGGTTCCACCAATAAACACAGTAAAAGAAGAAGTGTAAACGTAAAAATAAAGAATGATAGCGAACGAAAGCTTCTTGAGGGGAAAAACGTAGTAACTGAAAAATAATTACTGAAAGTTGGCGCCGGTAAACTTTCGAAGTTTGTCTAACACCTTAGAAATCTGTTTTCAAAACTTGTCTGACAAGAAGAGTAATTTGGTGAGGAAAAATATCTTGAAAATGGTGCTGTAAAGTAACTAGAAGTAAGGAAATATATTTGTCAGAAAAGAAGAGCGGAAATTTATAGTTCTTCATCTATACATTATCTTAAACTTTATACAACCCAGTTTGATTTCAAAAATGCGAAAACCTTGTCTTTAAATGACGTTTTCGTAACACGTTTAAACTTAAAAAGTATAAGAAAGTAAAGAAAGTAAAAAAGCCTTTGAAAATATAAGATTTCTAAAAAAAATATTGTATTATTTTATCAATGCTAATTTTGAAAATTGTGCTGTAAAGTAACTAGAGGTAAGGAAATATATTTGTCAGAAAAGAAGAGCGGAAATTTATAGTTCTTCATCTATACATTATCTTAAACTTTATACAACCCAGTTTGATTTCAAAAATGCGAAAACCTTGTCTTTAAATGACGTTTTCGTAACACGTTTAAACTTAAAAAGTATAAGAAAGTAAAGAAAGTAAAAAAGCCTTTGAAAATATAAGATTTCTAAAAAAAATATTGTATTATTTTATCAATGCTAATTTTGAAAATTGTGCTGTAAAGTAACTAGAGGTAAGGAAATATATTTGCCAGAAAAGAAGAGCGGAAATTTATAGTTCTTCATCTATACATTATCTTAAAATTTATACAACCCAGTTTGATTTCAAAAATGCGAAAACCTTGTCTTTAAATGACGTTTTAGTGACACGTTTGAACTTGTGTATAAGTTTTCAGGAAAAAAATAATATTGTATTTTTTTTATCAATACTAATGTTAATACATTAAGCTGGTATTTTGCTTTATTCAAGATTACCTATTTTATAATATTTTCACTTAACACAAACAAACTTGATGCTTATATTCTTTGTCTCTTACTATAAAAAATACTTAGGAACAACATGTTTTAAACTCTTAATACATTAAGCTGACATTTTGTTTTATTTAAAGTGACCTATTTTATAATATTTTCACCTAACACACACAAACTTGATGCTTAAATTATTTCTATCTTACTATAAATAATATGAGAAGGATAAATAATAATAAGGGAAAATATCTGGTAGAATAAATTAGATAAAAATTAAAAGTTAATAGTTTACATATACAGTTAAACATGCTAAAAGTTTTCCAGTTGAAAACTTATCAAGCGTGAATACTTTTATTTGAAAACAATAACAAGCAAGTTTAATTAATATATAATTATAAATTAAAATTTTATATACGATGTAAAATAGCTAATACTATAATTTGAGATAAAAACATCGTTATTTTTTATTTTATATGCGTATCATGTCTTGTTTAAAATCGAATATTATAAGATCGGTTTTGATTTCGATTATTAAATGAATCTCTAAACTATTCGATTATTAAATTTCTATAAAACTTTAATGAGGTACTTACCATTTTGACAACAATATAAAATTAAAGTTTTGAAACTTATAACGGAAAGAAAAACTTGACAACTACGATTTATATTTGAGAAATGTGAAAGGTAATTTTTTATTCAATGGTACTGCGACATGGAAACAAAATATGCCTTGTTGAAAATTATGATTTGCTCCAATATTTCCTTCCGCCAATCCATGGCCGAATGGTAAGTGTGCTGGCCTTCGGTACCGGAGATCATGCGTTCAAATCCTACTGTGTCATATATGTTCGTAGCCATTCAGAATCGGCTTTAAGCAGTAGTTCCCGGTCTCATTAGCCCTCGTGTTGCAAAAAAAGTAGACCGTAGCACTCCAAACAAAACCAAACCAATATTTCATTCCATAAAAATGGCAATGCTTAAATATTTAAGATATGTTGATAACCAACAAGAATAGAAAAACATCAAAGGTAATTTTGCTTAGTAAAGACTTGATTATGGTGGTCATACAACTTTCATTATTAGTAATTTATTTTATAATGGAATCCACCAAAATAGTATATTTTCGTACATAATATGATTCAGGAAAAACACTCGTATTAAAAACAGGTTGTAATATTGTCTGAATGGATAAATAAATCTGTTAATGTTTCTAATGAAATCTTATGAATTCGTACTCAAGAATATGGACAAATACAGTAAAAGAAAATAGGTGTCAACTGGAAATACTCACTTTTCTCTCGAAGGTAATCCTTCAACCTTGGTAGGTGCAATATATCATCCTCATGTTCACAAAACCAGTAATGGACAAAGCAACCAATAAAAACAGAGACTTGTCGTCTAAGATCACAGCATCACTATTAGAAAAAGATATTGTATCATGAGAAGAATATGATCAACCATATAAGTCATGCCAGTAATGTGACCTTGAAGTATAGCATATTGATGGCCGAATGTTTAGGGTGCTGGCCTTCGGTACCGGAGTTCGTGGCTTCGAGTCCCAATATGGCATGGATGTACGTAGCCACTCGGAATTAGCTTTAAGCAGTAGGTTCTGGTCTCATTAGCCCTCGTGTTGCAAAAAGTAGACCGTAGCGGTCCAAAAATCAAACCAAACCAAACCTTGAAGAATAATAATGGGGGGCTGGGAAAACCACGATAGAGCTTCCCCAAAAATGACCAACCTATCGTCATGCCTTACATTTGGCATCAAATAGCCTGCATCACACACTCGGGTTAGCCTTCACCAGATGTAAAATAGATCTGAAGTTTAGAACAATGTCAAACGTGAGGTAACTGACCCAAGCAATATTTTCTTTTGTTCTATATTGCTGGTTTTTTGTCTTTAGTACCAGGAGTAAAGGGTAATGTTTTCAGTACCAGGAATAATATCTTCTGTAGACGGTTTCCCTATTACTGGTATTTGAATGACTAATTAGTAATTTTGGAGTTGCAGTAAACTGCCCTGAAGATATTTGCTTACCGAGATTTCTTATTCTTGTTTTGGTGCTGACAATGTTAGCAAGCCCAACATTCAGTTCATCGGCGTTTCATATTGTTCATTGGTGTTTTTTCTCCATTCCTGGCATTCCTAGAATCACGAAAAAAGTTTCCAGGGCAGCATGGCCTTTCCCAATCCCAAGAAATGCATTCACAATATTTTCGTTGATGCTAAATTTTCTAAAAGATATTTCTCTAGAACTTGAGAAATTTTTAGCATAAATGTGTCTACATTCAGAGCAAAACAATTCTCAGCTTTTAGAAAATCCGTATGACTTCTCGGATGAAACATTCAAACAGTTGATATAATTGCATACACTGCATGGGACTGTGCTTAATAAAGCAGACCACGAATTTTTATCATTTCTTGTATATTCTTCTAGGGAACAGCTCTCACTTACAGTCTCTTTAACATTTATTGGTGTAGAGTATGTATCAGTACAGAAACGTTTCATTGCATTTACAGCTGCAACTTTTCTCCGTTTGCATGGCCGACTTTTCAGCTTCCGCCAGTGTGAACTAATGCTGTGCATTGTAAACCAAAAATTACAAAAGTATATCGCTCAAATTTAACTCTGGAAGTATAAAATGAAAAATAAAAATTTCAGAGTATCGAGATAATTCAAGTAAAGGTACGCTGATGCTGAACTGAAACAAATCGCACTCACGTGAAACCAACAACCACATGTAAACAAACCAAGCCGTCTTTCACAGTTAGCGATGCTGTTAAGTATCGGCTACCATTCGAAGCTAAATACAATTTCAAAAAATCAGGGGGTTTAAAAGAAAAAGATCAGAAAAGGTAGTTTTTTTTACATGAGAGTGGCCCTTTAAATGGAGGCTTGGCCTATTTGTTTACTAATTTAAATACTCATAAATAATGATAAAATCATGGGAATGAAAAAAATTCTTTTTGCTCCCTATTCCTAATTATATATTCTTTCACTATTCACTAAAATTGAAAATTCGAATTTTCGGTCGATTTTAGCCAATTTAAAAGTCCATCACCGCCTTAATTTTTGGTATAACTCTCTCCAATATCTATCTGCCACAGTCTTTCAGAACATATTTTCACCCTCTTCATAATCTAGCAAAGCATATTTTTCTTGCTTTATGATATGCTGTATAAGTCTTCAAAACTGTGAGGTTGAAAAACGTATATCTTGATTACCGAAGTTCCTAAAATACGAGCACAAACCAATTAGCCCATATTAGAATTCCCTTAGTTCAGATATAATTCCCTCACAACTAAACAATGCTCTAGAAAGTACTGATACTTCAAACATATCAAAAGCATTATACTGGTGGCCTTAATGGGAAAATACAACAGAGAAATTCATAGGCTCAGTTAGATTAAACATGTAAGTTCACGCTTGAAAAATGGTTTCCATATTTTTGTCTAACCCCTGTATATATAAACTTAAAAATTTATTTAAGGATACTATCAAACAAAAAACTTGTATTGGATCGATTTTCTTTTAAAATACTTTTCAATTCATTAGAAAAATTATAAAAAATTTAATAGATGTATTGTCAAGAAATCAATACACAGTAAATGTGTATACTAAGAAGATTATGTTTTTAGGGTATACACAAAAATATTTCGCTCTTTCAATCTAAGAACTACAAAAAAACTATATTTTAAATATGTATATATATATATATATGTGTGTGTGTGTGTGTGTGTGTGTGTGTGTGTGTAATATTAAATACCCTTATTTACGTATTTTAATATTAATTTAAAAACTTTTGTTCATAAAGTAAGTTCGGGGTTTGCGCGGTCATTCAAATTTTTCCCTCCAGACACGCTATAGACTTCATTCAGCCTCTGTCTGTACTACTTTAGCTAATAGTTAGCGCGTTCTATGTAAACATGGATATTTTTTATCACTTGATTAATTGTGCTTAGGGATTATTTGTAGACTTTTTCCCTGAAAAATCACTACTTTAAAAGCGTATGTGCGGGATCACATGGTCTATGTGTACGAGGTTGTAAAAGTGCTTGACTGTTGTATGGATTTCATGTTTCGTACCAGAAATAAACTGTATTGTGATTTTGAAGGAGTCTCGCGCATATTACACACACACACACACACACACACACATATATATATACATATATATAGTATGTATATATATATATATATATATATATATATATATATACACTCATGTCCATAAATTAAGGATAATTCAGAATCACACAGAAATTGAGCTCTAAAATAAAAATTTCACCTGTAGAATTATCACACACATCTTGAAGAAGAATATACAAATTGCAGGAAACCACCAGATGGCGCGGATAGTAAGTCACAATGACGAGAATGTATGAAAGGGGTATATAATGAATGGTAGAAAAGAAGTAAAATTGTTCACAAGCGCTTTAAAAGCCTTTCATTGCAATAATCGCATAGTTATGGCACAAAGGAAGCATTTGGATGATTTTTTACGTGGTAGAATTATCGGACGACATGAATGTGGACATACCCAGCTGGAAGTATCCGAGGAGACCACCGTAACAGTGGTCTTGTGTAAATAAATAACTATATTTATCTATCTATCTATCTGTGTGTGTATATATATATATATATATATATATATATTTATATATATATATATTATACAGTAGAACCTCCATAAGTTGACCACCCAAGGGACTGTAACTAAGCGGTCAACATACGGAGGTGGTCAACTTAGGGAAATTTTTAAAAATATAGTATAGTACAATATTAGAAAAAAGTAAGCTTTTTTAGTATTTTTTAAGGAAAAATTTAGAAAAAAAAATAGCACTTACTCATTTTTATTTTTACTGAGGTTACAGCACATTTTTACAAATTTTGAAAAAAAATTGCCATTCACATATTCTACTAAAATTCCCGTTGGGTTTTACTTGTTTATATTAACATCACATTTAAGGATGTGATCCATACACCTTTTTTACTGAAGTTCTGTCATACAATAAAATTGAATTTTATGCAAAAAAAGAAAATCTTCCAAATTAATTTAAATAAAAATGTTTATTATAAAAAATTCATGTTTTTTTCTATAAAATCTTTTTGAAGCCCATTTCAGCAAATATTTCTATTACATTTAGCACAATGGTTTCTACATCTGTTTCTTTTGCATATTGTTGAACTTACAATTCTTCCATGTTATACAGGAATTCTGCGTTAATGGAAGTGTTTGACTTCTCTATATTTATTTATAAATTTTATTTATTTTATATAGTTTAACTATATTTATTACAATATTTATTTTTTATCATATACATTCTATGAGAAATTGGCTACCACCTTGAAATAGATTTACCCCATTGATAATGCAAAATGAGTTCTAAATGGAAGTTTACATATATTTTATACTTAACTAAAAACTACGTATGTTTTTGCAAAGAATATATTAAATTTAATATATGTTTTTTATCAAAAAATATATATATATTTTTTACTTTATATATATATTTTTATATTTTAAACATTTCTATATATAATAATATATAATATATATTTTATTTATTATATATAAATATTTTTTATGTATATATTTGCATTATACTATGCATATTCATATGCAAAGAATATATATATAATATATATTTTTATTTTATAAATATTTATACTATATATATATATATTTAATTTATATATTATATATTTTATATATATAATATATATATTCTATATAATATTATATATAGTAATATAATGTATATTTTTTAATATGTATATATGTATATATATGTATATATTATTTTTATATGTATATACATATATATATGCATATATGTAATTTATATGTATACATATATTGTATAATATATATATATTATATATATATATATATATATATATATATATTTTGTGTGTGTGTGTATGTTTTATATAT
This sequence comes from Pardosa pseudoannulata, assembly GCA_032207245.1. NCBI lineage: Eukaryota > Metazoa > Arthropoda > Arachnida > Araneae > Lycosidae > Pardosa > Pardosa pseudoannulata. The sequence continues at coordinate 111,034,036 of CM063500.1, read as the reverse complement.
TTTATATCATATATATATATATAGTTATATATATATATATATATATATATATATATATATATATATATATATTATATATATATATATATATATATATATATATATATATATATATATATATAGTGATCAAATTTTTAATGAGTCAAATTGGCTCGGTCCTTAAATCTAGTGTTAAATAGCTTCTATTTTGATATTTTGTTCATGCTGTATGTTAAACTGTTAAATATAGGACATTGTTGAGTGATAGTCATCGAAATGTTTTCAATGTGACTCTCATGCCATTAGAAGTTGAAATACTTCGATATTAATAAATATATAGATATTACATAAAGTAAAACCCACAGAAATGAATCAAACTTTACAATCAACGAAGAAAAATCCCACGAACCGAAAAATCATTTACCCTTATTTTTTCTCTGATTTGATTGACAGAGCGAAATTTTCCTTTTCCTTCGGAATACATAAATAGCTTTAGAAACGTCAATGGAAGAGGGAATTTGCGTCTTTTTCATGACGTACGTCCATTTTCTTGTCTATAAAGCATTCAATTTACATTTCAAATAGCTTAAAAGCTTCAAAATTTGACCAGTTATCTTCAAGAAATGTGAGCGACATTTTTTTTATTCATTGTTATTACTTCATGGACTTTAAAATACGCTGCGATAAAAGAAATAATGTTGAATAGAAAATTATTATTTTGTGGTTGTTTGGGATAAACATAATTTTGTATTTGTTTATATACTTTAAGTGGTTTATTTTGTAAAAGAAAATTGTTTTTAAACAAAGAATAAAATACAATTAAACTGAGTATCATAAAAAGTTTTGCCTTGAAAAAGTTTGATTATCATAATTTTTTATAGAACATATTTATTAAACAAATTTTATTAAAGAACAGAAAGACTATTGCCTACATTTTTTCCATATTAATTAAAATATATTTATAAAATAATACTAACATTTCTGTTTTAGATGAAGAATGAACCAAAGTACTCCATATTTAACACACACTATTTAGTAAAAGTTACAAAATTAGAGAAAAATGTTAATTCTCTGTAGCCAATCTAAATGAGATGCTTCAATTGTCTGTTAGTTTTTTGGAAGTATACAAATTTCTTTGATAAAAAGCAATCGTGATTTCATGTTGATGAAAATGTAAAAAACAGTAGTAGTATGTAAGAAACCAGATTTATGGTATGTTACAAGAGTTGCGTGTAAGAACTAATAAAATTAAATAAGTTCTTTAAGCAAACGGAATTAAAGAGTGACCCCCTAAACGTTTAGCATGTATGTTTGCTGTGTTTTGTTTTGATAAAATGTTATTTAGCAGCATTTTGTGTCACAAGTATACATGAAATGGACCCCCTAACTTCAAATTTATGTCCCTCTATCCATCTAATTCAACAGGTGTTCTTAAAGTATTTGCGACCAAAATGTCAGTTAGACTGTGTACTAGTGATGCAAGTTTATAAACTAGAGAGAATCCAGTAATTTTTTATATAAAGAATAGGAAGAATATTGCCTACATTTTCCCCCTTATTAATTAAAGAATATTTTATAAAGCAATACTAACATTTCTATTTTAGATGAAGAATGAAACAAAGTACACCATATTTAACATACACTATATAAAAAGTTATAAAATTAAAGAAATATGTTAATTTTTTGAAGCCATTCTGAGTGAAATGCTGTAAATGTCTGTCAGTGTTTTGGAAGTATACAAATTTCTTAGATAACAGCAATCCTGATTTCATGTTCATGACAATGTGAAAAATAGTAGTAGTGTGTAAGAAACTAGATTTATGATATGTTACAAGAGTTACGAATAAGAACTAATAAAAATAAATAAATGATGATTGGTATTGTTATCAAACGGAATTAAAGCTTGATCCCTATACGTTTAGCATGTATGTTTGCTGTGTTTGATGTATGTTTGCATTTTGTGTCGGAAAGTATACATGAAATGGACCCCCTTTCAAATTTGTGTCCCTCTATCCATCTAATCCAAAAGGTGTGGTTAAAGTGTTTGTGACCAAAATGTCAATTAGACTGTATATGAGGGATGCAAGTTTATAAACTATAGAGATTCCAGTCATTTTTTATATAAAGATTAGGAAGAATATTGCCTATATTTTTCGCCTTATAAAAGAATATTTTATAAAACAATACTAACATTTGTGTTTTAAATGAACTAAAGTACACCATACTTAACATACACTGTTTAGTAAAAGTTACAAAATTAAAGAAAAATGTTTATTTTCTGAAGCCAATCTAAATGAGATACTTCAATTGTCTGTCAGTTTTTTGGACGTATACAAATTTCTTAGATAAGAGGCAATTGTGATTCCATGTTGATGAAAATGTAAAAAAAATAATAGTAGTATGTAAGAAACTAGATTTATTGTATGTTACAAGAATTACGTGTAAGAACTAATAAAAATAAATAAGAGATGATTGCTGTTGTAACCAAACAGAATTAAAGAGTGACCCCTAAACGTTTAGCATGTATGGTTGCTGTGTTCGTTGACAAAAAGTTGTTTAGCAACATTTTGTGTAGGAAGCTACACATGAAATGGACACCCGCCTCCCCCTTCAAATTTGGGTCAGTCCATCCATCTAATCCAGAATATTAAAGTGTTAAAGCGTTTTCGAACAAAATGTCAGACTTTGTACCAGTGAGGCAAGTTTATAAACTAGAGTGAATCCAGATTTACTCTGCAAACATTATAATCGTGTAAGGGTGGGGAGAAAAGCAATTCCACACAAAGTTTCAAAAAAAGTTGACTATCCTGCGTTCAGATGAAGCATCATGGCATGAAAAAGGTATTTGTTGGAACATCGCACGACCTGGTCCTTTTAGAGAACGTTCTCAGGTGACTGTGAGGTATCGTACATAATACAGAATGACGTTAAATAATACAGAAAAAATTGCTTTTACTATATGGGAGACATTTGATTTTCCATTTTAATTCATACCTTACGGTAGTTAACAAGTAGAGATTAACAATTAAACACAGAATAGTACGTTATTTTACTCAGAAATGTACAGATCTTCTGATTTCGTATATCTATTTTACGTCTATCACATAATGACACGATTTTCGAAACTATAAATTTATGTAGTAAGTACTTCGATACACATACAATGGTTTCCAATACTTCCCAGGCTAAATTCCAACACTGTGAGATTTCAGACCAACAAACTAATCTGCAAGCCATTTTTCAGAACCAGCACTAATGTTTTTGATAGATTCATGATTTTAATTTCCCACTAAACAATACTGAAACATTACTAATACATTATATAGAGAAAAGAAAATGAAATGTTATCAATCATGTAAAGTGTAGAGTACATGTTAAGCTTGTGCTCCAAACTTCTCTGATTTCGATAAATCCTGACACAATATATATCAAGGTCTATTATGTTTAAAAAAACTATGTATGTATGAAAATAAACATAAAAAGTTGACATTTCTTGACCCATAATACCGAAATAAAATGAACCTTCAGGGTTTAACAATTCATCACAGAAATAGTTTATTATTTTACTTAAAAATATAATGGTGTCCTGATTTCGAATAACTATTTTACGCCGATCACATAACAAGATTTTCGAAACTAGAAATCCATGTTGTTAGTACTCCGATACACATACAATGATTTCAGATACTTCCCAGGCTAAATCCCAACATTGTGGGATTTCAGCCTAACAAACTAATCTGCAAGCCATTTTTCAGAACCAGCACTAATGTTTTTGATAGTTTCATGATTTTAATTTCCCACTAAACAATACTGAAACATTACTAATACATTATACAGAGAAAAAAAATGAAATGTTATCAATCATGTAAAGTGTAGAGTAATGTTTAATACATGTTAAGCTCATACTCCCCACTTCTCCGATTTCGATAAATCCTGATACAATATATAGCAAGGTCTATTATGTTTAAAAAAACTATGTATGTATGAAAATAAACATAAAAAGTTGACATTTCTTGACCCATAATACCGAAATAAAATGAACCTTCAGGGTTTAACAATTCATCACAGAAATAGTATATTATTTTACTTAAATATATAATGGTATCCTGATTTCGTATAACTATTTTACGTCGATCACATAACACGATTTTCGAAACTAGAAATCCATGTTGTTAGTACTCCGATACACATACGATGGTTTCCGATACTTCCCAGGCTAAATTCCAACATTGTGGGATTTCATCTCAACAAACTAATCTGCAAGCCATTTTTCAGAACCAGCACTAATGTTTTTGATAGATTCATGATTTTAATTTCCCACTAAACAATACTGAAACATTACTAATACATTATATAGAGAAAAAAAATGAAATGTTATCAATCATGTAAAGTGTAGAGTAATGTTTAATACATGTTAAGCTCATACTCCCCACTTCTCCGATTTCGATAAATCCTGATACAATATATAGCAAGGTCATTAATCATCAAATTGTTAGCGTGTTACTCGGTTATCTGTCAAAATCAGCAGTGCTTGGACCAAGTAGAGTAGAAAAGTTAATTACCCTAATTACAGTAATTTAGACTGATCTGGGGAAATTGAGGGGAGTATGAATTAGTACGTATACTGATGAAAGCAATGTGTATTAGGATCTGAAACGTTCAAAACCTCTGTCTCACAGTAACACGTTTGTTACAAGTGCGAATGTATAATGAAATAGTGTAGAATCAAAGTGTGTCTAATGATTTATGGGATTCCGTAAAATATTTTCATTTATGCTGTTGCTTGACATTTGTAAGCTCTGAGCAGAAAACGATGTTTCGTAATTCAGATATAAATAATAGCTCTGAAAAGTAGCTTTACATATTTCATTTTAATGTTTTTAATGCAATGTAATAATATAAAGAATCAGAGAACGGAAACATAATATTATTACTAGGCCCCCAATAAAAATTATTTTGAAACTATGCGGCATTGATGAGATAATTTTAAGAAAAATTATCTAAAAAATATTCGGATCACTGTGATAATAACTACTTCTAATAATAGCCTATCTGTTCGCAAATTTATAAAGCGGTTGGACCTGGAATGGATACAGGCCTCCATTCAAAGTGAATAAAGTTTATCTTCTCCTAAACTATCGATCCGATTCTAAAATAAATTTGTATAAATATGCTACATATCACAGCAAAAAATACTGCCGTCTTTAAAACGTTCGAAATCCAACCCTTCCCCCCTTTTCGAGAGTTTAATGCCATTATTTCAAGCCCTATTTTCCCCGGTTAAGAGCAGTCGATTAAACTTATCCATTTATCACTTAATAAATAGGTAAAAATAACAATTTTTTCTAGCATTGTGACGTCATTCTTTTAAATCTCATTTAATCATTTCATATTCTAAACTATTTAAATATCGTCTACACTATTATAATATCTTTTACCACTGAACTTAGATATTACGTAAATGATTTTCTTTTATATTTGGCTTAAATAACAGATTAGGTACATATGTGATAATTTTAAATTGAATCATCGATTATTTTTTGTTGCAATGAAAATTTTATCACCGGGATTATCAATAAATTCTTTTTCACTGACTAATAAATATCTAACTTTTAATTTATATATATTTGGAAATTAAGAAGTTTGTTGGTTTGTGTGTTTGTTTCTTATACATAACCACACGGTTTGACTAGATGAATTCATTGTGATTCTAAACTGCATTACAGGTTTGGGAGACTCTAGAGGAGTATGATGATAAATAAATTATTGAAAGTGAACCATATAATTCTCAGCCAAAAAACAAACCATTTTCTACCTGCCTCATTGGTTACTTAATAGTTCTGGAATATTAAAAATTTTACTAATCCCGTCATATGATGGGCTATATGCTAGTTTATTATAATAACCTAAAGGAAACTTTATTACTATTCCTAGCTATGATAATAGACAAGTAATTAAAAATTTTGTGTAATAAAATATGGATTACTGCATAGCGATTATTACATTACAGTTTATTACATCAAAGTGATGTTATTCCAGAAGATAAAATTAATTTTTAAATCACTACTGTTTTGCGTAAATATTTGACCATAATAATATGCCGCGTTTTTTTCACTGAACAAATTTGGATAAAACTGGGAGATTTTCATTCTCTTTTCAGACTTGTCCTAAGAATCTTTACGTAATGCTAGACTTGTATTACTAGAATTGATATTGTCTGTGATTTGGTTTAGGAGCGCTACGGTCTACTTTTTGCAACACGAGGGCTAATGATACCGGTACCTACTTCTGAAAGCCGATTCCAAACAGCTACGAACATTCATGCCATATTGGGATTCTAACCCACGAACTCCGGTTCCGAACGCACCCTAACCATCCGGCCATCGTTCAGCTGATATTGTCTGTGAATTCTAGACTTGTAATGCATAAAAACAGAAAGTTCCTTTGCTAACAATTTATATGCAGTATTCTTAAGTCTTATTAATGGAAGATCGATTCCTGGAATAATTTTCACTTTTACATCATTATCGATAACACGTTTGCTCTTTGCCGTAGTCTTGTTGTAGTTTCTGATGCCATTTGGACTTACCAAGCACGATTCAGTTCTACGCTACTCGTATTAAATGAAAGGAGTAAGCTTTTCGTTTTCATGAGCAATATTACTGAAAGAACTACTTTGCTCAAGTGAGTCCTCGTAATTTTGAAGAAGGGACCAAGCAGAAGAATCATAGGCTTGATTTGCTTCCCTCAGAGGTATGTATTGAGAACTTCGAAGACCACGATAATGACCGCGATCTGGTTTGGTTTGGTTTGGTTTGGTTTGAAGTACTACGATCTAATTTTTGCAAGACGAGGGCTAATAAGACCAGGACCTACAGTTTAAAGCCGATTCCCAACGACTACGAACGTCCACTCCACTGTGGGATTCTAACCGAAGAACTCTTCTACCGATGTCCAGCACCATAATCAATCGGCTATCGCCCGGCCTTATGATCACGAACCTATTTTAAGTGCCCCAGTAATCTTTAACGAACACGGCGTATCTTAGGCCGGTTCAGGATCCGAACCCACAACCTCTCATTTACGAGATAGTAGGCTTTGGCTCTTGTTATAGTCTTAAAAGAGCTGATTAGTACGTTCTCCCTATAAAGTAAACGAGGTTGAATTAAGAAACGTAGTATGTGAGGGATTACAGTCTGTTAAAGTAACGCACATGCTAGGCCAGATGCAGAGTGGATTGTATTTGATCATAGTGAACTGACCGTAGTATTTGTATACCCCATTTATCAGTTGAGTGGTGACCACCAGGTAGGGCATGGATTTTACTCTAACGAGACGTCGTTCAATGTCAAATATTTTTGTATTTTCATTAAGATGCTTATCGGGTTTGAAAGCAGATTCCACCAGTATTATACAGAGTACCCCATAAACATCTGTAAAAACGCAATTGTAAATATCATAAAGCGAATTATTGCGTTAAATTGCAAGCCTCGTTTTATTTCCACCCTATCTCAATTACATCCAGCTGTTCTGAACTTTAAAGCAGTTCCCCCAATACAATCTAACCCGATTCTGATAGCTTAATTGCTTAAAAATTAAAAATGAAGTATAAATGCAAGTAGGAAAAATATTCTGTGCAACATTTTTGAATATTATGAGCAGTAAAAAAAGTTTTCAAAATTTCAAAATAATCTGTATTTTTTTTCAATTTATGAGGCCCTAAATATAGTATTTTTATCAAGGAATATATATATATATATATATATATATATATATATATATATATATATATATATATATATATATATATATATATATATATATATATATACATATATATACATAAATATACATATATATATACATATATATACATATATATACCTATATATATGTATATATACATATACACACACACATATATATATACACACACACATATATGTATATATATATATATATATATATATATATATGTATATATATGTATATTGTAACGTAATGGGAATAAAGTAGGCGAGGCCGTCTATGAAACAGGCTAGAAATTTAGGTATTCTGGATTAAATATTTTATTCAGTAGAATAAATTATGTACAGCTATGTACAAATTCAGTAGGATGTTAACATTCAGGGATCTCGTACAGAGATAATATTCACACACAAGGATGCGTGGGATACCGGAACAGTATGGCTAGGGCTTCCAATCACAAGAGTTGGGAACTAATTAGTGCCGGGACTAATGCTGACACGATCACTCTCTGTCGATTAGCACATTTGGCTTTCACAGCAAGGTTCGGAAGTTCCGAGTGCGTATCACGCTGGGATTCGTGAAGAAAAGCTCAGGATGCAGGACGATCCAAAATTCGAGAGCAAAGTCACTCTCGGCTGCCTACTTCTATGCAAGAAGTTAACTAAAAATTTGCAGATAACGGGGAAGGAATTCCCAAGTCGAAGGTCGACTTTGTAGCAACAGAGACGCTGGCGGTCTCTAAAAAAAAACTCCAGACACGGAGATACGAGCGGTCCTTGAGCGACCAGGCTCTGTCAGGTAGAAGCCTAGAGAAAAACAAAAAGCCTCCGTTCTAGTCCTGTCCCTCCTTTTATATAGCGGCACTCGCTCCCTTTCTCGGTCCTTCAAGAAACTTCCAGAACCAGGGTGACGTAATCTTGTGGTCACTCCTAAGCTTTGGATCAGCTGTTCTGTACCCAGATGTCGTCGAAAGGCAGTTTCTCAGATCCATCAAATTAACCAACTTAATGGCCTTTTTGTGACCGCTAATGGGAGGCAAGGAGCACTCTAATTATGTACACACTTTTCACAGCAACGTTCCATTTAACAGGTTACAATGCCCAGACGAAGAGGAGCCGGCAACGAACAGTTTTCAATTAAGGTGCTTAGACCACCTGGTTCTATTCGAGGCTAATCGTGAGTCCACGGCGAAAGGTCACCTTCGGGCCCCTCGTTCTTTTTGGGGTCCTGTAACGGATCGTTACATATATATATATATATATATATATATATATATATATATATATATATACTATTATATATATTACATAATGCATATACATACGATTGCCCTCAAATGCACGGTGTGTAGTAATTTTAAAAGACATACACTATAATACGATATAAACTGAGTACAGATTCAGTTAATACTTCATAAATATGTTGTATTTATTTATATTACTTATTCATATCGCAGATTACTCATTAAACTCATACGTACGTCTAGAATCAAAAAGGCATGCTCATATGAAAATACAAAAAAATATAGGCACTAAACTGTCACTTTTATGTACCTAAAAAAACAAATATTTACTGAATAAATCCTAAGTCTCTTCCTGAAACTTTGAAAATTCAAAACATATATTTATTTTATATTTTTCCAATGCAAAATGTATGCCTTTTATTTTAAAGGTAATTTTATATAAAACAGCATTATTTTAATGATAACAGATCATAATTATTATTTAAGCGAATTCTTATATTCACTATACTCAATCTAATGAAATATTACAAAATAAATTTCGTTACATATCTCGAACCCGGATGAATTTTAACACAATATCTCGTTTAATCATTAATCACCTAATCATTAGCATGTTTCTGTGTTATCTGTCATAAGATAAAAGTTAATGACTCTAATTATTGTTATTTCAAATAACATAGGAAGAACTTTGGCAGTGAGTAGGGAGGCAGAACATAACGAGCCATGTATCTTGTGCTGAAACATAGGAACTACTTTGCTGTGGCTCTTGGAACTGAAATTAAGAATTTTCCCACCGTACACATTGATGAGAGTATTAATAAAAATATTTTCTTTATAGTCTTTTATATATTATATATATATATATAATTATTTATATTATATATATATATATATATAATATTTATATATATATATATTATATACTATATATTATATTTATAAATTTAATTATATACATAATACACATATTTATTTATATATATTTATATATTATATATATTTTTATATATATATTTATAATTCATACATTATACTTATTTATATAATCTCTTATACATATATATATATATATATATATTATATTACATTCTTTATAAAAATACATAACAATATTATTATATATACATACATAATATTACATACATATTATAATACATACATACATATACATATTACATACATACATACATATACATATTACATACATACATACATATACATATTACATACATACATACATATACATATTACATACATACATACATATACATATTACATACATACATACATATACATTTTACATACATACATACATAATATATAACATATACATAATACATACATACATATACATTTATATACATACATACAAATACATATACATATATATACATATATATACAATATATATACATACATACATATATTATATATATTTATACATACATATACATATATATATACATATACATATATATATATACATATACATATATACATATATTTATATATACATACACACATATATATATATAATATACATACATACATATATATATATATATATGTATATATATGTATGTATGTATATATATATATATATATATATATATTTTATATATACATACATACATACATATACGTATATATACATATACATATATATATACATACATACATATACATATATATATATACATACATACATATACATATATATATATTTATACATACATTTATATACATACATACAAATACATATATATATATATACATACATACATTTACATATATATATATATACATACATATATATTCACAGCTAAACTCACATATCAATTTCAAATAGTCAATATCAAATAATAGACAGCACAGCATTAAAAATATGTTGAAAATTTTTCTTATATAAATCGTATGTGTGTAACATTAGGAATACACAGGGTGTTTCAAATAGGACTGTTATATTTGAAAAATCAATAAAAACTACACTGACAATGATAGTTTATTGCAGACACAGTTTATTGCTATACGCTTGGTATGATAGTAAATTTTCAGGCACACAAACTATCAAAATTAGTTCAATATTCCCCAATAGATGGCGCTGCAGTCTGAAAATATCTAAACTGGGAATTATTTTGTGGGGACTTTTAAAAGACCAAGTGTACATTCCCTATCCAAAAACAACTGAATAACTGGAGCAGTACAAATGTTCTTCATGTGAAGCCATCCCGTCTGATATGTTTACACGGGTTCCTGATAATTTCGTTCTGAGAATACGCCATATTATTGCTGAACCTGGTGGATATCTGGAAAATGTCTTAGTTTAAAATTTTCCAGATTGCAGCGCCATCTGTTGTGGAACATTGTAACTAATTTTGAAAGTTTGTCTGACTGAAAATTTACTATTGACCGAAGCATATTGCAATAAACTGTGGATTTCTATAAATTGTCCGTTTAATTTTTATTGATTTTCAAATATATAGGGTCATTTTTGAAACACTCTGTATGTTCACATATTATATATGTGTGTGGATTATTCGAGATCAGTGTAGTAAAATGATGTTTAGTTAATCTTAGTTCAAAATTTGTAATTATAAAATTTGTTCAAACAGGAATTCAAAATTTCTTTCGACACATACAGTAAATAGATAAAATATTGATACACCAAAGAAGCAAAAAAAAGTAAAAATAGGAATTAATGGCCATACACAAACTGTATCAATTTTAAGAAACCTAGAAGAAAATTTAAACAATATCTTTCAAAGTATCAATACAGTTACTAACATATAAATCAAATATATACATGCAAGATACGTGTAATATTTGGCAAATTTAATTACAATTCAAAAACACATTGAAAAGCAGATAAAGATTAATTTTATCTTAAGAAAATAATTTATTTGATAACTGTAGAAATTTTAAAAAATTCTTGAACAGATATAATGAAAACTTCATTATAAACATTTTTTTAAATTTATTTTATTTTTTAATTGCATGTCATATACATATATATATATATATACAAATATATATATATATATATATATATATATATATATACATACACTGTCTATCAATAAGTATTTAGACACCTATGCAAATGACGATATCTGCGGTCCTACGGTACCCATGACCTCAGCCGGTATACATCGAGTAGGAAACAGCATCGGCATTAGTCGCATGCAAGATGCCGAGCATTTAGGAGTTCTCTGATTTCGAGAAAGGTATAATTATCGGGTATCACAAATGTGGCCGATCTTTAAGGGACATATCTAGCAATCTGAAGTACCCAAAATCGACAGTGAACTACGTGATTAAGAAGTGGAAGTTGAGCGGTGATTGTCGGAATGTGCCTCGAGTCTGTAGATTAACGAAACTGGGAGATAAAGACCGATGAATGTTGTCCAGAGAAATTCGGAAGAACCGAACACAACCGATGGCCCTCATCCGGGAGGAGTTTCAACAGGCTTCCTGGAGTATTATTTCAATGAATACCATCCATAAGGAAGATCATCTGCTTGGTTTTCATAGTCGTGCCCATAAGTTTTTGATCACAAAGTCCAACCTCGCTGCTCGGTTAATGTGGTGCAAAGCACATCGAAATTGGACCGTAGATCAGTTGAAACGGGTTCTTTGGAGTGACGAATCAAGGTTCACCCTTTACCGTTCGAATGGCAGGGTCTGGGTCTGGCGTCTGCCTGGAGACCATTTCCTGCGAGAATGCATTGTGTCAACAGTCAATTTCCCGCAGGTGGAATTATGATCTGGGTGTGTTTCTCTGGTATGGACTGGGACCCTTGATCCCCATTCAAGGTAAGCAAGGCTAACAAAGGCCTTCAAGGCCTATCCACCTCAAGAAAAGAGTTATTGATTAGTAGGTCCAGCTTCCACAGGAACTCGTAAATTGTCCTGTTTTGATTATAACATCATTGTGAGATCTGCTTATCTGTATGGAGGCAACATATCCTTTTTAGACGAGTTTTTTTATATAATAGCCATTATTCAACACACGATCTTGCGTGTAAACTTACGTTCAAACTTATCTTCAAACCAAAATTCATCAAATACTGTTTAGTAGTTCTAATTTGTTTGAGGCACTATGGTGTACTTTTTGCAATACGAGGGTTAAAGGGGCCGGGACCAACTGTTTAAAGCCGATTCTGTACTGCTAAGACAACCCAAGCCCCCATTAAGATAAGAACTCATGAACTATGGCACGAATAGCAACTTCCTACCTATTCAACAATCTTTCGGCCCATTAGTACTGGAGATTATCACCCAATACTACTTTAATATTTTAACATTACTTTATTAAAAAGAATATGCAGATTGTTTAAGAAAAATAAATTTCCTGAATACATTAGAAATAATTTATTATCCATAGCTTTGTTATTATTTTCTATTTTGATTACGGTTGTTTGCGTTATTGTATACAACAAGATATATTTATTGATAGTTAACTATGCATTGGACAGTTAAATTAAATATTAAGAGGAAAGCAAAATACTTCAAAAATATTCGTGATGCCTTTATAGAAAGGTAAACAAAATGCAAAATATCTAAATTTCATATGGGGGTTTTGGACAACAGAAAATTCTGCCTCGGACCATTGTGTTCTTATTTCTGATCTAACAATTGACCGGACTTTGTGAATATAAGTTGAATTCTGAATAAAACGGAAACATTTAAAAATGTTAGGAAATGGCTTAAAAGTTGGATCATTTGACGTTAATACCTATGATATAATATATATAAATATAAAAGCAATATAAAGAAGATTTATTTGTAAGTAAATCATATTTTATGGGTTGAATTAAGGAAACATTTCTTGGACCAAACAATAATATCTCTAATTTAGCCATTAACTAAACATTGTAGATATGAATTGAATACTGTATAACGAATGAATTCAAAATTTTTGCAGATTGTGTAAAAATCTTTTCATGTTAATAAATAAGTTATATTATATGTAAATATAAATGTTATACAAAGATCATCTACTTATAATTAAATCATACTTTTTCTTTATGAATTAAACTGACTTAATATTTCTTAGATCAAACAAATTATATGTTTTTCCCATGTTTCGACAAATATAAAAAATAAACACACGACATGAATCTGAACTCTAAAATTTACCATCGATTCACAATTTATCAAACTATCCTGAATACCAATGTTTCTGTTTATGACATTTTCCATATAAAAACAAAAACAAAAAAATGGAGATAATTTCTAAATTATGTAACATCAAATTTTCGTACACAAAATGCATGTCAATAATTAACGAGGTCTTGTCACACGATATCTAGCGGTGCACTTTTGTTAGACACTCCCACGTCTGATGACGTCGCTGTGTCTCCCTTTAAATTCTAGAATTCGAACACTAGATATCGTTTGATCATTAATCATCCGAATTCGTATACGGTCTTTCTCTCTCCCCCCCCGGTTTTCTCTTCGACCCCTCCGCCCGTTATCAGGACAAATCAGCAGCTTACGGTCCAACCAGGGAAAAGAGTTAATTACGCTAATTATTCTACTAGGGCAGATCCGCGAACCGCGGAGTACGAGGAATGCAGTATTGACAATGGAGAAAATGTGCGCGGCGCACAATTGTTCAGAGACCAAATAATTCTCGTTGTTGGGAAAGCAGAAGTGCCATAAATTATAGTGACATATCACTCCCCGACATAGAGAAGTATTTAAAAAACGATGTACGAGAGCCTACAATCAATCTTTTTGGTGTTAATTAATTTGGAAAATAATTTTTACAAATTGGAGGTACAGAGGTAAAACGCACTCTGTTCCGCTCTGCCTGAAACTTTTAGAACTTTAAGCTTTTAGAATCAAATATAAGACGCATATTTTTGTGAAACATAATTTTCTGGGTATAAAATATTGTTGCAGTTTGGAAAAATACTTTTACAGGCTGAAAAATAGTTATTTTTAAATAAAGGTATACTTTGTAAAAGTGCACATTTTTAGATTACTGAAAGTTACGATACTTATTACATAATTCTGCTTAATTTTTTTATTCATATATATATTATAACTCCTTAAACAGCTTCGAGCATAAGATGAGCTATTAATCATTTATTTTAAATAATTAAAGAACAACAGTGTATTGTTTTTATTATAATAAACTAGTAATTTTGTTCGTGCTTCGCTACGGTGAACTTAATATATTACTTTTAAACAAAGATTTATTTTTCGTGAATAACTCTCTAAATTCGTCACAGTTCAGTTCGAGTCATTGGCATGTTTATATATTTCTATCATAAGCGTATTATAACATTATTCGGTTTTTATAATCGAATTTGTCTTATATTAAATTTGCTCAAACTTTTTTTATTGTAAAATATAAGCTTAACCCTAAATTGCATTACTGTATTACTACTGTACGTTGATTAGCAAAGTTAACAGATCTTGTCATATTACGTGGTAAAATAAGGCGATTTCAAACAGTAGGGCAAATTCTCAAATTATGACAATTCTGGCTTTAGTTTCAAACGGAAGGGCAGTTTATTGTTTGTCTATTGGCTGTTGTAAGCATGAAAAGGAATGGGAAGGGCATAATAGTAGTTCGTGACGTTGCGACAAATTGTCTTACAGGAAGCAGAGGTTTTGACAGCAACAGTACTAATTTTGTTCGTAGTAATATATGTTGTCTAAAATTAAGGAAATTTATGGCAAACCACACAGTTTAGTATGAAACAGAAACACATATTCATATTGAGAGCCATATGAATATGAAGATAACTATATAAAATGATAAGTTTTTATTTGCATACGAGAGTCACTGAAATTTGTACTTTTTGTTGTTAGAATATTGTTGATAAACATTTTATTGCAACTTAAAAATTAATCAAGAATTAAATTTACAATTAGTTCTCATATAAAAATGCTATAATTTGCGTCACATAGAAATAAAAGTGAATCACTTTATATCTGCATTTCCAGATCAAATCGAATTGATACTACGCAGACGATGTTTAAAAAATATAAAATAAGAAATGAATAAATGAAATATTTAAAGGAATGACGTCATAATGATAGAAAATTATCATTTTCAACTATGCATAAGGCAATTTATCGCAACTGCACGAACTACTATAATGTCCTTCCCATTCATTTTCATGTTTACAACAGCCAATAGACAAACAATAAACTGCCCTTCCGTTTGAAACTAAAGCCAGAATTGTCATAATTTGATAATTTGCCCTACTACGTGAAATCGCCCTATTATGTAATAAATTCTAATCTCCTGCTTTTAACCGAGGAAAACTGCGTTTAAAACAATTACTTGGGATGACGTCACATTGCTAGAAATATTGCTTCTTTCACTTAGTTATGATGCGATAAATTAAAAATTTAATCGTTTGCTTTTAACCGGGGAAAATAATGCTTTTAATAATGACATGAAATGCTCGAAAAACTGGGAAGGAATAGATTTCGAACGTTACTAATTTACAAAAACTTTCCCAAGGATATACCTAAGAATTTCCCAAATTTTCACGGTGATTGGATACATGGTTTTTGAGTCTATCGAGTACATACATACATACATACAGACAGACAAACACAAATTCATTTATATATATATATAGATAATTAAAGAGCAACAGTCTATTGTTTTCATTATAATAAACTAGTAAGTTTGCCCGTGATTTGCTACGGTGAACTTAATATATGAATTTTAAACAAAGATTTATTTTTGTGAATAACTCTCTAAATTCGTCACAGTTCAGTTCGAGTCACTGGAATATTTATATATTTCTATCATAAGCGTATTATAACATTATTCAGTTTTTATAATCAAATTTGGGTCTTATATTAAATTTGCTCAAACTTTTTTATCGTAAAATATAAATTTAACCCTAAATTACAGTACTGTACTGTAAGTTGATTAGCAAAGTTAACAGATCTTGCAATATTACGTGGTAGAATAAGGCGATTTCACGCAATAGGGCAAATTCTCAAATTGTGACAATTCTGGCTTTAGTTTCAAACGGAAGGGCAGTTTACTGTTTGTCTATTGGTTGTTGTAAGCATGAATATGAATGGGAAGGGCATTATAGTAGTTCGTCACGTTGAGACAAATTGTCTTATAGGAAGCAGAGGTTTTGACAGCAACAGTGCAATTTTGGTGGTGTAAATAAATCTTGTCTAAAATTAAGGAAATTTATGACAAACCACATGGTTTTGTATGAAACAGAAAAGCACATTCATATTGACAACCATATGAATAGAAAGATAACTATATAAAATGATGAGTTTTTATTTGTCCATGAGAGTCACTGATATTTGTACTTTTTGTTGTTAGAATATTATTGATAAGCATTTCATTGTAACGTAAAAATTAACTAAGAATTAAATTTAAAATTAGTTCTCATATAAAAATGCTATAATTTGCGTCAGATAGAAATGAAAGTGAATCACTTTATATCTCAAATTTCAGTTCAAATCGAATAGATACTAAGCAGACGATTTTAAATAATTTAAAATAAGAAATGAATAAATGAGATATTTAAAGGAATGAAGTCATAATGATAAAAAAAAACTATCGTTTTAACCTATTTATAATGCGATAAATTGAAAATTTTAATCTCCTGATTTTAACTGAGGGAAAACTGTGGCTTAAAATAATTGCTCGGGATGACACAACATTGCTAGAAATATTGATTCTCTCACTTAGTTATGATGCTATAAATTAAAAAGTTAATTGTTGCGTTTACCCGGGGAAAATAATACTTGGAATAATGATATGAAACGCTCGAAAAAGGGGGAAGGAATGGATTTCGAACGTTAAAAATTTTCAAAAACTTTTCTAGGGATATACCTAATAATTTCTCAAATTTTCACGGCGATTGGATGTATGGTTTTTCAGTTTATTGATTACAGACAGACAGACACAAATTAATTTATATATATATATATATATATATATATATATATATATATATATATATATATATATATATATATATATAGATAGATAGATAGATAGATAGATAGATAAGCATAATTTAAATCATTTAAAAATTTTTTAAAAATATTTCTTAAAAGTAAACGCATGAATTAAAAACATTCTGTTTTTGTACAATATGTACTGTAGAAAATTTTGAATTTCATTTTAGAAAAGAATTCATTTCTTGGATTTATATTCATAAGTATAATCTTATCTAATGTTAGAAAAGCAGAAAAATTATTTAAGTGAAATATTATTTCCTAAGGTAGAAAAATAGTAAAAAATTTTCAATCAATGCCAACATTCAATCTTTTTCCTGTTAATTTAAAAAGTGATTTTTCCAACTAATCGTAGAGTAGGAAAAAAATCTTTTCAATTACTAACACTCTATTACTCGAACTACGATGTTAAACTTTTTGAATCTAATTAAGCTGTATATATTTGAAGAAGCAGAATTTTTTTAGTTTATAATGACTGGGCCTTCATATGGTATTCACGTTTTAATTTAATTAGGTGAAAACAATTTTATAACCATATACGTTTTGACTCTACTAATTGTACATAATTTAAATGCTGAATATGAAATATATTATTTATATTTACAGTATTATGCATTTATTTCCTTAAAGGTATGCTTACATAATCATAATTATATCAGTAAAACTGTCAAGAAGTTTATATTTTCGGTAATTTTCATATTCATACATTGTTTATAACCGTTTATAAAATTTCGTTCCAAACTCTAACAGGAAAAAGATTGATTAAAGATTTTTAATATTTTTCTACCTTAGGAAATAATATTTCACTTAAATAATTTTTCTGCTTTTCTAACATTAGATAAGATTATACTTATGAATATAAATCCAAGAAATGAATTCTTTTCTAAAATGAAATTCAAAATTTTCTACAGTACATATTGTACAAAATAGTTTATTCCTTCATGCGTTTACTTTACGAAATATACTTTTAAAATTTGTTAAAAATTTAATTTATGCTTATATATATATAAATGAATTTGTATATGTCTGTCTGTACTCAATAAACTAAAAAACCATACATCCAATCGCCGTGAAAATTTGAGAAATTATTAGGTATATCAATAGAAAGGTTTTTGAAAATTTTAACGTTTGAAAGTTTTTTTTCATTTCTAAGTTTACTTACAAGAGCGTGCTTATAGCTGCCTTTAGATTACTGTTTTTTTTCTCATCTCTCTCTGTTTGTAAAGGTCAATGTTTAAGCTGAAAACGATTGTTGTCATTTTTGTTTAAAATGCGCCTGAAGAAGTTTTTAAAAGCTTAAGACAACTAGACTGTTATCAATTACAAATTGCCGATAAAAAACAAAAACAAAAAACTATAGCTGATTTTTTTCTGTAAAATTGATTACAGTGTGTTTAAAACAAAATTTCTTAACTGAAATTAAATATATTCTAAGATAATTATTTTGTTTTCTTTATTAGATGATTTATTAAGTATGCAAAAAATGTAAATTTTTGAGAAAAATTAAAATTGTTTTAAAATATTTTATAGGGAAAAAATACTCATTATCTATGTGGTTATATTGTTTTTTTAAAAAATTAAAATTCATTTAAGAAGTTTTCTCTTTCCACTTCTTAGAAACTTCTTAAGAGTGTTTTTTCATTTATATATATATATATATATATATATATATATATTTTTATATATATATATATATACATACACACACACATAAGCATTATCCTTATTGCCTGATTTCCCGCTTAAGAAGTTTTAATCAGTTGGCCCTTGAAAACTTCTTAAGCGGGTTTCACTGTTCATAATTAAAGTTATTCTTAAAAGATTAGAAATATAATAAATTATAGTAAAATACCCATTTTCGACCTATAAGAGTATTTAAAATCATCGGCCAACTGCATTTATTTAAAATTAAGTTACTGTCAGCAATTCTTAATTTAAGATTTTTTATTAATTTGATTACGACTACAATTAATGTACAAGAATGTATAATCAATATTACTCATGTAAAAAAAATATAAAATAAATTTTACCGAGTAAATGTACAAGACCTAAAAAACATACTCTATTTTTCATTGTGTTACCTGCTATTCGAAACATTTAGAATCTTACTTCTTTTTCCCCAAATTAATACTTTGATATGACAATCAATGTTACTCTTTACTGAAAGATAAGTCAGTTATTGTTCAAGATTTGTTAGATATTTTAACTAATATTGTTCTAAATTAATATGTCTAAAATATGGGAAAAATTAAATCTATAAGAATTAATCTCCCATATTTTAGGCATCCTGCATTGAAGCACATCAGAAGTAAAATTGCTTTATATGCTATAATTTTGCTTTGATATTGCAATGAAATGTGTTAGCTGATGCTAAATATGATTTTTATGTATCCATCACTATTTAATTAACTTTTATAGACGATATTTACGTAACTTTTACATTGGGGACAAATATTTAAGCCTTTGAAATTAAAAACTACAAAAGAAATCCATAGATGCAAGATGTACTAAGGTGTTGTACCTTAATTTTATCTGACAATTTTTTATTAAACACTTTAAAATAATTATAAAATTCAAAGCAGGAAATTCCACACTCTTAAAGGAATAAACATTCTTTAAAATTTGACAGCATAGAATGTTTTGTGAATAGTAACTTTAAAACTTTAGTTTGTCTTCTATAATGTTGTTAAAAGTTTAGATTTTATAATATAAATATATAATCTTAATAGAAAGTACCAAATGCAATTTTCAGTTTTTTGATACATTAGATTTACAACTGTTTATTGGGGCTTAAGGTCTTAGTATTTGATGTTAAGAAACTCTTTAGATTTATTTAAATAAAATTTTGATAAAATGTTGGTAACCTGATGAGATTTACGATTTAAGTGGTCATTTTAATTAGTTTTACTCCATGATAGAATAAAAAACATTTTGATCGATATTGGTGCTGAATTAACATAAATAATTGAATTTATTTTCGACTTTGAATTATATATATATATATATATATATATATATATATATATATATGTGTGTGTGTGTGTGTGTGTGTGTGTGTGTGTGTGTATCATTCCCTTATATGCACATTAATTATTTGAAAAATAATTTTATATCAAGATTATAATTTAAAATTGTATGTCTGTAAAAATTTAACTAAAAGGAATAGAGCTTGTAGTTCATTTCTTTGTTTGGGGTAATAAGAGAGTACAAGTCATTATGCCTTGTCTTCCTGTTTTGTAAAACAGTCATTGGCAGGAACAATTTAATTTTGAGACTAGGTGAATAGTATGTAATCATCCTTAACTTTTACTAAAACCTCTTTTTCAAAAATGTCTTTAGTAGAATGTTACCTTGAATCAAACCTGGAAATATATTCCAAAACCTTCTCTATTTTTCATTATTCCAACTGCTATTCTAAGCAGTTAGAAGTTTACATCCATGTTACAATATTCTTAAAGATAAGTCAGTTATTGTGCAAGATTTATTGTATATTTTAACTAATATTGATCTTTTATCTTTCCCATATTTCAGATATCCTGTATTGAAAGCACATCAGAAGTAAAATTGTTCAAAAGTTAAATAGCAATTCTCTGAAACTGCTCAAAACCACTTCAAATAGTCACCGTTGATGGTAAAACGCTGATTTGAAGCTGTTCTAAAGATTCACTTGAAAAAAACAACCTCTTCTTTACTAATCTCTATTCAAGTCTCGTGTTTCTCAATGACTTTTCTCAATTTATTTTTCTGAATTAACAGCTATAGCACATAAAGACGGCAAACCCCAAGCAGAGAAAGAACAGAGTATATCATCTGAGCACCCCCTTCCTAGTCGTGATTTCGAACATCTGCTAGCGATCAAGGCTTCCACGAGGTTCGATGTGTCTTGTCAAATTAAATAAATAGAGCACCTCTCAGGGCATCTGTCAAATGGGCCAATCATTAATCAGCAGATATCGCAGTCGGCACATTCGTCACACGAGCGAAGACTAATCAGAATCAGCCACGCTTACTTCTGTGATTGGTCACGCCTGGTGAAGGTGAATCCTTCAGGTCACTGGAATTCCACCACATGACAACACAGGCAAGTGTTATGTATGATTTAGTGTTAGAGGTTTAAGGATATTCACTAGATAGGGCTATAATTTTCAAGGTATTGCCTATATGCGATAGCTGATTTTGTTCCTTATATCTGCTAAATGGTTTTTATGAAGTATTGCATATATATCCGAGTATCAAACTAAATATATGTCTTTTTTAATTGGTAATTGTAAAAGTTAACACTAGACTTCTTATAATTAGCAAACTCAAAAAAACTTTTTTGTTTTATATTTGAAGGCCTAAATATCAGTTATCGGTTTGGATGTCATAGTTGCTTAGATCTTATTTAAAAGTTTGCTCAAAATTGCTTTCTCAAATAAAAACTTTATGGTATTTAACCCAAAATTATTTAAAATTTTCTTATCAGACTTTCTTATTACATTTTTCTTTACTCTAGTACGAGATTAAAGTGTGGGATTTTATATTTGAAGCCCCAAATATCAATTATCAGTAAGGATATCATAGTTGCTGAAATCGTATTTAAAAGTTTTCTCGACATCGCTTTCTCAAATAAAATTTTTATGGTATTTAACCCAAAATTATTAATTCCAGTTATCACTTTTTCCTTCAAAACTGTTAAATTTTTTTACCTGACTTCCTTATTACATTTTCATTTACGCTCCTACGAGATTAATGTGTTTGATTTTATATTTGAAGCCCCAAATATCAATTATCAGTAAAGATATCATAGTTGCTGAAATCATATTTAAAAGTTTGCTCGACATCGCTTTCTCAAATAAAATCTTTATGGTATTTAACCCAAAATTATTAATTCCAGTTATCACTATTTCCTTCAAAGCCGTTAAAATTTCTTAAATTACTTCCTTATTACATTTTCCTTTACTCCAGTACGAGATTAATGTGTTTGATTTTATATTTGAAGCCCCAAATATCAACTATCAGTAAAGATGTCATAGTTGCTGAAATCATATTTAAAAGTTTGCTCGACATCGCTTTCTCAAATAAAATCTTTATGGTATTTAACCCAAAATTATTAATTCCAGTTATCACTATTTCCTTCAAAGCCGTTAAAATTTCTTAAATTACTTCCTTATTACATTTTCCTTTACTCCAGTACGAGATTAATGTGTTTGATTTTATATTTGAAGCCCCAAATATCAACTATCAGTAAAGATGTCATAGTTGCTGAAATCGTATTTAAAAATTTGCTCGACATCCCTTTCTCAAATAAAAACTTTATGGTATTTAACCCAAAATTATTTAAAATTTTCTTATCAGACTTTCTTATTACATTTTTCTTTACTCTAGTACGAGATTAAAGTGTGGGATTTTATATTTGAAGCCCCAAATATCAACTATCAGTAAAGATGTCATAGTTGCTGAAATCGTATTTAAAAATTTGCTCGACATCCCTTTCTCAAATAAAAACTTTATGGTATTTAACCCAAAATTATTAATTCCAGTTATCACAATTTCATTCAACGCTGTTAAAATATTCTTACCTTACTTCTTTATTACATTTTAATTTACTCTAGTACGAGATTAATGTGTGAGATTTTATATTTGAAGCCCCAAATATCAATTATTAGTAAGGATGCCATAGTTACTGAAAATCGTATTTAAAAGTTTTCTCGACATCGCTTTCTCAAATAAAATCTTTATGGTATTTAACCCAAAATTATTAATTCCAGTTATCACTATTTCCTTCAAAGCCGTTAAAATTTCTTAAATTACTTCCTTATTACATTTTCCTTTACTCCAGTACGAGATTAATGTGTTTGATTTTATATTTGAAGCCCCAAATATCAACTATCAGTAAAGATGTCATAGTTGCTGAAATCGTATTTAAAAATTTGCTCGACATCCCTTTCTCAAATAAAAACTTTATGGTATTTAACCCAAAATTATTAATTCCAGTTATCACTATTTCCTTCAACGCTGTTAAAGTTCTCCTACCAGACTTCCTTATTACCTTTTTCTTTACTCTAGTACGAGATTAATGTGTTTGATTTTATATTTGAAGCCCCAAATATCAACTATCAGTAAAGATGTCATAGTTGCTGAAATCGTATTTAAAAATTTGCTCGACATCCCTTTCTCAAATAAAAACTTTATGGTATTTAACCCAAAATTATTAATTCCAGTTATCACAATTTCATTCAACGCTGTTAAAGTTCTCCTACCTGACTTCCTTATTACCTTTTTCTTTACTCTAGTACGAGATTATGTGTGGGATTCTATATTTTAGATATTCGCATAAAATTGGTATCCTGCAATTTTATCACAAGAATGTTATACTTAGCAGAAAAATACAATATACAGTAAAACTGACGTTACAACCAACTTTTGAAAGTAACTGAATGCCTTTTAACCTTATTGTTGATATATCTCTTAAATTCACATTATTTACCGTCCATGTTCAATGGATTTGATAATCGCATATCTTCAGTTTTATGGAATGAATTTCTGAAAATGGAATATTACGTTTTTTGTAGGTGATTGGTAAAAATGATGCAGAAATATATCAAGAGAACATTATCTGACAAAACTCACAGGAAATCACCAAAATCTACACAAAATGAAAATTATTTAATTTTTGCTTCTTTTTTAAGCAATATCTTGTTCCAATTTTTTTATGCATGATAGCTTAGCAGAATGTCTTAATATTTAAAGAGATATATTTCCACAACATTTATTAATAAACATTTGAATAACGATAAACACTCAAAGGTAATTTTATAATTTTCAAATTTACCGTAAAAAAGGCTTACTTACTGACACTAACTTGATTTTAAATAAATGCAGCTGACTAATGTTTCGTAATAATTTTTGCCAAAATATTTATATTAGTTGTTTAAAGGACTTTTAAACATACAATAGTGTTTTAAAAAAATATTCATCTAAAAATATGCACCTCATCACTTTATTATGTTCACTTGGAAGTTTTCTTTTGTAATTTAATAAAATAATTGCTGTTGTTAAGGAATTGTTTTTAAATTTTTCATTCAATAGTTTTTAATACAGATACAATGTAGCTTCATTAATTTTAGGTTAGTTCTCTAAGTTATATTTCCAACCTTTAGAACTATGTCTGTAATAAATTACAAATTAATGTACTTACAATAATTTTAAATGCATAGTCCAAATTTTCCAAAAAAAAAAAAAAAAAACTGTACAAACAAAATACTTAAATCATCATTATATGGCGAGTTTCACAGAAATTTCCATGAATACCCATTTATACATATATGTATGTTCAAATACATGCGAACACATGCATTTTATCAATGTTTGGTATACCGCAGTGTCTGAGGGATTATTATGTTAAAATTATGTCATAACTGCATAAAATGCTTAGGTTTGCTTAACCTAGGATCTTCAAAATTACATGTTACTTACTAGAGTGTAAATTTAAGAAGGACTCCGTAAATTTAAGAATGTAAGTTCATAACTTTAGATAGCAACAAAAGTATTTCATATTAATAAAAATTAGGTCTTTGCGTGGTTATTATTTTCTTGGAAAGACAATTCAAAATGTTTTTAAATGGCAAAATTTCAAGTATTAAGTACAGTACATACCGCATGAATTCTATTCGAAACACGAAAATTATCCAACTGATATTTAACTTCAAGCCAAGTGTTTTGCAGCATTTCGGAAGATATACCTCCTAGACTTCAATGACTCGTGATTTTGGGTATTCGCAACTGAAGTTTCAAACACTTTGTACTTAAATCTGAACTAATGGCCCTTAAAACTGACACGGTTTTAACTAAAGACTTTTATTAACAGAACGTTGGAGGACAAGTTCCAACTTCATTACAGGGACAGGACAAACTGAGGGGTCAGCTATCATGACGTTATATATATAAAAGTCCCTTAACACCTGGGTCAACATCTCAGTCAAAATATGTGGAAATTTCTAGGAAAATCTGCCTCTTATAGCGTGCATCTCCTTTTTTCTTTGGAAATTTCCTAAACTGTCCGCTAGGGCAAAGTAGAGTTATAATTGGTTAGACAACTTCTCTAGGTACGTACACTGTAGTCACAGTGGTCAATTTAGGTTAGGGGTTAAAAAAGAAAAAGGAAGCGGGAATTTTTGCAGTTGACATAAGAACCGAAAACCCCTGAACATTTTCTCGAGGTATCTTAGGGGTTTTATACAAAATGCCTACATTAGTTTCCCCATCTAGTTTACTTTTCCTTACGTGCATATATATTTATTATATATATATATATATATATATAATAAATTATATATATATATATATATATATATATATATATATATTATATATATATATATATATGTATATATATATATATATATATATATATATATATATGTATGTATATATATATGTATATATATATATATGTATGTATATTTATATATATATATATATATATATAAATATATATATATATATATATATATATATATATATATATATATATATATATATATATATATGTATATATATATATATATATGTATGTATATATATATATGTATGTATATATATATATATGTATGTATATATATATATGTATGTATATATATATATATGTATGTATATATATATATATATATATATATATATATATATATATATATATATATATATATATATATATATATATATATATATATATATATA
The DNA here is from genome assembly GCA_032207245.1 of Pardosa pseudoannulata. Lineage (NCBI taxonomy): Eukaryota > Metazoa > Arthropoda > Arachnida > Araneae > Lycosidae > Pardosa > Pardosa pseudoannulata. Next base: position 111,007,380 of record CM063500.1, on the reverse strand, counting down.
TATATATATATATATATATATATATATATATATATATATATATATATAAAATCTGGAAATGAAATCAGGAACCTTAAATCTGAATCTAAAAGAAAAATTTAAGCAAGTAATGTTGGAAAATCTTGTCGGTCATTTCCCTTCCCTATGATGAATTTAAAAAAATTGTCGGGATTAAAACAGTTCTAAATTTATTTTAAAAAGTAAAGACACACTTATCTCATTTTGCGCTTTTTTACAAGAAATGTGTTCAATAATCTTTTACCATTATGCATTTCTACAGAAATACACTTCTAAAAACATCGTAACTTATAAAAAAATATAATTAAATCCCCAGAATAGCTGTGTATTTTTAGAATTCTCGAATTAAATCCTAAGTTACTTTATACGACCTTTTACAGCTGATTAGGAAAATTCGAATTCACGATGCACTGTGCCTGACAGACAATCATCTGACAAAACCCTTCGTCAACCGGCACATTAGCGTCCGTCTCCACAACCTCAAATTTGTGAGCGAGAAATTGCCCTGCCATTAATCACTTTTGGCAGTTCGAATGTGCCACTGGTGTAATTTCGAATCGACACACGCGGACCCAGTTTTACTAGAGAGAAAAGTTAATTACTCTAATTGTGACACGAGTGACGACACTAGAAATACTCGCTAGACAATGCGGATTTTGAAGCATACACGGCTAAGCCAAAATATGTATTTCTAGAGTCAGGACTTTTAAGTTTTCTTAACTTCTAAAGAAAAGTTTAAAGTATAGATCACGTTAGAAGTGAACTGTGCAATAAAGATTTGGTGGCGTCGATACGTAAGATATCATTAGCAAAATAAAAAGGAAATTCACCACATTTCATGATGAAAGGTTAGATATAATTAATAACTCTGACATCACATTTTAACGATGGCCGATTGGTTAGGGTGCCGGCCTTCGGTACCTGTGTTCATGGGTTCGAATCCCACTGTGGCATGGTAGTTCGTAGCCTTTCGGAATCGGTTTTAAGCTGTAGGACCTGGTGTCATTAGCTCTCGTGTTGCAAAAAGTTGACCGTAGCACTCCAAACCAAACCAAACCAAACCGACATCACATTTAACTGAAGACATGAAATACATGAATGTTTTAGACTCAGTAAATATATTAACACGTTGACTGCCAGACGCATTTTCGATGATTTGCAAAAAGGATGCAGATGTAAGCAGTAGGTCCCGTTCTCAACAGCCCTGTTATTGCAAAACTATATCTCTCCAAAGCAAAATAATTCTTCTGAAGTGTGAGCAAGAATCTGGAAGCTTCTTTATTAGCAGCTGATTAGAAGAAAGCTGAGGTCCTGTGCCTTATAGTGAATCTTATAAAAAAAAATGTTAGTCTAACGGAACATTAGCGTTGGTCTCCATAACCTCAAATTCTCGAGAAATTTCTTGGTCATCAATCACTCTTGGCAGTTTGAATGTGCCACTGATGTAATTTCGAATCGAACACGCGAAACCAGTTTTCCTCGAGTGAAAGGTTAATTACTCTTACTGAAACCCAAGTTACGCCCGCTAGAATACCCTCGGGATATAATGAAGCTCTAAATGTCTACAATAGGCTGAAAATCTATAGGTCATTGGTTTTAAAATTCATAAACAAATTAAGAAAACTGAAAAAGCGGCAGCAAGATGAGAAAATGTTCCATATTGTATTTTTAATGCCCCTGTATTAGAAATACAGTAGTATTCAGATAACAATGGTAAGTATATATTAAGATATATAATAAAAGTTGTTCGTGAGAACTTCCAAATAAATATCTAAATTTGTTTTTCTTTAAATTATTTATTCCTAACTAGCAAAAATTATTGTCATTCAACTAACTTTTGAGAAAGAATGAAATAAGTGTATACGTAAGATACATATCACTGGAATTTTCATTATTACTTGGATTTTTATATAACGTTATTGAATAATATTATCCACAACAAAAATTTTATATATTTTAGAAATTCACAGCAAAAAATTATATATATATATATATATATATATATATATATATATATATATATATATATATATATATATATATATATATATAACATGTATACTGTTTATAGAAATAAAATAATGTATTACATATTCTAATAAATTTGATTCTTTATATTTATAGTATTTATTAGAAAGTAAGACTGCATTCATATTACGAAAGTGTAGGTGAACTACTACGATATGTGAAATCATTCTATAGATTTCTTATTATTTAGTTTATCCCCAGAATTCTGGAAATTAATTACGAAGCCACTTTATTAGGCTTTTTGCAGTTTATTAGGGGTAAACCGATGCCTCGCATACAATCATCTGAGAAAACCCTTCGACAACTGGCACATTAGCGTCCGTCTCCACAACCTCAAATTGGTGAGCGAGAAATTGCCCGGCCATTAATCACTCTTGGCAGTTCGAATGTGCCACTGGTTCTAATTTCGAATCGACATACGGAGACCCGGCTTTACTCGTGAGAAAAGTTAATTACTCTAATTGCAACCCGAGAGACACCTCTAGAATACTCTCTCAGAATATAGCGAGGTTTGAAATCCTAACGGCACTCTCGAAATATACATTTCAAATGTCAGTGGTTTTAAAATACATTAAGCATCAAGAAATGGGAAAAAAGTTTAGACTGATTAGTAATATTATTATAACATATGAATTTCAGTATGAGGTTTTCTATGAATCTTAGTTGAGATAGAATCTTTTATAACTTAAAATCTTCATTATAATCTCTCTTTAATTTACCATGAATAATAGTTATTAAGATTCAACAAAATCTATAATAAATCCCGTGCTTCCAGATTTTTGTTATTTCATCTAAGTAGTATACTTATTTAAATAACGTGAAATAATAAACAGTTATTGATGTATATCTAATAAAAACTAAAGTGTTATATACAAATGAAGCAAATTTTGATTTGTTCTTGAAGCCAAAGTTTAAAATTCATTTCACATTTTAACTAAAAATATAGTTAAAGTTATTAAAAAATTAAAAATTACAAAATATTATGTTTCCTAGTATAACATAAATTGTATTTCTGATATTACCATAACTAACTCTCTTAAAGATTAAAAAAATGAGTTATTTAGCTTCTTTAGGACATAAAAAGGTTATTTTTAATTTATAAATTTTTAAGTTCATTTTAGTGGTAAGTACTTGCTCTTAATATTTATGCTGCATATATTTTATGCTTTTCTCACAATGCATTTCTTCAATGCATTACTAAGTAATTTTTGTGAACTTGTGAATTTATTAATGATTTAGGATATTTTTATTCTAAATAGTACAGAATAATTTTCTTATTTCACAACGAATCAGAATTATACTGCTATAATTAATTGCTATAATTATACTGCTATAATTTTGTGAGACTCTAGAATAATTATACAATGATTTACTATTTAAAACCTATTTCAAAGGGTTAAAACATATACTTCAGCAGTGAGATTTTAACCCACATAATTTAGAACCAAAAGAAGCGTCTCATCTATTCCACATCTTTGGGCAAAATATGCATGAAAACGAATAAAAATGCAAACAATTGGCTTTAATGGGTGTGTTACACCAATAATAACAATATAACCCGAAAGTAAATATAATAATATATTGTCTTTTATTCATTAAATTATTACATTGTAAGTAAAATGCATTTTAGTAATCTTTTTTCGCTAATGGTATAATTAACTCTATATTTTATATTTACATATATTTTATTTACAGAATTAGTTCAAATTATAATAAAGAAGGTTACAGTTTGCTGTACCGTATCAACTAATTTTACATACTTTTTCAGTATCACAATCCATTTAAATAAGATCTATAAACATCGAAACAAACAAAAAAAATAATCTACAGACAGAGCTGATTAGAACACATTTAAAATAATTTTAATATGTAATGTTAAATATTATAACCAGTGTAAATTTGAAATTTTAATAATTATGCAATTTTATTTGTAAGTATGTAAACATTTTAAATAACACAAATTTAAAAACACTGTTATCAGAGTTTTATTAATAAAGTATATTTTCAGAATTATAATTTGATATAACACAAAATGTTATAATATAGGGAATAAAATAAAAAAGTCATATCTGTTGAATAAGGTTAAAAGAATATATTTTTTTAAATAATTAAAGTGATGTTTTTTAACTGCTTATTTTAATACACTGGTATTTATTTAAAGTCTCAAAATGAGATTTATGTTATTACGTAAGCTTTTTGTGCTAAAACCGTGGTGAAAACTCTTTTTAAAAACATAATTAACAAGAGTTACTAACACATCTCAATTTTAATATTCCTAACACTGTCATAAATAAAATAAATGCGTTAATTTTGAAAATACATGAATAATATATATAATGCCCACGTACAAAATAAACTAAAAGGAATAAATGACAAAATTTTTAAATATGTTAGTTAACCCGTAAAACTAAAAAACAATTTTACGATCTTTTATTACCTACGCAATTTCATTGGTGACCTTTAAATGTACCAGAAAAGTAAAAATATATTTTAGAACAATGGAGTGTTTAATTCCATAAACTGTTTTCCTCATCAACTTACGATAATGGCCAAAGAAAGTAATGCATTTTATCTAAAGCGATACCAGATTCATTTAGGGTAGGTGCATATTCATATGCCCCATTCATAATTTCATAAACTTGTTGCCTTTTCTCCCGGAGATTGTATCAAAATAATTAATGGACGTTGTTCCCGCGTTCCCAGATTATCTTACCCCGCCATCTCGTGCTTATTAACTTGTTTTCCCTTCTTTGGGGAATATGAGGGCATAAACGCTGCGTTGATGAGGTGTCACATCAAACATGCAGGGACAATATGTCAAAAAGCCTGGCAGACCCGAAAATGTGAAAGCGTATATCCCGTTTTTAAATTCTTATCACTGGAAGTTATTTGTGCATGAGAATACTACATGAATACCTTCTAAAATTATGATAACGTGATTTTTTTGTATTAATTAAATTTACCGTTATTTAGAGGCGTCAACAGAAAGATAAAGATATCAAATAAAACTCCAGATTTTTACTGGATGGTTTGATAATGTATGTTTCAAATTTATAGAATATGATTAATTTGTTGCAAGCAGTAACAGTTTAAATGTATAAAAAGCACTGATGAGATGTGCTGTCAAATGTGGTGTAACATTATCTCATAAATCATGAAAGAACTGAAAATGTGAAAGTGTATATATCCCGTTTTTAAATTCTTATCACTGGGAGTTATTTGTGCATGAGAATGCTACATGAATACCTTCTAAAATTATGATAACGCGATTTTTTGTATTAATTAAATTCGCCGTTATTTAGAGGAGTCAACAGAAAGATATCAAATAAAACGCCAAACTTAATTTATTTTGCAGAATTTTTACTGGATGGTTTGATAATGTATGTTTCATATTTATAGAATATGATTAATTTGATGCAAGCAGTAACAGTTTAAACGTATAAAAAGCACTGATGAGATGTCAAATGTAATGAGACATTATATCACAAATCATGGAAGAATTGAAAATGTGAAAGTGTATATCCCATTTTCTAAATTCTTATTACTAGAACTTATTTGTTCATGAACATGCTACATGAATACCTTCTAAAATTATGATAACGCGATTTTTTGTATTAATAAAAATTTACCATTATTTAGAGGTGTCAACAGAAATATATCAAATGAAACTCCAATCTTAATTTATTTTGCAGATTTTTTACAGGATGCTTTGATAATGTATGTTTCAAATTTATAGAATATGATTAATTTGTTGCAAGCAGTAACAGTTTAAAAAGTATAAAAAGCACTGATGAGATGTGATGGGACATTATCTCATAAATCATGAAAGAACTGAAAATATGAAAGTGTATATATCCCGTTTTTAAATTCTTATCACTGGGAGTTATTTGTGCATGAGAATACTACATGAATACCTTCTGAAATTATAATAAAGTGATTTTTTTGTATTAATTAAATTCGTCGTTATTTAGAGGAGCCAATAGATATTTATCAAATGAAACTCCAATCTTAATTTATTTTGCAGATTTTTTACTGGATGGTTTGATAATGTATGTTTCAAATTTATTAAATATGATTAATTTGTTGCAAGCAATAACAGTTTAAAGGTATAAAAGCATTGATAAGATGTTGTATCAAGTGTGGTGACACATTATCTCAAAAATCATGGAAAAAATGAAAATGTGAAAGTGTATATATCCCGTTTTTTAAATTCTTATCACTGGAACTTATTTGTTCATGAACATGCTACATGAATACCTTCTGAAATTATGATAAGGTGATTTTTTGTTCAATTTTAATTTGGTGTATGTTTAGAATTATCACATTTTCCAAATTATTTTACTGCATGGTTTGATAATGTAACCTTATTGTCTAAATATGATTTATTTGCTGTAATCAGTAACAATTTAAAAGTAAAAAATTCGTTGATGATATCTCACTTAAAATTAAGACATTATCTTCAAAAGCATGACAGACCTAAAATATTAAAATCATACGTTATTTGTGCATTAAAACGTTTCATGAACACCTAGTAATATAGCTATACCATTATTTTTCGTATGAACTTAATTCGTCATTCATTTAAAGAGGTCGACTGAAAGATTGACAAAGAAAGTTTAGATATATTTTACTGGATGTATGGGTAATCAATGTTTAAAAGTAATCGAATATGATAAATTTGTTCAAAGATGAAGCAAATTAATCATACAAAGTATTCTAATTAGGTGTCACATCAAAAATGGTGAGACATTATGTCAAAACTCTTGAAAGACTTGACGAGTTGAAATCCTAAATCCCGAATATAAATTATTTTCCCTAGAAATTAATTGGGCATGAGAATGTTACATGAATATCATTTTCAAATATTATAATTTGACTTAGATAAGATATAATTTACCTTTAGTTTAACTATGTCAAATGAACTTTATAAAATGTCTGTCTTTTACATATATTTTACTGGATGTTTGGATTATATATGCTCAATATTCGTCCATTGTGATTAATTTGTTACAAGCACTACATTAATCACATAAAATGCATTAATGAAGTGTCGTATCAAAAACTAGCTGTTTTGCACCCAGCTTTCGGTCTAGGTACGTTTCCAAATATAGTTTTAGAACAACTACTAGAGATAAAAGTCATAATAAAAATGTTAAATCAATCTCTTATGCTGCTAATGGCCGATGAATTTAAGTTTATTAACAGTAAATTGTGTAGCGGAGAGAGTGAATGTGTTATTTGCAACCTTCCTTAAGGAAATCCTGATTCCCGTTACTTTTCAATTTTTAAATGTATTTTGTCATTTTAATATTGCTCTTAGAATCCCAGATTAGTAATTTGGTCAGATGGTGACATTTACAAACGTTTACTAAAATGGTACAAAATACTATTTTTTAATTTTTGGCATATATGAAAAATATGTTACTAAGAAAATGAACAAATTGTATTATCACGATATACTTAATAAAACAGAGCTAAAAAAAGTGTTATTTGTGTACATTTCACAAAAACCTTTCTGGTACAGATTCCATATTTACGCTCCGTCTTTTGTCTCCAAATTTGGCAGCTTTTTCGACCATTTTTCCGGGCGATGACTGTTTAGCTTTTACTAACTTAACATATTTATTAAAATGTGTATATGTTTTATGTATTTATAGTTGTTGTAACAATATGTGGGGTTGGTTGGTTCTCCCACTAAAATAATTTAAATTTGTTTTAAAGAATTTTGTAATATCTTTAGTTCTTTAAAAGCCATGTGGTGCCGTCCATGTTTTTTTCTTGGTGATCTTTCAGAAAACGCCATTTTCTGCCGCCATTTTTGTTTGGCGTCTTTCAAAAATGGTTTTTTTTCCAAGATTGCCAAGAAAAAATCATGGTGACCGGAAGAGCATAGATATCGCATCCTTTCCACTGTTTTAAAAAAGGAATAATAAAATTTATCGAAAACTTGGTAATAGTTACTTTTTTAAATAACTCCTATTAATATTACTAAATATTATCGGAAATATAATGAATATAATAATTATAATATAATAAATTATCTCAAAAAAATTTTAAATACCTGAAAAATAACACAGTTAGTAGTAATAAACTACCAATTATACAAATTATTCTTATTTTATTATTCTCAATCAAGCTGGAAATACCTTTACTTACGAACCCCATTGGCCATGTTGGGTTGACTTAAGAATTGGGTTCCCACTGCCAAGTGGATATAAAGCGCCAAGTATGGTAACCCAGACTGCTTTCTCCTCTCCTCGCCATGTTATTTATTAGCTTATGTTCATTTCAGAGACTGCTCTTCTTAGCCTCCACACTATGCCAATTGTTCACCACTTCCTGATAGTGATCTTAAACGATGGTTCACATGTTGTATCCACACGCTGGGCCACTAAATGAGCCGAGCTCGTGGATTTGCGGAAAGGAGTTGGCGCAATTAGCGCCATTAAAAATCGCAAAAAATAGCAGGGAAAACCCAGTTCTTTAGTAGACCCGGCGATGTTTTGTAGACAAAACATCGCCGGGTCTATTTGCCTAATGGTCACCGGGGACCATTTTTGTTCTCTGGTTTGACACGAGAACAGCGTACCCCCGCCAACTTGGCGATAGCGTTCTAAGTATGGTAGCCTAACATTGTTTTCCTGATATGTCCTTGCACACACAATCTGTATCTATATTTTCATTTATATTAGTATTCAACTCTCCTTGAGGAACCCTTTTCTTATATATCAAATAAGTAATGTTAAAAAATTAGATAAACTGAACCTTTAATGGATCACTATGGCTTTTTTTTTAATAATTTGGAGCAGTTGGCTTTAACTACTGAAGGATTAATTGCCCATAAATATAAATGCCAAATTTCTAAGTGGTTTGAGTTAATTAAGTAAAGATATATAATTCTATTACATTTATTCTTCCACAATTAACGTCGTCAAAAAAAAAAAAAAAATACAAATTTCGGTTGAAATGCCTTTGTGTTTTAGTAAACATCTCCAATAATTTCACAAATATTTCAAAGGGTATCCTATTCTTAAGTATTACCAATAATTGCATCATTAATATTGTGTAAAGAGTAAAAAAAATATTTTGAATACTACGCTTTCAAAATTAATAATGCAATAAAGAAAATAGCGTAAACTTTGTACACAAAGATATTACAGAAAAAAAATCACTCTGTTCATTTTACATCTATTATAAACTTATACATCTATTATATTTTATATATAAATGAAAAAATGCACAAAATTTAAAAATCCTTAATCGGGTCTTATACTTATTAAAGGTACCTATAATTTTCACTCAATAATTACACACACACATTATATACATATATAAGTATTCAATACTCATATTTTTTAATAGTGAGGAATTCTCGGGATTTCTAATGATAAACAAAAATTCTTATATACTTACAAAACAATGAATTTTTCTGTATATTTTGTAGATGTGACATGGAATTTCCCAAATATTTGCTGTATAGAAAGTTTTTTTAAAATAATAAATAATTTAATTTTATCAACATTCCGGCCTGAAGATTTATGAAAAAACTAAAATTAAATTATTCCAAGCAATTGAAATTTTACTGTCCACGGGTTGAGTAACATTTTATTTCATCCACTTCATGGAGTCTGTCGTTTGCTTGGGACTCAAATTTATTAACTTAATTTTATAGGGATTTAGGGTGCTACTCTTCTGTAGAGATATTTCACAGGTGACCACGTGTCATAATGACGTCAGGAGTCTTGTTTTTGACTCGGCAGATAGGGTAATCTCTTATAGTTTCAAGAAATAAATGTAAAAGTGCACCAAATTTACAAATTACTAGTGGACCTGCACATAAATAAATCACTTATATGTTGTATTTAAACATGAATGATTTAGTTATATAAAATAAAATTTTAAATAATGAAACCTATAGCAACGTGTTAGTTTTTATTTAAAAATTGGCAATTGGGAGATATAAAAAATATTGGTAAAATATGGCGAATTTTAACGTTACGAACTACTTTAATGCCCCTGCCCATTCATTTTCATGTTTACAACAGCCAATACGCAAACAAAAAACTGCCCTTCCGTTTGAAACTAAAGCCAGAATTGTCATAAGTTGAGATGTACCCTACTGTGTGAAATCCCCTTATTTATTTAAAATAAAAATATCGCCAAGATAAAATATAAAAAATATATTTATTAAATAATAAACATCTAGTTTAAAACATCAAAACCCATAACAATAGTTTTTGTTTAAGAAATGACAGTTGCGAAATACAAGAAAATTTGATAGAGCACGGACATTTTATAATTACTGAAAATAAAATCCCGCCAAGGTAATAAAATTGAAAAAATAATGGTTTTCTAAAAGGAACGATAATTTCAGCGTCAGCAGATGCAAAGCCAAAATATTCTTACATACATATATATTTTCATAAATATATTTTTGTACACTTTAACTTTAATACAGTAGATAAATTTGTATTTTATTCTAAATACCAAATAGCAGACGATAATAATGCCAAATTTGAATAACAATTTCATTTTTTGCGCCAATTCAACAACGATATTGCTCGTACCACAAAATTAAAATGGCATTTTGTTCGGTTTTTAATTAATATCTTCCGAAATAATTGGAATATAGAAAAGGAATGGACGAAATGACTTTCCTGGATTATTTACCACCTTTTGGTATCTTCAGAGCCTTTCTGTATCCAGAGGATAGACACACATACATACATACAAAAAATAGATATTCACAATCAGATTTTAATATAAAAGAAGATAATTTAACAATAATCAGGATAATAGTAATAGGGTTATCCATGTCAAATCGACACAATTTTAGAACAAATTCTACCTGACCCCCTCCAATTTTGATTAAATTTGGTACAGTAAGCGACTTCATGGTAATAAAGAAAATCCCCAAATCTTATGTTCAAATAATAATTGGTTTGGGAGTTATAAGGCTTTAAAGTTGCCAGATTTGTCTAAAAAATACACTATCGGCATACCTTTAAATTACACTTGCTACTCACCTAATTAAGCTAGAAATATGTGCAAGGTGTTATTTTAAACCTTTTTTAATGGGCTTTCATATGATATACAACATATGATGACTTGACAATTTTTTTAAAAATTTAAATTTAAATTAAAATTTAAAATTTAAATTTCTCAAAAAGCTAAGTTTTTAAAATTTTGAAAAAAATCTCAAAAATTGCTCATATTATTGTTAATTAATCCTCAAAGTTTCATGTTGGGATCATAATGGGATCACAAGCTACAAAAGTTTTTTGTTTGATATATTTACTATTGCAATAACGAAAATGAGAACATGCATTCATTACTTTTAATCTAACTCATCTGTATAGGATGGCATTAATGTTTACACACTACCTTATCGACATATACTCTAGTAAATAGCACATTTAACATTTGTGAAGATTTTAGAATGAAGAAATATCATTAAAGTGCATTACTTTTGATGGATGGTGCTAACTTATTTAGTTGAAACTGATAGAAAGCTTTATGTGTTTTGAGAATTTCTACTTCAGAAAGAATATACATTGGTCCTGTTAGAGTTAAAGGATTCACCTTACACATAACATCTGAAATTGGAATTCATAGTACATCTGGCTTCATACATTGTGACATAGTACATTGGGATTATAATGGGATCACAAGCTATAAAATACCAAATTAGCTTCCATTAACACATGGAAAAATTAACACATACAAGGACTGCCTTGCTATGATGATTTGTAATCCAGTATCAATCAGCTGCCACATGGGAGAGTGTACATCATGTTCTGGGACTACATAATTAAAAACCATACTTGGTGAAACATTCGATGAAAATATGGTGGAAAAGATCATTTTCAATCAGTGGATTTCTGTTGATAGGAGCTTTTTAGAAACAATACAAAAGTCAGCATCAGAATTTATTGACTTATTTTGTGAGAAAATGTCTGTATTAGTTTATCATTACTTTGTGATGAAACAACAAAATTCATTTATAAACAATATAAAAGGAAATTTAAAAGATTCAGAGTTTGTAGTTCTTGATTTTGCTGAAAATTACTCATTTGTTATACAGGATGAGACCCAGAGCTGCCACTGGACTAATGTTCAATCTACAACTCACCCATTTGTTGTATATTACAAAGGGAAGTTTCAAATTTACCACTTTACATACATTGTAATTTAAGACTGTTTGGAGCCCAATACAGTAGCAGTTTACTGTTTTCAAAAGAAGCTTATTACTTTTTTTAAGACAGAATTTTAAAAAAAAAGTGCAAGGAAAATATTTTATTTCTCAGATGGGTCATCTGCACAATATATAAATAAGAAAAACTTTGCCAATTTATGCTTACATAAGGAAGATTTTGGCATTGAAGCAGAATGGCATTTTTGGACAACAGCTCATGGTAAAGGACCTTGTAATGGGGTAGGAGGTACACTCAAGAGTTAGCGGCTTGAGCAAGCCTACAACGACCATATACAAATCAAATACTTACACCCCAACAACTTTTTAACTGGGCACAGGAAAACATCACAAGAATACATTTTGTTTTTCAACCCAAGAAGAACATGTTTCTACAGCTGTATTTCTAGATGACCAATTTAAAAATGCTTTTGAAATTCCTGGGACTCAGAAATATGCTTTTATACCCACAGAATCAAAAACAAAAGTCTTTGAGAAGACATTTTCCTTTTCACAAGATTTATTGATGCAAACTGGTATAGCATCACAATAAAAGCTTCTATTTGCTGATAAAAATGGCTATATTACTGCTGTTTATAATTGCAATTGGTGGCTTACATTTATGTTAAGAGAAAGAAGAGAAAAACTCTGAAGAGGTAAAAGTGACATTCCTTCACTCATCTGGACCATCATCATCTTTTTTTTATATCTATATAAGCCAGATGTACTATGGATTCCAATTTCCGATGTTATGTGTAAGGTGGATCCTTTAACTCCAACAGGACCAGTATATTCTTTCTGAAGTAGAAATTCTCAAAACACATAAAGCTTTCTACCAGTTTCAACTAAATAAGTAGCACCATCCATCAAAAGTAATGCACTTTAATAATTTTTCTTCATTCTATAATCTTCACAAATGTTAAATGTACTATTTACTAGAGTATATATCGATAAAGTAGTGTTTAAACATTAATGCCATCCTATACAGATGAGTTAGATTAAAAGTAATGAATGCATGTTCTCATTTTCGTTATTGCAATAGTAAATATATCAAACAAAAAACTTTTGTAGCTTGTGATCCCATTATGATCCCAACATGAAACTTTGAGGATTAATTAACAATAATATGAGCAATTTTTGAGATTTTTTTCAAAATTTTAAAAACTTAGCTTTTTGAGAAATTTAAATTTTAAATTTTAATTTAAATTTAAATTTTTAAAAAAATTGTCAAGTCATCATATGTTGTATATCATATGAAAGCCCATTAAAAACGCTTTAAAATAACACCTTGCACATATCTCTAGCTTAATTAGGTGAGGAGCAAGTGTAATTTAAAGGTATGCCGATAGTGTATTTTTTAGACAAATCTGGCAACTTTAAAGCCTTATAACTCCCAAACCAATTTTTATTTGAACATAAAATTTGGGGATTTTCTTTATTACCATGAAGTCACTTACTATACCAAATTTAATCAAAATTGGAGGGGGTCAGGTAGAAACCTTGTGTCGATTTGGTATGGAATTACTTTGCATTTATTCGTAATTGTGACTGTTCTGAAACTTTAATGACAAAATGTTTGGTCTGTAGAACTGTGGTCATTTTTAAACACATCAGTAATTTTAGGAGCACCACATGTTCTGTAACATTAATAAACCACCAAACAGAAATGGATCTTTAAGTCCACATACTTTGATATACTGAAAATTATCGGGGTTTCCATTTAGGAAAATAGTATATCTTTATTCCATAAAAGAAACAGGATATTTGCTATAGACTAATATAAAAAATTCACACTTACCTGTAATCGCGATTTTTCTGAAACTTTAAGGACAAATTGTTTGGTCTGTAGAACTATGGTCATTTTTAAATATATCAGCAATTTTTTGAGCACCATCTTTTCAGTAACATCAATAAATCTCCAAATAGAAATGGATCTTTAACTCCACATATTTTAATATACTAAAAAATTATTGGGGTTTACTTTAGGGAAAATAACCTTCATTATATAAAAGATACCGGATGTTTGTCCTTATGAAAAATTTGCACTTACCTATAATCGTGACTTTTCTGAAACGTTAAGAACAAAATGTTTGGTCTGTAAAACTGTGGTCATTTTTAAACATATCAATAATTTTTGGAGCACCATTTTCTCAGTAAGATCAATAAATCTCCAAATAGAAATTGATCTTTAACTCCACACACTTTATTAATTTAAAAAGTTATTGAGGATTCTGTTTAGAAACATAGTATATCTTTATTCTGTAAAAGATACAGGATGTTTGCCATAGAATAATATGAAAAATTTGCACTTACATGTACTCGTGCCTTTTCAGAAACTTTAAGGTCAAATTGTATGATCTGTAGAACTGTGGCCATTTTAAAATTTATAAGTAATTTTTGAACACCATTTTTTTTAGTAACATCAATAAATCTCGAAAAAGAAATTGCTCTTTAACTCCACATACTTTTATATACCAAAATATTATCGGGGTTCCCATTTAGGAAAATAGTATACCTTTATTCTATAAAGGGTACAGGATGTTTGCCATAGAATAATATGAAAAATTCGCACTTACCTATAATCGTGGCTTTTCTGAAACTATAAGGAAAAACTGTTTGGTCTGTAGAACTGTGGTCATTTTTAAACATATCAGTAAGTTTTTAGCACCATTTTTTCAGTAATATCAATAAATCTCTAAATAGAAATTGCTCTTTAACTCCACATACTTTAATATACTAAAATATTATTAAGGTTTCCATTTAGTAAAATAGTATATCTTTATTCTATAAAAGATACAGGATGTTTACCATAGAATAATAAGAAAAATTCGTTCTTACTTTTAATTGTGACATTCTAAAACTTTAAGGACAAATTGTTTGGTCTGTAGAACTGTGATCATTTTTCAACATCTCAGTAATTTTTGGAGCACCATTTTTTCAGTAACATCAATAAATCTCCAAATAGGAATTGATCTTTAACTCCACATATTTTAATAACTTAAAGAATTATCGGGTTTTGCATGTAGGAAAATAATATATCTTTATTCTTTAAAAGATACAAAATGCTTGCCATAGAATAATAATTTGCACCACTATAATGACTTTTGTGTAAGTTTTAGGACAAATGGTTTGGTTTTAACAATTACAATCATTTAAAGTTATCTGTATCAGTTTGAGAACAATATTTCAATAACATCAAGAAAGTCCTGAAATGGAAATTGATTTTTAATTTCACATACTTTAATTAATTAAAAAGTTATCCAAGTTTCCATTTAGCAAACTAATATGTCTTTATTTCATAAAAGATACAGGATGTTTGTGATACATTAAAAAATAATTTACACTTTCCTGTGTTCATGACTTTTTTTGTAATTTTCAGGACACATCGACTGGTTTAGAGAGCTATGGTCATTTTAATGAAATCAGTATTCATTTGAGCACCATTTTTCAGTAAGTAACATGAAGGAAAGTTCTAAATTAAAATGGATACCGTAACAATACGAAATTAATTATAAAACATAGTACAAGCTATTTTATGTTGCAAATACTAAAATATTTTAATTTCTACTAAGTGAAATGAATACACATAACAAACTACTTCAAGAAAAATCATTAGGGAATGTTGAGTTTCTTGAGGTTACTAAATAAAATGTCTGTCAAAAAATCGATTTTTTAATTTTTAATTTTTTGAAAATTATAAATTGTTTGAAACTAGCCCAATTAAAACAGTCAAATTAGAATCTATAAAACTTGAATATCTTTACAGTTCATATCATAGCTATTAAGAGAATTAGAAATACTTTAAATGCAATTTACTGCAAATGATGTTTTTTCAAGTTGAAATATCGATTTCAAATTTCAATTTCAACACTAAATACACTATAGACCTGTGATAAAACTCTACTCTTTTAGTTGTTGTTTATTTAATTAATAATTATGTTATTTTAAATTTAAATTTTAAACAAATATGTATATATACACACACACTATATTATATATATATATATATATATATATATATATCATATTATCAACCTAAATTAATATTAATGTAATGTAATCTTAAGTTTAATAGTAAGAATGGAAATATCTTAATGTCAGTCAAATAAAATGAACACGCATTTATAAAGTATTTGATATGTTTTAAAATGCATAAACTCTTTTAGGAATTCTAAGAAATAGATATATACTATTTAAATTACCTTACAATAATGACTAAAATTAAACAAAACTTTTAATTTTCAATTTATATCCTTTTAATATAGGATTGAAACAAATAATTCAAAGTGCGGAAAATATAATAGCCTTAATATTTGATTAACAATAGAAAAAAAGTTATATAAGATATTTATTATATTAAATTGAGTTATTCAATTTATATGACGGATATGATAGTTCAGATTCGTAGAGTGAATACAAAACGGGTGCATCAATTACCTTTCAGATATTAACTGATTGTTATCGCAATTTAAGGCAAAGAAATATAGAAATCATCGCTTGATAGGTTTATCAACAATCTTTGAAGTGTCTTGTACTTCAGTTCCTTTTTTGACCCCATGTACCTCAAAAGGTACTTAACTTTTCACAAAGTACACTGTTGATATTTCTAACAATGTGACAGAAATTTTTTTTATCTTATGGCCATTGTAAAGCATAAAAGCGTGGCTTAGATGGTTTCCAGATAGTCAACAGTTTGCTCTTCCTGAGATATTTAAATGCTGTTTAAGCGTCTTGTGTGCTGCTAGCAATAAAAACGTACCTTAAGGCAATTTAGAGAGCACGACATTCCCCCGGGATATTGAAATGCTCATGAAATCACTTGTATATTAAAATATAAAAAATGCTTAAATATTCATAGGTTTGCTGAAATGCGAATGATATTTTCTACCTTGGATAAAGTAAGGAATTAACTTTTTAACCCTTAATTTGACAAGATGTTTCTTCGAATATTTGTTAACTTCTGTTATTTTCCCATGTCTGTATAGTCATTAGGATCTCTGTAAAATAAACAAAAAATATATCATTTTCCATTTTTTGAGATAATTAATGTCCGCTGTGGTGAACACTGACCATTATGTTATACAGAAGTTATAAATATACATGTCCGTTGCAGCGGTCACACTTAGCCAAATTAAGGGTTAATAATATTTAAGACACGAAAATTTTTTACCATCCTATATATAATACTAGCTGCTTCGCACCCAGCCTTCGGTCTGGGTTTTAAAATATTTTTATGAAAGGTTTAGAACCACTATTAACCATCTGAGTGGAACACACCGATTAAAAAAAAGTCTCCAAAAACACGCTAAAGGTTTATTATATCAATGGCCAAAGCGTTCTATGATTTTTTACTTTACCCTTTCTCGACTAGAATGAAATACGGATAACCCGCTCTCGTTATTGTCCCTTTACTGCAGATTATAAATCGATATATAAATAGATATTATAGATTGTTAATTTTTAATACACATAAAGCTCGCCAAGCCTCGAAGATCATCCCATAAGAAATAATGGATTCTAAAAGAACAAATAAAAATATTCTTTAAGAGACTTATTTATATTTTTTAAGTAAGCTATCCAAGATATTTAAGTGGTGTAATTAGATATGCATCTGTTACTGCAAACGAAATACTTCGAAATAGAGATTTACAGAGCCATGACAAACTATCAGCGTCTTTGTGCCTGAGAGAGTAATGGTGCATCCCTCAATAAATGTCAGTCAAAGAGGAATGCAGTTTTCAAACCATTGACCTGTCCCTCCTACCTCAAACACTGGTAGTCGGGGGCAGAACCATCAACCCGAGAAGTACGACGATCAAATGGGCAGACACTCTACCCCATGTGCCAGCTTACACGTGGTGAAGGAAATGGTTAGAATATATAAGGGTCAAGTAAAAACAGTCCAGAAATTTAAATATTGCTCTCCGCCCTCGCCATCCTATCAATAATGAATTTAGTATAGAATAAGAGGGAGAATAAGGCTTGAAATAATAGCATTAAACGCTCGAAAAGGGGGGGGATGAGGTAGATTTCGAACTCACTTTGAATTTTGCTAACCCTAACTCATAAAAAATCCAATATGGATGCCTGTATCCATTCCAGGTACAACCGCTTCATAAATTTGCGGACAGACAACTTAGGCTATTATTATATAGGGGATAATAAAACGTATTAATAGAAATGCTAAATAAATCTCGTATATTTCAGATTATTGACGATTATAACAGTTTATTAATAGCTGAATGTCCAGTAAGTGAACTGTGTTACCTTTATGACTTATAAAGTACTTGTTAAAGTACTAAAGTTAAGTACTTGTAAGCTTTAATACAGTCACTGAAATTTGTACTTTTTGTTGTTAGAATATTATTGATAAACATTTCATTGTAACGTAAAAATTAACCAAGACTTAAATTCAAAATTAGTTCTCATATAAAAATGCTATAATTTGAGTCACATAGAAACGAAAGTAAATCACTTTATATCTAAATTTCCAGGTCAAATCGAATGGATACTGCGCAGACGATGTTTAAATAATATAAAATAAGAAATGAATAAATGAGATATTTAAAGGAATGACTTCATAATGACAATAAAATATCATTTTCACCTATTTATTATGTGATAAATTGAAAATTTTAATCTCCTGCTTTTAACCGAGGAAAACTGCGTTTAAAACAATTACTTGGGATGACGTCACATTGCTAGAAATATTGCTTCTTTCACTCAGTTATGATGCGATAAATTAAAAAATTAATCGTTTGCGTTTAACCGGGGAAAATAATGCTTGGAATAATGACATAAAATGCTCGAAAAAGGGGGAAGGAATGGATTTCGAACGTTAAAAATTTACAAAAACCTTCCCAGGGATATACCTAATAGTTTCTCAAATTTTCACGGCGATTGGATGCATATGTTTTGAGTCTATCGAGTACATACATACAGACAGACAGACACAAATTCATTTTTATATATATAGACTATCTCCCATGTATTTCGGTTCCCGAAAACGCCACTTCTTAAAACCATTTTCAAAATATCCGGCAAATGTTTTAGAGACTTCATTCTAATCACTTCATTAACAATAACATTAAAAAAGAAAATGAAAATGTATCTTCATGTATATTTTCAGAATTCTAGTTTAGAACACTACGCCTCTAAATATACAACTAAAGCAACAACAAGTTGACTACCATGGGCGCCACCTGTGACCGGCAGTGCAACAAATAATAAAAGTACATATAGTAAATATGCATACTGATAAATCCACTATATAATAATAACCTAAGTTATCTGTCCGTCTGTCCTCGAATTTATGAAGCGGTTGGACCTGGAATGGATACAGGCATCCATATTGGATTCTTGATGAGTTAAATTTATCAAAATTCAAAGAAAGTAAAACTTTCGAAATCCACCCCTTTTCGAACGTTTAATGCCATTATTTCAAGCCTTTTTTTCTCGCTTAAGAGCAGGCGATTAAATTTAACACATAATAAATAGGTAAAAATAAATTTTTTCCTAGCATTGTGACGTCATTCCTTGAATCATCTCATTTAATCATTTCTTATTTTAAATTATTTAAATACCATCTGCATAATTTTCTCACATTTTATCACTGTACCTAAATATTACATAAATATTTTTCTTTCGTATTTGTCTTAAATAACAGATTAGGTACATATGGGATAGTTTTAAATTAAATCATCGACTAATTTTTGTTGCAATGAAAATTTTATCACCAGTATTAACTACAAATTCTTTTCATAAAAGTCTTGTAGTCTATTTCACGGACTAATAAATATCTAGCTTTTAAGTTATGTATCTTTGAAAATTAAGAAGTTTTTTTGGTTGAATGTTTATGTTTTATATATAGCCACACGGTTTGACTAAATGAATTCAACGTGATTCTAAACTGCATTTACAGTATCTAGACAGATTATTACAGACTCTAGAGGAGTAAAAAGATAAACAAATTATTGAGCGGGTGCTAGATAATTCTCAGACCCCCCCCCAAAAAAAAACTTTTTTTTACCTGCCTCTTAGGTTTGGTTTGGTTTAGAGTTTTACGGTCTACTGTTTTGCACACGAGGGCTAATGAGACCGGGACCTACTGCTTAAAGCCGATTCCGAACGGCTACGAACATCCATGCCATAGTGGGATTCGAACCCACGAACTCCGGTACCGACGATCAGCGCCCTAACCAATCGGCCAGCTTTCGGCCCTGCCTCTTAGGTTACAATTCTTTACCATACTGGAAAAATAAAAATTTTACTAATCCCGTCATACGACGGGCTATATGCTAGTTTTATTATAAAAGTGCCATATACAGTTCCCACATTACTCCTAAATCCAGCACAAACACAAAAAGTGAGCCCTCGTAACCTGGGAGTGGGACCAAGCAAAATTCCAAGATTTGGCCTCTGAAAAGCCACCTCAGCAACAAAGAAAATATTTTACATGACCCATCCGCCATTAATGAACATGGTGGATATTTGACTAAAGCCATGAACCTGCAACTGTCAAGTTACGTCATTGTTGCCTTTGTTGCCTTGACTCAGCAAAAGAATTATTGCAACTATGAGAAATTTTAGTGCTTATATTTTAAAGAAAATACACATTTAGGATATGACTCGATTAAGCACTCAAGGTTCAGTGTCCTATTTATACGTACATTAAAGAAAACTAAATTAATGCATACATCGTGTACATAATAAAAAATTATATTGCGCATTCGATGAAAAATTTGAACAACTCTATATCGTGGTTAAATAGTTGATTGTGCCAACTAATATCAGAGTTTACTTACATAAGTCGCATGGGCGACACCGATGACTTAGTTTAAATGATATAATCTATTTTTAGTTATTTATTAAATCGGAAGGAATCCACAGAGGAAATTCTGACAAACTAAGGTTGCTCGAAAGGTATGTCAGAAATTGTAGAATAGAAACCAAAAATTAATTCAAAATAGGCATGATACGTTAATTATTTTTATGATAAAAATAACATTACATATGTGCATATCTATCTATCTATCTATCTATCTATCATATATATATATATATATATA
Organism: Pardosa pseudoannulata; assembly: GCA_032207245.1. Classification (NCBI taxonomy): domain Eukaryota; kingdom Metazoa; phylum Arthropoda; class Arachnida; order Araneae; family Lycosidae; genus Pardosa; species Pardosa pseudoannulata. Next base: position 110,986,074 of record CM063500.1, on the reverse strand, counting down.
TATATATATATATATATATATATATATATATATATATATATATATATATATTAATATACTGTCTACCAATAAGCATTTGGGCACCTGTGATAGAGAAGAAAAACTAACTTTATTCAAAATCAATAGTTGGTAGAGCCTCCACAAGAGGCAATTACAGAAAGAAACCTCAGGGGTATACTTTCCACAAGTCTTTGTATTACAGCTAGTGGTATTTTCTTCCACTTGGCTTGGAATAGACATACAAGTTACTTCACCGATTTCAGACGAGTAGTTCACCACTTAATTCTTCGATCCAACTTGTCCCAGAGGTTCTCGATAGGATTCAGGTCTGGGCTCTGGGCAGGCCAGTCCCATCAATGGACTGTAGCACCATATGGACTATTAGCACCATACCAAGCCTTGGTTAACATCGAAACATAGTAGGCATTGGCCTTGAGCTTATGGGGACCAAGGGTCAGTCCATACAAGGATAATTACCCTCAGATCATATATATATATATATATATATATATATATATATATATATATATATATATATATATATATATATATATATATATATATATATATATATATAAAGATAGATGGATAGAGAAAGAGAGAGGGGTAAGCATAGATGTTAAACACATTAATTTAACTCTTTTATAAGGGGTCTTTTGATTAAATCTTAGAACTCCCTTCTCTTATTAATTTTCAGATGTAAAACCAAACTTACAGAGGATAAATACTTTAGTTCATTTTATATTACATATTACATGAGAAATTAAATACTACTGCCATATAAATTATCCTTTTCTATATAATCTGTTCAAATTATATAAGCATTTAACAGTTTTTATGACGCTAAGATAAAAAATTAATATTTAAAAAGTTTTAAAAATTATGACTAATTTAATTGGAAATTACAACCACTTAAACATACAAAAAGGCTAATGATGTAGCACATTTTCTTACAGACTAAATAAAATCGAAAAAATGTATAATCTTCACTGTAACATTAATTGATGCAATATATAAATGTCAGATTGAAATCCTAATCATTCTAGTTATTGTGTTGCAAAACAATTCATTTTTTTTGAGAAAATAATTAATTCGTATTATCTGAAGGCAGCGAACGTAAATGAGTTACAGAAATTATCATACAGTCATTTATTTTTTTGGTATAAAAAATGTCTTTTCTTCCAGATACATTTATCTTGCACAGAAGTCATATAACGCACTTATAAATAATGTAAACGTTACGGATTGAATAATAAATGTCTATTTCCGACATTTTATATTCTTAGCAATAATTTTATACTCAAATAAAATTCTTTACTATTCTTTTTTCTATATTTATTATGAATAAGTAAAGATCTTTTTTCTTTAAAGTTAATAAATATGCAAATTTACATATACAATTTTTTGTTATGTTATTAATATTTGTTTTGAGACACAGAGAAATCCTCCATATATATGTGCAATAATAAACACACATTTATATGTATTTATTTACATTTATATGTATAAATAAATATATAGGTATTCGCATACACATATGTATGTATATAAGATAGACAGTCTGTATGGGTTATATGGTCAGCTCAGCGGTTCAGAAAAATCAGACCATATCAGTGGGGTGACCATATATGCGGAACAATACAACCCTATTGTGCATATACTGTGCATTTTTAATCCATAACAGAAGAGCTATATCCACATTCACATAAGGTGACAAGCGCTGACGTTTTCTTTCTTGATCACCGATTTCAACACTTGAGGACCAAAGTTTGGAAGCTAAAATGTTGTTTAATGTCGTCCGGGTAATCGATTTTACTTTGGCGAAAGCAGCCTTTGAAAGATTAGATTTTTTAAAATTTTTTCAATCAATTCATTTTTGGCAGCAAACGATAAATTCTTTCTTTTCGAAGCCATAATTAAAAAATAAACGTTCTTATTCTTGACGTATGACCCAAATGCAACAAAAGTTTCCTTCACTTGTTTCGTCTCAATTTCAACTTAAGCAGGTAGAGGTAACTCCAACCTATAAACAGACAGATATCCATTCTTGTCAGGGGGCAAGATAATTGAGAGGGGGGAAAAAGGGGGAAGGGGAGGGCAATAAAGGTTTAAATTCAGGTCCTCCCCGATTTCGACTTCTTAAAATATAAACAAAAAGAAAAGAAAAACAGAAACTATTTGAAAACATGAAACTGACCATATAACCATCCATGCTTTTTCCTACTTAAACACATCTTCTATAGACGGGGCCATGTGTTCAAGAAAGAAATTGAATATGGCCATCATTTCAGAAATCAAAAAAGAATACAAGTGCAATAAAATGTGTAATAAAATCTATAAACTTCATAGAAATCGAGAATTTAGCTTCTGCTTACTATGTTGAACGGATCTCTCTCACTATCCTACACATTACATCCATACTTTTTCCTACTTAAGCACATTTCCAGTAGTGGGCGCCATGTGTTCAAGAAAGAAATCGAAAATGGCCATCATTTCAGAAATCAAAAAAGAATACAAGTGCAATGAAATGTGTAACAAAATCTATAAACTTCATAGAAATCGAGAATTTAACTTCAGCTTACTATGTTGAACGGATCTCTCTCACTATCCTATACATTACACCCATACTTTTTCTTACTTAAGCACATCTCCAGTAGTGGGCGCCATGTGTTCAAGAAAGAAATCCAATATGGCCATCATTTCAGAAATCAGAAAAGAACACAAGTTCAATGAAATGTGTATAAAAATCTTGAAACTTCATAGAAATCTAGAATTTTAAAAGTTACCATTTGCCTTCCTTGACAAGGGAAACTAGTTTTATGAAGACAGAAAAGATCTGTAAACTTTTTTTCAATCTGTTCCTAAAAGATGGGCTAAACTTTAATGTGTTAACCCTTTGACAGTTTCATTTTTTTTCAGAATTCGATAAAAAAAAGTCACATTTTTATTGCATTTTTTTGTTTATTTTACATTTTTAAGTAAAGATATGGCATTAAAATTAACATTTCTAATATTTTTAAGCATTTATTACAACTATTTTTTTCTTTCTATGAAAGTAACTGAAGTTTACCTTTAGTCTCGTCGATATTCAAGTTCATTTTTGGAATACTAGTGAAAGCAAATCTAGGAGGCGGATACGAAGGATTATCACAATTAATTTCAAAAAATTGTCTTGCTTGACTGATTCCATCTGTACTACTATCAGAGTCATTACTATCCAGGTCATCTAGTAAAGTTTCGCTACTATCATTTACAAATAATTCAGTTTCTGATTCCGAGTCACAGTTCGAATCACAAGAAATGAGCTCCATACGCTCTGAATTATCCATTATTTAACACTAGAATTACGGTGGTCTTTGTATACCTAGAATTACGGCGGGTGTCATTTTGACCCCTTGATAAGATATCTGCTAATTTCTCTACATTTTCTCTCAAGATATTTTGCAAGGGTCGTCGGCCTTAAGTAATTGAAGTATTTTCTACTTTCCATACAGTTCCATCACTAGCAATTTCTTTACAAGTGTTAGTCTGAATTACGTTCAATTTCATATTCGCTTTTGAGCGTCTATTAGTTCCCGTTTTGGCATTCTTAGAATTTGAACTCATAGAAACAGATCCATTTGTACTTTCACTTGAGCTAGAGGGTGATATTGCCTGATTACTCTCTATAATAAATTCAGAATTGCAAGATGTGTCATCTCCATCTTTATCTGCAGAATTTTTTTCGATTTCAGAACCAGAATCAGCATCAGATAGTTCTTGCATCAGTTTCACGATTTCTTCATGCTTTGGTCCTTTTTTACGTGCCATTAGTACGTCACTATAACAAAATCATGTAAATAGAATAAAATTTTCCACTAAACTTTGTTATGAATAATAAACAAAATATCTACGAAAAATCTACGAACTTTCAGCTTAACGTTCAGCTCGTAATAATCTCTTTTCTGTTTTCTTTCCACAAAGAAAAGTATTGCACATATTTCAAATCATGTGACTGGCAGATGTGACTACGCAGACTCACCATATAGTTTTTCTTTGTTTGTATTTTGTTTAGCAGGTGCAAATAAAAATAGTTTACAGAAGTAACAGTGTTCAGATAATACAATGGAATGTATTCACATTTCTTTTCTCTCAAAGGTGTCAAAATGACACCTGACGTATTTCTAGGTATAATCATTTGTTAGGGCTAAAATAAGAATACAATTTTCTTGAAATCTGTACAATTTCGTAAATCACAATGATTTAGGGAAAGTCGAGAAAAGTATATATGTATAATAATAAACACACATTTATATGTATTTATTTACATTTATATGTATAAATAAATATATAGGTATGCGCATACACGTATGTATGTATATAAGATAGACAGTCTGTATGGGTTATATGGTCAGCTTAGCGGTTCAGAAAAATCAGACCCTATAAGCGGGGTGAGCCTATATGCGGAACAATACAACCCTATTGTGCATATACTGTGCATTTTTAATCCATAACAGAAGAGCTATATCCGCATTCACATAAGGTGACAAGCGCTGACGTTTTCTTTCTTGATCACCGATTTCAACACTTGAGGAACAAAGTTTGGCAGCTAAAATGTTGTTTAATGTCGTCCGGGTAATCGATTTTACTTTGGCGAAAGAAGCCTTTGAAAGATTAGATTTTTAAAATTTTTTTCAATCAATTCATTTTTGGCAGCAAACGATAAATTCTTTCTTTTCGAAGCCATAATTAAAAAATAAACGTTCTTATTCGTGACGTATGACCCAAATGCAACAAAAGTTTCCTTTACTTGTTTCGTCTCAATTTCAACTTAAGCATGTAGAGATAACTCCAATCTATAAACAGACAGATATCCATTCTTGTCACAGGTCAAGATAATTGAGAGGGGGGAAAAAGAGGGAAGGGGAGAGAAATAAAGGTTTAAATTCAGGTCCTCCCCGATTTCGACTTCTTAAAATATAAACAAAAAGAAAAGAAAAACAGAAACTATTTGAAAACATGAAACTGACCATATAACCATCCATGCTTTTTCCTACTTAAACACATCTTCTATAGACGGGGCCATGTGTTCAAGAAAGAAATCGAATATGGCCATCATTTCAGAAATCAAAAAAGAATACAAGTGCAATAAAATGTGTAATAAAATCTATAAACTTCATAGAAATCGAGAATTTAGCTTCTGCTTACTATGTTGAACGGATCTCTCTCACTATCCTACACATTACATCCATACTTTTTCCTACTTAAGCACATTTCCAGTAGTGGGCGCCATGTGTTCAAGAAAGAAATCGAAAATGGCCATCATTTCAGAAATCAAAAAAGAATACAAGTGCAATAAAATGTGTAATAAAATCTATAAATTTCATAGAAATCGAGAATTTAGCTTCTGCTTTTTATGTTGAACGGATCTCTCTCACTATCCTATACATTACATCCATACTTTTTCCTACTTAAGCACATTTCCAGTAGTGGGCGCCATGTGTTCAAGAAAGAAATCGAAAATGGCCATCATTTCAGAAATCAGAAAAGAACACAAGTGCAATGAAATGTATATAAAAATCTTGAAACTTCATAGAAATCTAGAATTTCAAAAGTTACCATTTGCCTTCCTTGACAAAGGAAAGTCGTTTTATGAAGACAGAAAAGATCTGCAAACTTTTTTTTTTAAATCTGTTCCTAAAAGATGGGCTAAACTTTAATGTGTTAACCCTTTGACAGTTTCATTTTTTTTCAGAATTCGGTAAAAAAAATGTCACATTTTTATTGCATTTTTTTGTTCATTTTACATTTTTAAATAAAGATTTGTTATTAAAAAGAACATTTCTAATATTTTTAAGCATTTATTACAACTATTGTTTTCTTTCTATGAAAGTAACTGAAGTTTACCTTTAGTCTCGTCGATATTCAAGTTCATTTTTGGAATACTAGTGAAAGAAAATCTAGGAGGCGGATCCGAAGTATTATCACAATTAATTTCAAAAAATTGTCTTGCTTGACTGATTCCATCTGTACTACTATCAGAGTCATTACTATCCAGGTCATCTAGTAAAGTTTCGCTACTATCATTTACAAATAATTCAGTTTCTGATTCCGAGTCACAGTTCGAATCACAAGAAATGAGCTCCATACGCTCTGAATTATCCATTATTTAACACTAGAATTACGGTGGTCTTTGTATACCTAGAATTACGGCGGGTGTCATTTTGACCCCTTGATAAGATATCTGCTAATTT
>CM063500.1:110952341-110974841 GCA_032207245.1 Pardosa pseudoannulata | reverse complement strand
TTAAAAGAAATATGATCAGATAATCCAGCAAATAAAAGAGTGTTAAAAATTAAAATTATGAAAAATATAAACAAAATTTTAAGCGAAAAATGCATTTGACCGATTTGTCCTATATATACTTCTACTATTTTTGATTATGTTGGATTTAAAAATTTGATTTCATTTAATCATTTTAAGTTTGATAGTAAAACTACCGTTTAAAAATTAATAAACACACCTCCCCCCCGCGCGCACGCACGCACGCACGCACAACACACGCGCACATACACACATATACGGTATATATAAATATATATATATATATATATATATTATATATAATATATATATATATAAAAATATATATATACATAAACATATACATATACATATACATATATATATAAATACATATATAACATATACATATATATACATATATATAAATATATATATATATACATATTATATATAAATATATAATATACATACACATACATAAACATATACATATATATACATATATATACATATATATATATATATATACATATACATACATACATATACATACATACATATACATATACACACATATCAATATCAATATATATATATATATATATATATATAATATATATATATATATATATATATATATAAATATATGTGTGTGTGTGTTTTGTGTGTGTGTAGTTATGTATACTAGACGACCAGATACACGTTGTCCTGTTTTAACACAGTAAATTCAAAAATTGTAAAATATTTTTCAATAAATTATAAATTGGACCGATTTCAAGGTAAAAGTAAGGAAACAAATGTTTTAAAAATACTTGATGCCACCCACGCGTACAGTCAGCACAAACGTAATTAGATTAAATTGAAATTCGCATACCGCTTGTACGGGATTAAATCCTGGGACATCTCGTACTTGAGGCCCATTGTGCCACAGATACGTTGGCAGTGAAGGATTTCAAGCATCATTATAATAATCACTCGATTCTGGAATTTTAATAAAAAAAATTCTGTCAGTTCATATTGTCATGTAAATCATTCTTGAATCTACCTAATTACATACATAAAATTTTATGAAAATCAATCCAGCCGTTTAGGAAGAATTCTATTAGAAACACAACACACAGGCGGAATTTTTTTTATATCAATATTATAAATGAGGCAATCAGAAATTAGAATATTACAGTATTAATAAGGAACCAACTTTTATTCTTTAAATGAATTTCAATGAATTAAACTTTCTCTAAATCCACAAGAGTATCTACATGTTTCTACCAAGGAAATAAACTTTTAGTGAGTGTTTTACAAATCCATTAGGCGTACGAAATTTTAAGATTAACTTAAACAGTAAGATCATGTAATCAAATTACTGAATTTTGTACTCTAATGTGTTAATTGTATTTGATCAGTGTAAACTAATTTCCCATAGTATTTTATCACCATACAATCTTAAGTAACTACTTTCACCCAACCACTGACACGGAGAATTTCCTTTCTGTTGCCATTGAGTCTTCATCTTTAATTTAAATTCTTGATAAATTTTCTGTACTGTTAAATGAATTTTGATAATTGATTTCATTTCAATTGAATTCTGAACCAACTCTGAATTAATTTGCTCAGCTTTACTACGCTCTAAGGGAAGGTCTTGTTTCACGGTATAGAAATTCATTATAGAATTAAGGAGAAATGGATGTTTGTGTTCCAGGTGGGAGTAAGACAAAGAAAATCATTACGGATTAGAAATCATAAATTTATTTTAGTGAGAGGTTCAGAGAGCTCAGATCCTGTGATGTAAGGAATTATCCAAGGTTACGAATATTTGAAAAACAATGTAAAGTAACTGTACATTTAACTATTAGGTTAATTAAGCTAAGTGAATAATCTTAAGGAAATGTTAGTATATCGGATTACTGAAACGAGAGTCTTACGAACATCAGATGTCATTAGAGTTACTATTTTTAGACAGACATGTGATCAGATCACAGATATGGCGTTACGTAAAAGGTTTAGTGATAGCTTCGACCACAGTGTTAAAGAGTAGTAATACCGTAAAAATCTAATGCAATTGTTAAGTTAATTAACAGTTAATCTCGGAGGACATAATTAATAAAATATATCATATAAGATTGCAAAAATGATTTTCTTGTTGAAAATTACCACTAACTAATAAATATCAAAACTCTAGATCTTTAATGTCAGTTACTTAAGGAAAAATTTTATGTTTATAATTTATCCTATAAACTTATTTCTTTGCATATAGATCTACTTAGCATTCAATACTAAAATTGGAGAAAATTTTTTAAATAGATATTTTATTAATACTGTAATATTCTAATTGCCGAATGCCTCATTTATAATCTTTATAGAAAAAAAAAAATTCTGTCTGTGTGTTTTAGAATAAAATTCCTCCTAAATGGGTGATTATAAATGAGGCATTCGCAATTAGAATATTACAGTAGTAATACAAAACCAACTTTTATTCCTTTAAATGAATTTCAAGGAATTAAATTTTCTCTAAATCCACAAGAATATCTACAGTTATCTACCAAGGAAATAAACTTTTAGTGAGTGTTTTACAAATCCATTAGGCGTACGAAATTTTAAGATTAACTTAAACAGTAAGATCATGTAATCAAATTACTGAATTTTGTACTCTAATGTGTTAATTGTATTTGATCAGTGTAAACTAATTTCCCATAGTCTTTTATCACCGTACAATCTTAAGTAACTACATTCACCCAAACACTGACACGGAGGTTTTCCATAATGTTGCCCTTAAATTTTCATCTTTAATTTAAATACTTGATAAATTTTCTGTACTGTTAAATGAATTTTGATAATTGACTTCATTTCAATTGAATTCTGAATCAACTCTGAAGTTATTAGCTCATGTTTACTTGGTACGAAGGGAAAGGTCTTGTTTCACGGTATAGAAATTCATTATAGAATTAAGGAGAAATGGATGTTTGTGTTCCAGGTGGGAGTAAGACAAAGAAAATCATTACGGATTAGAAATCATAAATTTATTTTGAGGGGGAGGTTCCGAGTGCTGAGATCACTGTTCCTGTGATGTGTAAGAAAGAATTCAAGGTTACGAATATTTGAAAAACAATGTAAAGTAACTGTACATTTAACTATTAGGTTAATTAAGCATAGTGAATAATCTTAAGGAAATGTTAGTATATCGGATTACTGAAACGAGAGTCTTACGAACATCAGATGTCATTAGAGTTACTATTTTTAGACAGACATGTGATCAGATCACATATATGACGTTGTCAAATGTTTAGTGATAGCTTCAGCCACAGTGTTTAAGCGTGGTGATACCGTAAAAATATAATTCAATTGTTAATTAACAGTTAATCTATCTCGGAGGTCATTATTAATTAAATATGGCATATAAGATTGCAAAAATGATTATCTTGATTGTTGAAAATTAACTTATTGCGTAATATATTAATCATTAATACATTTAAAAATATATTGCAGGAAATATGATCCGATTACATTTCCAGCAATGTGTAACATAGTGTTAAAAATTAAAATTATCAAAAATATAAACAAAATTTAAGTTAAAAATGCTTTAATTATTCAAAGTGATTCATGAATGCAGTGTTATCCTTAAATGCAGTATATTCATTAAACACTTTTATGAAATTCTCATGTTGAACAGTATATTAAATTTTATTACTTAGTCTGTTAGTCAGAAACTGTCAGACAAATTTATAACTAACATACCCAATTATAAGTGATTAAAAAGACTTGTGAGGCAAATGTACATATCCGCCAAAAATATTTTTCTGAAAACAAATGCTTGATATGGACAATCAAATTTCATTTTTAGCAATTTATTCTATTAAGTTTCAAACTTTAAGCACGTCCATCTAAATTATGTAACATACTCGTCCTCACCGATAGTCGCATGTGAAATGAAGCTCATTTTTGTTAAAAATTAATAGATTAGTTTACATATCTTTCGTAACATTAATCATATATATATATATATATATATATATATATATTGGTTGCAAATGTATCGAGAGTACTGTTAGCAATATTTCAAAGTCACATGTTTATATAAGATGCATTTTAATTATGATAAATTCGAAATTTGACTGGTGATATGTTAAGGATGCTGTTAGTGAATGGATATTGAGTACCTACCTGTTTATGTAGGGTATCCACAAACACCATTCCGGAAAAATTTTAATGGATTTTATGTCCGTTTGTAAATATTACAATATGTTAATCCACTGAAGATCATGTAATGATACATACTTTGTTAGTGTAAAAATAGTGTTACGTTGGCCAAATGTTTGAAAAAAAAAGAGATTAAAACTCATCAAAAACACATGGACAAATATGTCTTGATTAAATTTTTTTATACAATTAAATATATAAGGAATACAACTGGATACAACTTATCATTTGTAGATATGGAAGACTGCTCTCGAGATGGCGTCGGCTTTGAAAAACAATATGGCGATGATTTTCCTCAAAAGTTCTAGATTCGGCGTCGGTCTAGAAAAAGAGGGCTTTGCTTTTCCTTTTTTCCATATCACTCCAAAATTGTCTATCCCGCAAGCAGCAGATATCAGCAGCGCTCACCCTCTTCTTTCCCCTCGTAACAAATTTGTTCTCTAAAAAATCAGATTCTCCCGAGGAGAAAAATCAGATTTCTGCTCAAGAACGGAGGGGTCAAAATCGCGCCAAACCAACGGGCCCTTTTATCAGTTTTGAGAAGTTTGAAGTTTCTTCTAGTTTGAACCTGTCCAGTACTGTATGTCTTTAACGATGGCTCAAGGAAAAAGGTAAAAAAAAGGCTGAACCGAATGTAACTTATTGTTAACCTATCCAGTTTCTTAATGAAAAGTAGGTGTAGGAAGCTAAAATTTCTTCCTATATCAATGAAATTTATGGATCAAACATTGAGAAAAGTAATGTTGAAAAGCATATTAGTTATTCAAAATGAATGTTCGAAACTGCACAATTATCTTACAGTGAGCGATACTGTGCCATTTTTCATTAATTCTAACAGAAAAAGGAGGGAAACGTGAATATATCAAATGCTTGATTATTTAATCTTTATAAAATAACTATTTTTAGGCGTCATCATGTATGTTTTATGGAAATATGAAGCAATAACATAATTCGTAAATTTATCTCACGATGGCGATTTAAAATATTAGCTGGGGACTATAAAACTAAACGTTAAATATCTTAGAGGGTATAATAAAAATAAAATAATAAACAGAAATAATATATATATATATATATATATATATATAATAAACTATATAAATAAATAATAAACATAACAAGAATATAACAGGATATAATAAATACAAAATTTCTTAGAGGATATAATAAAAATAAAAATAGCTCACTCTTCAATGCGATATATTGAAGATGTTTTTAAAAAATAGATTGAAGGAAAGCTTTCAAATAAAAATGAAATTGATAAAAATATACACTTGTAATTTTAAATGCAATACGGTACTTAAGAAACACCTTCTAAAATGAAAATATATTATGTAGTATAAATGTAGAATATATAATAAATATAGAAAAATATAATAAACATAGAATTTCTTTCTCTAAAACATACATTATACACACAAGAGCCAAAACATTATGACCATCTGTCAATAACGAGTTGGCCCACCTTTTCTGAGCAACACACCTTGAACCCTCCTTGGCATAGAGGCCATAAGTCCTTGGTAGATGGCTGGAGACAGATTGTACCAGACGTTTAAGTAACGGTTACGCAAATCCGAGATATTGCGAATGGGTGGTCTTTGAACTCTGAGCTGCAGTCCCATGGCATCCCAAATGTGTTCTATCGGATTGAGATCTGGTCAGTTAGGCGGCCAGAAGATTAACTGGAATTCAGCATTATGTTCCTGGAACCACTACAGCACAATTTTAGCCTTGTGACACGGGACGTTGTCCTGTTGGAACATTCCATTTCCAGCTGGAAAAACAGAGGACAGGTAAGGGTACAACTAGTGCAACTAGTCCGCAATTTTTTCAGATGCTCTGTAGAATTCATAGTCTGCTCTACCACAACCACGGGTCCCAGAGACGCCCAAGAGGAAGACCTCAAAGCATAATACAGCCACTGATACATGGACTAGTCGCGATGTTCCCGGACCCAGCGTAGGCGCAGTTGGCTATGACGCTTGGTCAGCAAAGGCACACGAGTTGGATGTTTGCTGTGCAGCCCCATATCCAACAGTGTTCGCTGAATAGTGTGCTCCGATACTATTCTACTTGTACCTGAATTGTATTGGGTTGACAGCTGAGCCGCTGTCTGGCTTTGGTTCTGCTTCACCATGCGAAACAGTCACCGACGACCTTTTTCTTTGATAGCGTGTGGACGTCCAATGTTCATCCACTTTGCATATGTACTAACAACTGTAGATCGCGAACAACACACGAGTCGTGCAGTTTCGGAAATACTTGTTCCGAGCCTTCGAACCATTACCATCTGCCCTCTATGAAAATCGCTTAGATCCGCATCTTTTCCAATAGAATACACAGAAGTAAGTGAAAGAACGATATTTCAGACTCTCGAGCGGCAGTTAAATACCACTTCCACCTGATAACGTGCCTTCCACGTCATCCAGGCGAGTTCATTGCAAAATGTAGCGGTGGACATAATGTTTTTGCTCTCTAGTGTATATTATAATTTTTGGTACAATCCAACAAATAATAGAGCATCTTTTTTGATCTAAAGCTAAAATAGCAACTATCAGACTCCATATATATCACAATAAACGCATAAAAATGATTACATTTCCCTAAATTTTGAAATTCCATTTATAAAGTAGTTAGGATGTAAAATGTTTTAAAAACAGGTTTAAAATGTTTTTTATAGAAAAAAAACATTTTGTCAAATAATTTTGATTCATCTTGGAAGATATTTATCTAACAAGTACGCAAATTCAAGTATAACCGAGAAAAAACAAATAATATATCTAACATTGTGTTACAGGCGGTAAATATTACTTTGTCTCCATGAAATGTGAAAGCAAAATTGATTATTCTGTGAGTCACGCTCATTAATTTTTCACTCTGGTAAGAGAAAGTTGAGAATAAACGACCTTTGAGGATTAAAGATAATCTTTCACCGCAATATTTAAACGTTAAAATTTGGATATATGCAAAACTTGTTTAATCTCCTATATCCCGCAAAATTAAAAGAGAATTCATATATATACGTATGGTTAGGTTTAAATGTATATGATGGATGGATGTGTTAAGGTTGTATAAAATTCTAAATAAATTGAAAATTCTAAAGTGGACATACCTTTATACACCAGATATTCTTCGTAATTAGTTAAAATCCAAGTGCCAGAAAAATAGTACTGTATATTTCTTTCTGTAAGTTCAAAAATCGAGAGTAATTAATACTTAAAATTAATGCTGAGAATTATTATAACAAACTAAAAAATGCAACGAGATTTAACCTAAATACAAAATACAGGATTTCGCTATCCGGGTAAAATATAAATGAATTTAATTGCAATTGTGTTTAAACAAATTGCTTATATTAATAAAACAATAACTAAATAATAAAACGCATTGTTATTAGTATCATTAACACTCGTTGAGGTACCCTGATCTGTTAGATACTCATGTATAATAATGTTCGATTATCACTATTTTTGTGACAATTATTTTATCAGAATCTGTTCAAATACCCACCTGGTATTTGTAATGCAGTAACAATCAACACAGTTTATTGATACAGAAATTCAGCATAAGAAATTTTCAAATGTAACAAGACAGTAGAACTTTTTGAGCTAGAAACCTGAAATAATGCATAAATATTATAATCTAATAATAACTCGTTTTTTTAACTCTAAATGTTTACTATTAAGCATATAGTGATATTTTACAACTAAAATTCAATTTTAACATTTTAGTTTAATATAGAAAGTAATTTTCAAAATATTTTAAGTAGTATTAATCAAAGAATAATTATTATATTTATTCTTTGATTAATACTACTTATAATTATTAATAATTAATAAAGAATAATTCAAATATTTTTAACATTAAGGAAAACGCTAGATGCACATATAAAAAAGGAAAGTAGAAATCATATTATTCTATTAATTTACCTTAATGTAATTTAACTTAAGATTTTGTTCTTGATATCTTTAATATATTTACAGTTAAAATATAGACATTTCATAATTATTTCGTATGGTTAGGGGAAAGAACCGAATTGGCTTCGCTTAAAAAAAATGTTGTACTTGCCCAAACACGCTAGTATTCAGGAATTTCTCTCAGGAGCAACATCGCGTCACCTATAACATGGTCACACATAAATTATATCCATGATTTAACATAGATGACTTCGGAAAATTTAGATAAAAATATAAGAGCTTGAATTGGTAAAATCTTGAAAAACGCTTGGGACAGTATTTTTTTGATATGTTACACCCACACACATGCACACATATATATTAAACATGAAACGATTGAAGGAATACATATCCATACATATCCAACTCTTGTTTCAATAATCTGTATAGAGTAAAAGCATTTAATCAAATATGTGATTTAAAACAAAGTGAACTGTAAAGAACATAATATTTTGTTCCTTTTCATTTGCATTACTTTAATTTCGCAGACAGAAAAACCAAACATTGTGACTAAATTTTCACCTCAAATATGCCGACTTACTGACATGCTTTGAAACATTTTTTCCCCTATTTCAGATCAATTAACATATACTTTCGTCACATAATTGTCTTAATGCAAATTAATCTAAAAATGACAGAGTCAGTAATACATGCAAAAGAAACAAATTATTTAAATATACTAATCAAAATCAAGAAAATAGATTAAACAAATCTATGCTATAAAATAGTTAAGAATTTCAGAAAAATAAATTATGCTTAATATACCTGTCCTAACATAATTTTAATAACAGTAAAGAAATAAAAAAGAAAAGACCTAAATTATTTTAATATCATTAATATACACACACAAACATAATTTATTATAATCTAAATTTTTCATACCTCAGTTTTTCCATAATTGTTCCTCATTTGGGATACAGCCAATTACTTTATATCAGACTTTTTTATGCAACTATGTAATCCGTTAAATCTTTGAATTCTTATAACGAATATCAAAATCTCCTTAAAAGTAAAAATCCGACCTCAAATTTTTCTAAAATTTATCATGTTTTTTAAATTTAAATGCATAAATTTTCATCAGACATTTTCCTCATTTGCTTTTCTACTTTAAAAACTTCTCCAGACCATTAGAGAATTAAAATTAATTTCAAGTAAAATTTATAAATTTATTATGTATTCTCAGTGAAGAAATTATTTTTCCAGATCTTCTTCTCAAATTTATTCCTATATACTTGGAAATGCAAAGTGTTAAAAATAATAAACTGTTAATTATGTATCAAAAGATTGCTTAGAATAAGGTTTTATAGCATTATTTCAGTAATAATAGATTTGAAAACTGTGTAAAACTACAAAACACTTAACCCTTCCCGGTTTTTCCCGAGCTGAACTCGGGCAGGCGAAATGTACTATCCTGGCTCATGCCGAGTGTAGCTCGGGCACTGTGAAATTGTACACTGTACAATCAATCTTTCCGAATTATTTCGCATGTGCTTTTTATGGTTTTGAATGCTTTTGTTTACATTTCTGGCTACTAGATTATTTACTACCCAAAGAGAGACAGTAGAGGGAAGAAGGTAGGGAGAGAAACAAGGTTCTACTGTCCAGATTGCGATGTTGGACTCTGTGCAGTACCGTGTTTCTAATTGTATCATACACGACCAAATTTTGATTAATAATTTCATAATCATTTATGCAAATGTATAGGGTATAAATAAAGTTTAATTCAAGATAAAAGTTAGGTATTCTAAGCTTTATGTTTATAGTGAGTGTGAATTGATTTCAAAGTCTAATGATTTGTGCCGTACAGAAAGCCAACTATACATGTGAATTACTTATTTGCTTAAATTGATTTTTTTACAATACTTTTTAGGACATTTGTATGCGAATGATGCTATTATGTTTAAAAAGCTATGTATGTATAAAAATAAATATATAAGTAAAAAAATTGACATTTTTTACCCATAATCAAGAAATAAAATGAACCTAGAAGGGGCTAACATATAAATATATCTGGGAAAAAATTCCCTATATAATAATAGTCTAAGATATCCGTCTGTCCTCAAATTTATGAAGTGGTTGGACCTAGAATGGATAGAGGCATCAATATGAGATTCTTTAAGAGTTAGGTAAATTATGTGTTCTCCTAAAATATTTATTCGATTCTAAAATAAATTTGTTTAAATTTACTTCACATCACAGCCAAAAATATTGTCTTCTTTAAAACGTTCGAAATTGAGTCCTCGCCCTTTTCTCCCTTTTAATGCCATTATTTCACGGTCATTATGTTTTCCCCAGTTAAGAGCAGTCGATTAAATTTATCACTTTATAGCATAATAAATAGGAAAAAAACATATTTTCTAGCATTATAACGTCATACCTTTAACCATCTCATTTAACCATTTCTTATTTTAAATTATTTAAATATCGTCTGCATTTTTTTATAAGTTTTATCACTGAACTTAGACATTACGCAAATAATTTTCTTTTATATTTGGCTAAAATATTAGTTTAGGTACATGTGTGATAATTTTTAATTTAATCATCGATTATTTTTGTTGCAACGAAAATTTTATCCCCGGCATTAACAACAAATTCTGTATACCTCTAGGGTGTAGAGGAAATGATAGTTTCATTCCTTTACTTCCATTAATTATTGTGGCAAAAAGAAATGTGGAAGAACTTAACGATAATCTCGACGTACCTAAGAAAATTTTAAATTATCTTTCTAAATGAATTCGACGTGATTCTAAACTGCATTCACAGTATCGGGAGTGTTACCAGTATTGATAAGAGCAACTCAATGCCGGTACTTGAGCAGAGAAAGGTTCTGGTAGTGATTATAAAAAGTGACAAACTATTTAAAAACGAAAAAAAAAATAGATTTATTTTAAATCTTAAAATAAAAACATATTCTCCGGTGTTCGCCTACGTGCCGGGTAAAATGCACAAGTACAAAAAAAAAATAATCCAACAAACCTCTTATATATCCAGTAGCAGACATCGCATTCAATTTAACATATTCATGCAACTTCCTCTCCCACTTAGCCAATCACAAAATTACACAGGTCGTAGCTGCCGAGTGAGAGTTGAAGTCGCAATCACACATACAGCGAGAGTCAGCTTTGCAAATTGTGATTAAGATGCCTCGGTTAACTTAAACAAAACAAAAACAAATTGCCGGGATTCACCGGAAGTTAGGAAAAGTGCCCATTCGGCTACCACTTCTAACAGGGAGAATCTAGAGGAGTATGAAGATAAACAAATTGATGAGCTTGTACCAGATAATTCTACAAACTCAACAAACCATTTTTTTATCTACATTATAGGGTACTTTACAATTCTGGAAAATTAAAACTTTTAATAATCCGTCATATGTCGGTTATATACTAGTATTAATATAAATTTAGTGAGTTTACAGAAACAGAAGTTCAGATGTGTGGAACTAAAACACACGATCAATCGACAGTCATTACAGTGCAACAACTATATTTAATGAGTGAAAGAATTATTCCACTAAATACCCGGAAAATTAGCCCTTATTATTATTTAAATTGAACAGTTTTGCTTGGCAAAACGACCTCTTAACCTAAATGTAGTCGTTATCTGCCCGTCTGTCCTTGAATTTATGAAGCGGTTGTACCTGGAATGGATACAGACATCCATATTGGATTTTTGATGAGTTAGGGTTAGCACTGTTCGAAATCCACCACTTCCTCTGTTTTCTAGCATTTAATGCCATTATTTCAAGCACTATTTTACCCGGTTAAGAGCAGGGAATTAAATTTATCAATTTATGACATAATAAACAGGTAAAAATAACATCTTATTTCTAGCAATATGACGTCATTCCTTTAATCATCTCATTTAATCATTTCTTACTTTAAATTATTTGAATATCGTCTGCATTATTTTCATACGTTTTATCATTGTACTCAGATATGACTTAAATAATTTTCTTTTATATTTGGCTTAAATAATAAATTAGGTACATATGTAATAATATTTAAATTAATCATCGATTATTTTTGTTGCAATGAAAATTTTATCTCCGGTATTAACAACAAATTCTGTCTATCTCCAGGGTGTAGTTGAAATGATGGTTTCATTTCTTTACTCGCATTAATTACTGTGGAAAAAAATTGGGAAGAACTAAAATATAATTTCGAAGTAGCTAAGAAAACCTTGA
Organism: Pardosa pseudoannulata; assembly: GCA_032207245.1. NCBI lineage: Eukaryota > Metazoa > Arthropoda > Arachnida > Araneae > Lycosidae > Pardosa > Pardosa pseudoannulata. The sequence goes on along the minus strand of CM063500.1, from coordinate 110,962,505 downwards.
ACTATCTTTCTAAATGAATTCAGTGTGATTCTAATCTACATTCACAGTATCGAAATACTTTAGGAGTATGTAGATAAACAAATTATTGAACGTGTTCCAGACAATTCTGAGACAAAACAAACCAATTTTTATTTGCCTCATAGGGTACAATTCTGGAAAATTAAAACTTTTACTGCTACCTTCGTATGATGGGCTATATCCTAGTCTTAATATAAATTCAGAGAGCTTTCAGAAACAGAAGTTAAGATCTGTGGAATTTCATATTTATTGGGGTGTAAAACACACCGATCAATCGACAGTCATTACAATACAACAACTATATTTAACGTGTGAAAATGTTAAACCACTAAATATCTAGAGAATTAGCCCTTATTATTATTTAAATTGAAGAGGTTTGCTTCGCAAAAAGAACTCTTAACCTAAATGTACTCGTTAGCTATCAGAAACAGCAGTGTAGAAGAAAAGATCTGTGGGTCTTCATATTTATTGTGATTAAAGTACACCGGTCAACAGATCGTCATTAAATTGCAAAGAATCTGCCCATAATGCTCAAGAATATACATATCCTTCACCAATGTCGATCCTAAAAGCGATCGAATCACGTGATTTTGTTCCCAAGAGACTAAAGATTGTATAATAATTTTTCGTACACAATGGTAAACTTTGATTTCTTGAACTAGCTCGAAAAATAAACAGGTAACATTATTAAAGAGGAAAAGTATAATTATTAAAAAGGTACTCTTTTCCTTTGACAGCTAGAAAACATGGCCAGTGAACAGAACATTATCATTTATACCAACATCAGATTTATGGATGAGTAAAAACGTTTTATGATGGAGAACACATCTTTATCTGACATATTATTGTTTAGAAACTAGCATATAGCCCATCATATGAAGGGAACAGTAAATTTTTTAATTTTCCAGAATTGTAAAGCACCCTGTGCAGCAGGTAAAAAATGGTTTGTCTTTTGGCTGAGAATTATATGGTATATGGTATAAGCTCAATAATTTGTTTATATTCACACTCATCTAAAGTCTCCGGATGCTGTGATTACAGTTTAGAATCACGTTGAATTGATTTAGTCAAACCGTATGGTTATGTATACAAAACAAACACACAAACAAACAAACTTCTTCATTTTCAAAGATATATAACTTATACGCTAGATATTTATTAGTCAGTGAAATAGACTCGCTGAAAATTATATGGTATATGGTATAAGCTCAATAATTTGTTTATATTCACACTCATCTAAAGTCTCCGGATGCTGTGATTCCAGTTTAGAATCACGTTGAATTGATTTAGTCAAACCGTATGGTTATGTATACAAAACAAACACACAAACTTCTTCATTTTCAAAGCTATATAACTTATACTCTAGATATTTATTATTCCGTGAAATAGACTCCTAGACTTTTATGTAAAGAAGTTTCATTGCAACAAAAAATAATCCATGATCCAATTTAAATCGAATATATATATATATATATATATATATATATATATATATACATATACATATACATATATATATATATATATATATATATATATATATATATATATATATATATATATATATATATATATATATATATATATATATATATATATATATATATATATGAAAATCAGTTAAAATATTATTTTCTAACTGAAGTAGGATTCGTTTAAAAAGTATTTTTCTCGTGATTTCCTCTTATATATAACTGGCATATAGCCCGTCAGTAAATTTGTAATTTTCCAGAATTATAAAGTACCCTATGAGGCAGGAAAAAAATGTTTTGTATCTTGGCTGAGAATTGTCATTGCAACAAAAAATAATCTATGATTAAATTTAAAAGTATCACATACGTATCTAATCTATTATTTAATCCAAATATGAAGAAAATTACTAAGGTTATATCTAAGTTTAGTGATAAAATGTATGAAAATAATGAAGACGATATTCAAATTATTTAAAGTAAGAAATGATTCAATGAGAGGGTTAAATGAATGACGTCATAGTGTTCGAAAAAATGTTATTTGTACCTATTTATTATGTGATAAACTTAATCGCCTGATCTTAACCGAGGAACATAGGGCTTGATAAAATGACATTAAAAGTTCAAAAAGGGCGGAAGTTTTAAAGACTCGCTTGCTAACCGTAACTAAGAATCCAATATGGATGCCTCTATCCATTCCAGGTTCCTCCGCATCATAAATTCGAGGACAGGCCGACAGATAACTTAAACTATTATTATATAGGGAATGAAAAGCTTCAAAAGATGAAGTTTAATCATATAACTGATGGGTAATAATTTTGATATAGTACAGACACAGGGCACAATGCACACAGAGACAGACACAATAATTCCGTTTAAAATATCTTTACTGTTTTCAAAACATTCTACTCTTGTTTTATAAAATTGTCACCCGCTTCGGTTGAACACCTTTAGTAAAACCCTCAGATATAGTTAATATAAAACTGTATAATGAATACATGGACTGACTACCAACCTAAATGTAAGGTATTAGTTAAATTGAGAAAGAAAAAAACACTACAAAAGATAAAATAAAGATTAATGTAGTCTATATCAAAATCTACTTTCAGGCAGAGCGATCCATTCGAAATAACACAGTAGCATTGCGAAATTCATCTAAACCGAAAAGATATTTTTAACACATTCTGAAACCCTTTAACAGCAAGAAAGCCCTTATAATATCAATGTCTCCTTCGCACAAAGCACTCAAAAATGTACCTACAAAAATTTACTTAAAGTAAATGACTTAAACCTCATTAAACCTTTCCTTTTAATTTTCCTTAAAAACACTTTCGTCAAATGGGAATGATGATTCAATTTCGCCCTTGTTACTGCGGGGCACTTTTGCGAAAAAAAGTATGAAGAATCGCTTAGCATGTGTATACTCATTACAATTTAGTAAACAGTCAGTGACTCTAATTATTCTGAAAGGGTTCTTTATTTAATGCACTGCAACTAAGAAGAGGGAAATAGAACGTGCTAAGTTTGCCTCGCATGGAAATTTCAAATAGACGTGGAAAATATAATCATGTATTATTTTAGGTTACTTTATTTAGAGCAAGTTTTATCGTCATCACACTTTTTTAACATTAAAAATAATAAACATAAAATGTAAATCTAGCCAATGAATAAGATACCTAGGATTAAAATTATTTTGAACCTTTTTTTTAAACGGATAACAACAAGCAGTCGCTATGACATCAATCCTAGGTGAATTTGGAATACCTTTATGTCAAGCTTATATCATATATTAGTTAAATAAACTTCAAAATATTGTACATTGGTTGTCGAGTTGCATTACCAACATATCCCAAGCATTTTAAATCAGGTTGATATCTGGGAGTTATGGTCTCGAAAAAAGATGTTTAAAGCTGATTAACATTCAGTGTACAAATCTTGGAATGTTTCTGGCACAGTGTTAGTTCTTTTACCACCAATAAAATATTCATGGAGTTCTTGTCAAATGGAGTTCTCGTCTTGTATCAGTATGAAAAAATATATAGCGTGATTCCTCTGCATCTTAACCATTGCCAGTCTTCTTTTATCCATTCTTTTCCATTTACCCTTGTATATGAATCCTAGTAGAATTAGTATTACCTAGTAGATCATAGTAAAGTCCCGGTAGCTCAGTTGCCAAAGGCAACAACCTCGAAACTGAGAAGTTGTGGGTTTTGAACCCGAGCCGGCCTGAGATACGCAGTGTTCATTAAAGTTGACTGGGGAAAGTCAAACAGGTTTGGGATCACAATGTCCTCCAAGTTCTCAATTAATACCTCTAGGGTGGCAGCACAAGTCTGTGGATTTTCTGCTTGGTCCCTGCTTCAAATTGACGATGATGTACTTGAGCGATGTCGTTCTTTCACCTTAATGGTGCACGTTAAAAAGAAAGGCGAACCCCTAGGCCATAATACGAGAGCCTGCAGGCTTGGTTTATCCACGTGGCATGAGAAACAACAATAACAACATCTCATAGTAGCTTAGAGTTTTTCTCACAGGCAGCTGACTGCATAATCCCCTTCTCTACAATTCTTTGCATATAGTTTAAATCGATACAAGTTGGGACTAATTTCAACTGACGGTGTCTGCCAGTTAAAGAATAGATATTCCATTTTGTGTCGTATACTTCATCTCGGACATTTCTGACCACAGTCTAGACTGGTTGTGTTCGAACCACATTTATGTGTTTCGTAGTTTTGCTCTTTTTCAGTTGTGGTTATTTTTGAATGAGTCCCAAGAATAAGGAGTTTTTGACATTGAGAAACATCTGTAATTATTCTACAATTTCTAGTTCACTTATAATAAAAGGTAGAAATACACCTGATATTATCATCCTGATGTCGTTTCAACTACCTCATATTAGAGATTTTGCATGCTTACAGTGCTTGCGAATGTTTGCAGAACACAAACATTTTTAGTTCATTTAACTCATATACGTAAAATTATTCTCAGATTAGATTCCAAAACCATATTTTTCTTTGAAATTATGTAAAAATTTACATATTATGGATTTAATTAGTTAGAAAAATGTTCACCTCACTTCAGAACTAAAAAGGCCTTATTTTTTCAAAGAAATGTAAGAAAACATTATTCCACTTGTTTATACTAATTTATTGATTTGCATTTATGTCTGTTCCTATATATAACAAAAATTAATCAACTTAACATGATGTATTTTTTTATTTATTTGTAATGATTCACTAACTTAGAGTGTGTTTTTTATTGTAATTTGAATAATATTTTTATAATTAGTTTGAAACGAATTTTCAAATCAGCATATTTTTCTTGAAGTGAATGAATACCAAAATATGGAACACTCATAAAAATATTTTTCTATTGTTTTATATAATTTTAATCTTCTAGTTAGGATACTTTTCTAGAAGTTCGAAAGAGGTTTTTTTATCACAATTATTAGTTACATAATATTCGTACGCTGATAACGCAATATATCAGCGGGTATCAATAGAAAAATCGTATGATCTATACGTACGAGTCCAAATGTGAAAAAAAATGAGTAAAACATCTATTCCAGGCATTGAAATTTTATACTAACCTCATTTTCTTTTTAATACGAGGATTAATCCAATAACAGTTCACCAGTCCACAAAACTTACGATATCTGTCTTGGAATGTGGCGCGCTCTGCTCTTATTTAATGTTGTTTTAGTCCCATGTTCTTCTGCCTCTCTTTATTAACAAATCCTTTAATTTTTATTTTATTTTAATATTCTTAATCTTACAATGTAATTACATAACATACTTTTTTCTCTTAATCGATTATACAAATCTACAATTAATATATGATGTATTTAACACTAGAATTACCGAAGGGGTCATTTTGACACCTAGCGAACTTTTATCTCTGACAGCTCTTCTATTTTTTTTTTGCAAATATCTTAATCCTTTCTTGACTTTTCCTAAATCATTTTGATTTACGAAATAGTATAGATTTAGAGAAAATCGTATTTTTATTTTAGCCCTAACAAATGATTATACCTAGAAATACGGCAGGCTATATACTGATATTGAAGAAAAGTGTAAACTTCATAATGACTCTTTCACTATTTTATTAGCAGAACTGGAAGCATTCATAGCGTTGTTGTACGTAAGGGGGCATTAGCCGCCAAGAGCTTACCAATTCTTAGTTTGTGGTCCAAGACTTGGGAACCAAAGTTTTTTCATGATACTATGAGTACAGATAGGTTTCCGGAAATTATGAAATTTCTTCGTTTTGAAAATAAACTAACAAGGTCTTCACATTTGCAGTGTGATAAATTTACACTAATATCCGAGGTATGGAATACTTTTATAGAAAACTGTAAGCTTTGCTACAAACCAAATGAAAATATTATGTTTGATGAACAGTTATTCCCTTCAAAAACAAGATGCCGTTTTTTGCAGTATATGCCTAACAAGCTCGATAAATTCGGAATAAAATTTTGGCTAGAAGTAGATGTTAGGACAAAATATTTATTATACGGATTTCCATATTCAGGAAAAGATGAAATGAGACCAAGTGATCAAAGTTTAGGACAGAACGTTGTAAATCATTTAATTGATCCTACATACCTGCAAAGTCTGTATATAACAACAAACTGTAGTTGTCCTAATTTGAGTTATTTTAATTTATTTTTCACAAATATATTATATCACATAGAGAAATATGCAGATATCTTATCAAGGGGTCAAAATGACACCCACCGTAATTCTAGGTATACAAAAACCACCGTAATTCTAGTGTTAAAAGACACTTAGTACACTGAGGTTTCAAAACCAGTAAATTAGTACTGTTCTGTTTATTTTGTTCTTTGTAGAGGACCCTTTATTTTATCCGGAAACCATTTTCTGCTATGCAAATCTATAAGCAATTTCCAAATGTTTAAAAAAAAAACTTTTTATACTTAGTTTTTATACTTTAGTTTTTCAGAAATTAACCGAAAATAAAATACTCATTAAACAGATTTTTAAAAACTTACTGACCTTTCGAGATACACTTTACATTTCTGTCTTTGTTCATTTAACATTTTTAGCACTATGACGTCATTACATTAAATATCTCATTTGTACATTAGTTTAAAATCCGTTTTCCTATAAATAAAGATATTTATCGATTAATCATGTACAGTATGTGACGCAAATTATTTAAGTATTTCATATTCTCTCATTGTTTAACTACATAATTTAATTTTAATTTCAAATTCGTTCTTTGATTAATTTTTACTATAAAACAGATGTTCCGTAATAAAAATCCTCCTAAATCAACTCCTACATTTATAGTTTAATAATTAAACGCTAAAAATTTCATTTTCAATAACGTCTTATTTTAACTGAAAATAATCTAATATCTATATCTTTCGAAACATTTCCTTAGCATTACAACTCTGAAGGGAAATCATTTTCATATTAAAAATATAATAGATTATGTGAGTACAACAAAAAAAGTGCAAAAGAAGAATTAAATCAGTACTTATTCTTTGTCTTTAAGTCCTTTATAATATTCATGGAAAGGAATTTTATGATTTATCAAGTAAGAATTTTATGATTTAATAATACGAAATTAATATATTTATTCTTTAATACAATAATTTCAGTATCAGCTATATATATTAATTCAATAATTCAATAATTTTAATTTTATATTGGTTTGTTTAGTCTTTCAATATATTTATTACATAAATTTAAATTCCCCTATATAATAATAGCCTAAGTTATCTGTCCTTCTGTCTTCGAATTTATGAAGCGGTTGTACCTGGAATGGATACAGGCATCCATATTGGATTTTTGATGAGTTAGGGTTAGCACTGTTCAAAATCCACCCCTTCCTTTCTTTTCTAGCATCTAATGCCATTATTTCAAGCACTATTTTCTCCGGTTAAGAGCAGGCGATTAAATTTATCAATTTATCACATTATAAGTAGATGAAAATAACATTTTTTTTTCTAGCAATATGAAGTCATTCCTTTAACCGTCTCATTTAAACACTTCTTACTTTAAATTACCTAAATATCGTCTGAAAGTTTTATCGCTGAGATTAGATATTATGTAAATAATTTTCTTTTATATTTGACTTAAATATTAGATTAGGTACATATGTAATAATATTATATTTAATCGTCGATTATTTGTTACTTCAATGAATATTTTATCACCGGTATAAATGAAAAATTATTTTTATAACTGTCTAGAAGTCTATTTCACGGACTAATATATATCTAGTTATTCAAGTTAATTATGTTTGAAAATTAAGAATTTTTTTTTCGTTTGTGTGTTGGTCTTTTGTACATAACCAAACGTTTTGTAATTTATTCTCAAATTTTCCCAGCAATATGACGTCATTCCTTTAACCATCTTATTTTAAATTATTTAAATATCGTCTGAATTATTTTCATACTTTTTTCAATGAACTTCTCTATTACGTAAATAATATTTGGTTTAAATAATAGATTAGGTACATGTGTAATAGTTTTAGATTGAATCATCGATTATTTTTTGTTGCAATGAAAATTTTATTACAGTATTAGCAACAAATTCTGTTTATCTCCAGTGTGTAATAGAAATGATAGTTTCATTCCTATACTTTCATTAATTACTGTGGGAAAAAGAACTTAACGATAATTTCGATGTAGATAAGAAATCTTTGAATTATCTTTCTAAATGAATTGCACTGTGCAATTCATTTGAAATAAGTATACAATTATTTGTATGTGTAAAAAATTGATTCTAAATTAAAATATGTGTCTTAATTAATTTAAAATGTATGTGACATTTTCTTAACATTTACTCAACTACATATACATTTAAAATATAAATGCCACTTTCACAAAAAAATTCAAAAACAATTCTGAATTTTTTGTCTAAACTAAAAGGCTTTCAACTTATTAAAGCATTCACTTTTAAACAATTTTGCTAAATGAGAATTTCGTCTCAATTTCTCACTCTTGAATGCAGAACTAACACTACACTGTAAAAATGAATTAATGTCTATCATATGTATGCTTACACAATTCATAAGTCGTTCATTTTAATTATTCCGAAAGTTCTCTTTATTTAATATTTTAAGGAAAGGAAAAAAGGGCATAAGTGTCATATGAACTTGTGTACATATAAATCTCACAAAAATGAAAAAAACAGTTTTTTTCGATTTAGGTTATTTCGATTATAATAATTATTACTTTTTGTTTGTATTTTCTGCAAATGTTATCCTATACTAATATAAGATATTTCAGATTTACTTTCGTAGATGAAAATGATGCCAAATCCCCAAATTATATATATATATATATATATATATATATATATATATATATATATATATATATATATATATATATATATATATATATACATACATACATACACCGAAGTGCCAAAACATTATGAACCCCTGTAAATAAAATGTTGGCCCACCTTTGGCGCTCGGCAAAGCTTCAACCCGCCTTGATTCTTGGCCTGCATTGTACCAGATGTTTAAGCAACGGTTACACAAATCCGAGATATTGCTAATAGGTTGCCTTTGAACTCTGAGATGCCGTCCCATGAAATCCTCAATATGTTCTATCGTATTACGTTCGGGTGAGTTAGGCGGCCAGAATATTAACTGCAATTCAGCATCATTTTCCTGGAACCACTCCAACAAATTTTAGCCTCGTGACACGGGGCGTGATCCTGTTGGAACATTTAATTTCCAGATGAGAAAACAGAGGCCATGTAGGGGTGCAACTGGTCCGAAATGATGTTCAGATATCCTGTAGCATTCATGGTCTGCTCTACAAGGATCACGGCTTCCAGAGACGCCCAAGGGAACGTCCAAGGCATAATACAGCCACCACAGCCTGTGTATGATCTACTGTATAATGAGGGAGCAATTGTTCGAATGGAAGTATCCTGACACGGTCATCGGCGTAATGAAGGGCAAACTATGATTCATCTGACCAGGCAAATCTCTCCACTGATCCATGGACCAGTCGCGATGTTCCCGGGCCCAGCAGCGTAAGCGCTGTTGGCGATGACGCTTGGTCAGCAAAGGCACACGAGTGGGACGTTTACTGAGTAGCCCCATATCCACCAGTGTCCTCTGAGCAGTGTTCTCCGAACTTTTCTACTTGGCCCTGCATTGTATTGGGTTGTCAGCTGAGCCCCTGTCTGACTTCGATATTTCTTCATGCTAGACAGTTTCCGACGACCGTTTTCATTGATAGCGCGTGGACGTCAAACACCATGTCGTCTACTGCTGGTTACACCGTCATTCATCCACTTTGCATAAGTACTAACAACTGTAGATCGCGAACAACGAGTCGTGCAGTTGTGGAAATACTTATTCCGAGCCTTCGAGCCATTACAATCTGCCCTCTATCAAAACTGCTCAGATCCGCAGCCTCTCACATCACACACAGAAGTAAGTGAAAGAAGGATTTTTCAGATTCTCCAACATTAGTTAAGTTCCACTTCCACCTGATCAGGCGCCTTCCACGTCATCCAGGCGAGTTTATTGCAAAATGTATGGGTGGTCATAATATTTTGGCTCTTGAGTGTATATATATATATATATATATATATATATATATATATATATATATATATATATATATATATATATATATATGCGTGTGTGTGTGTATGCATAATATTCTTTTATTTATACT
>CM063500.1:110942341-110947341 GCA_032207245.1 Pardosa pseudoannulata | reverse complement strand
AAAAACTTTAAAAGATAGATATCTATTTATTTTAGCGCTGTAGATGAAGTATAGGTCTATATTTGCAGGTTCCGAAAGTTTTTGCCTAACCGGAAGTTGGGAATTTAAAGACTTTTAAATAATTATAATTTATAATTTTCTTTAAATTTGGCTTAAATAATAAATTAGATAAATATGAGATAATTTTAAATTTAATCATTGATTAGAACTTGTTGCAATAAAATTTTATCACTGGTATTAACAACAAATTCTTTCCATAAAAGTCCAGGAGTCTATTTCAAGGACTAATAAATATCTAGCGTTTAAGTAATATATCTTTGAAAATTAAGAATTTTGTTTTCTTTTGTCTTTGTTTATTATGCATAATCACACGGTTTGACTACATGAATTCAATTTGAATCTAAACAGCATTCTCATTATCGGAAGACTTTAGAGGAGTATGAAGATAACGTTTACTTAATTAAGTTTACTTTAAAGGGGAAAATATCGGGAAACTTACTTTCTAGATGAGCCTCGTACTTTAAAACATCAGAAACATTAGTCTTAATATCATTTTCTTTTTTAATATTGTAAATTTTATAAAAAAAGGAAATAAAAAATCAAACTTTTATTATTCCGAATTCTGAACAATAAATGAAACTTTTAATGGGTTAAGTTTCAAATTTCATTTCTTATAACGTTACTTATAAATGAAATATATAATTCATATATTAAAAAATATAATGTTTTTAACTTTGAACATTTAAATAATTTCGTATATTCACTTTTAAATTGCATTTTATCTCAAAGCACAAAAATAAAACTTACATTGAGTAGAAAATTGTTGACTTGCCCCATGATTTTATTATGTAAATAAGTTAAAATGCAGTGAATAGTACCTAAATGTTATTTAATAAACTTATCTTTCATGAATTTTTTACAGATTTTGTCGGAGTAGAAGATTTTATTATATCTATAAGTATTTTTTTTATTTCTCTACTGAAAAATTTCAACTTTTAGTCTTCTAAATCTATTTTTGTTTTGTCTCTACGGCATTGTTATGAAAAGTTACAGCTGTTTAAACATTAGTGAGAGCTGTCAAAACAAAACGGAAGTAGGGATTTCGGAACCGGAAGTTGTGAATTTAAAGACTTTTAAACAATAATTTTTGTACAAAACTTTTTAAATTTTCATGAAAATTAAACATTTTTCTAGTATTTTTAATAATTAGCACCTTGGAAATTAGAAAGTTTTGAAGCAAGAAAGTGTAGGGAATTTTAAACATGTTCTTTAATATTTTAACAGTTAAAGTTGCAGTTAAAGTTCATAAACTTCAAATGTGTTTTTCTCAGAACGGTATGTTTAATAAAATGTTGAAACTTGAAATGGGATTTCTCAAAAAGTTCATAAAATATTTTGGTGAAAATTACTATGAATGCTTTTGATATTATTTACTAGTGAATGACCTAAAAGTTTTAAATTTAGATAATTTTAAATGATGTTACACTCAGTTAGATATAAAGGTAATGAAAATACGTAAAATATTCAATGTGTAAGTTTTTGAATTGTGAATTTTGTATGTTTTTGAGTTGTGAATTTAAACACTTTTGAATAATTATAATTTATAATAATTTTTATTTATTTATCTTAATAAATAAATTAGGTATATGAGATAATTTTAAAATTTAATCATCGATTAGAGTTTATTGCAATAAAATTTTATCACAGGTATTAACAACAAATTCTTTTCATAAAAGTCCAGGAAACTATTTCACGGACTAAAAAATATCTAGCATTTAAGTTATACATCTACAACTTTGTTCTCTTGTGTCTTTGTTTATTACGCATAACCACACGGTTTAACTACATGAAATCAATCTGAATCTAAACAGCATTCTCAGTATGGGGAGACTTTAGAGGAGTATGATGATAAACAAATTATTGAGCATGTAACCAGATAACTCTCACTCAAAAAACAAACCTGACTCATAGGGTACTTTACAATTCTGGAAAATTAAAAGTTTTACTAATCCCGTCATATGACGGGCTATTTGCTAGTAAAAATAAATAATTAAACGGAGAAACAGCACAAGTACATTGGCATTGCAATAATAATTAAAAATTTCTGTTGTCATCTTTTCATGCATTGAATAATAATAAAAATAGGACTCCATGACGGTCTCAAAGCACTATTTTCCGCAATATATCTTAGGATATCTGTCTACGCTGAAAAAGTCATTTTTAGACAAAAATCATAATTCTTTTTTATTTCTTTATTGCAGAATTTCAACTTTTATTCTTCTAAATCTGTTTTTGTTTCGTCTCTACGGCATTTTAAAGAAAAGTTACAGCTGTTTAAACATCAGTGGCAGCTGTCAAAACAAAATGAAAGTAGCGACTTCGGAACCGGAAGTTGTGAATTTAAAGCCTTTTGGAGAGCATGTTTTGGAAAAAACTTTTTAATTTTCATAAAGTTTAAACATTTTTCTAGTATTTTTAAAAATTAGTAATTTATCAATTAGAAAGGTTTAAAGCAAGAAAGTGTAGTTAATTTTAAACATGTATTTTAATTTTTTAACATTTAAAGTTGCTTTCATGAATTTCACATGCGTTTTCTCAGAACGGTTTTTTAATAATGATGAAACTAGAAATGGGATTTCTCCTAAAAGTTCTTAAAATATTTTGTTGAAAAGTATTATGAATGCTTTTGATATTATTTACTAGTGAATGACCTAAAAGCTTTTAAATTTGGATAATTTTTAATCATGTTGCAATCATAGTTAGATATAAAGGCAATGAAAATTCGTTAAAAATTCAATGTGTATGATTTTGAAGGACCAAAATTTTTTACAAAATATAAATTAAACAAAGATTTTAGGGGATTCACTAGTCCAGTGTATAAGAAATCTGTTGCATCAAAAAATATTGAAATAATATAATTTATTAAAAAATTAGACTTTTTGAAAAACCCTATTTTTTTACTAAATTTTTTTCATTTATTAGAAATTTTATAACAACTTCTCCAGGAATAAATTTTTTAAGTGCAATTCTCTATGATAATATAAAAAATAAATCTAAAAATGTTAAAACATGAACTAGTTTCTACGTTTAACACTAGACGGTGTTAAACGTATTTCTTACGGGGGAAATTTGTATACCTAGATTTTCGGCGGGTATCAATTTGACCCCTTGAAAAGATAGCTGCTTTTTTCTTTATATGATATAATATATTTGTGAAAATAAATTAAAAAATTTTAAATAAATATAATTTATAATTTTCTTTTATATTTGGTTTAAATAATAAATTAGATACATATAAGATAATTTTAAATTTAATCATCGATTAGAATTTGTTACAATAAAATTTTATCACCTGTATTAACAACAGTCTTTTCATAAAAGTCCAGGAGTCTATTTCACGGACTAATAAATATGCAGAGTTTAAGTTATACATCTTTGAAAATTAAGAAGTTTGCTCTCTTGTGTCTTTGTTTATTATGCATAACCACACGGTTTGACTACATGAATTCAATTTGAATCTAAACAGCATTCTCAGTATTTGGAGACTTTAGAGGAGTATGAAGATAAACAAATTATTGAGCGTGTACCAGATAACTCTGTCAAAAACAAACCTGCCTCATAGGGTATTTTACAATTCTGGAAAATTAAAAAATTTACTAATCCCGTCATATGATGGGTTATTTGTTAGTAAAAATAAATAATCACTAAGAACTAAACGGAGAAACAGCACAAATACATTGTCACTGCAATAATAATTAAAAATTTCTGTTCTCATCTTTTTATGCATTGAATAATAATATACATATGACTCCATGACGGTCTCAAAGCACTATTTTCCGCAATATATCTTAGGATATCCGTCTACGTTAAAAAAGTCATTTTTTGCCAAAACTCATATTTTTATTATTTCTTTATTGTAGAATTTCAACTTTTAGGCTTCTAAATCTGTTTTTATTTTGTCTCTACGACATTTTAAAGAAAAGTTACAGTTGTTTAAACATCAGTGGCAGCTGTCAAAACAAAACGAAAGTAGCGACTTCGGAACCGGAAGTTGTGAATTTAAAGCCTTTTGGAGAGCATGTTTTGGAAAAAACTTTTTAATTTTCATAAAGTTTAAACATTTTTCTAGTATTTTTAATAATTAGCATTTTGGCAATTAGAAAGTATTGAAAGAAGAAAGTGTAAGGAATTTCAAACATGTATTTTAATTTTTTAACAGTTAAAGATGCTTTTATAAATTTCAAATGCGTTTTTCTCAGAAGGGTATTTATAATAAAATGTTGAAATTTAAAATGTGATTTCTCAAAAAGTTCTTAAAATATTTTGTTGAAATTTATTATGAATGCTTTTGATAGTTTACTAGTGAATGAACTAAAAGCTTAAAATTTGGATAATTTTTAATGATGTTACACTCCTAGTTAGATATAAAGGTAATGAAAATTCTTTAAAAATTCAATGTGTATTACTTTGAAGGACCACATTTTTTACCATATGAAAATTAAGCAAAGATTTTAGATGATTCACTAGTCCAGTGTATAAGAAATATGTTGCGTCAAAAAATATTGAAATAATTTAATTCATTAAAAAAACAGACCTTTTGAAAAAACCCGATATTTTACTAAATTTTCTTCATTTATTAGACATTTTATAAAAACTTCTATAGGAATAAATTTTAAGTGCAATTCTTTAATTATTATGAATGTTTCTGATAATTTACTAGTGAATCACCAAAAAGATTTAAATTTGGATAATATTTAATGATGTTACACTCCTAGTTATATTTAAAGGTATTGAAAATTCGTTAAAAATTCAATGTGTATTATTTTTAAGGACCAAAATGTTTTACCAAATGTAAATTAAGCAAAGATTTTAGGTGATTCACTAGTCCAGTGTATAAGAAATGTGTTGTATCAAAAAATATTGAAATAATTTAATTCATTAAAAAACCAGACCTTTTGAAAAAAACCCGATATTTTACTAAATTTTCTTCATTTATTAGA
>CM063500.1:110919841-110937341 GCA_032207245.1 Pardosa pseudoannulata | reverse complement strand
ATACACACACATATATTAAATCATCAAATATGCCTCAAATTATAGTATTTTCTTCCATAAAGTAAGATGGTTTGAAATTATTTATTCTTGTTGTGAGAGCACTTATATTTAAACAGCATTTATCTGCACAAACCTTGGCAATATTCATCTTATAGATTTGCGTCCATCTTATAGGTGATCATCTTTATTTCTTATTACATGATAACACAAATACATCTAAACCTCACTCGGAAATGAAAGTCATGCCCATCATGTCTAGGCACGAAATGCGGAATAATATGAGCGGCACGTTTCTCAAAACTAAATAACTATTTGATCTGAGGAAATCAAATCTTTAACTGAATTTAGCTGATGTTATTAGATAGTTTTTAAAATACTTCTTTACTAACCAATCACGTAGTCTATTAAAGTAGCAATTAGATATTTAATCTTAAAGTATTAGATAAAAAATGTCGATAAGTACTAAAATGAATTTAATCTATCTCTCGAAAAAAATAACTGGTTCAAAGTATTTCCTTCAAAGTAATTTATCTATATTTAGTTGGTAAATTTCAACAAAAATAATCTACGAACTAAAATTAAAGGAATCGTTACTAACGTTAAGTTTTTAAGTTTGTAATCGGTTTATGAAATTCGAATTCTTAAATAAAAATTTTAACTTCATAATAAATAAAATATTTTCAATTTCATTCAGCGAGCATTACTTTACGTCCTTTATGACTCGTAGAGTTTTATGATTCATATATATATATATATATATATATATATATATATATATATATATATATATATATGATAAATATATAACACATATATATATACATATACACATATACATATATATATATATAACATATATACATAAATACATACATATACATACATATATATATATACATATTTAATACATACACATATATAAACATAATATATTATATAACTACATATAGATATACATATATATATATATATCATATAAATATATATACAGACACATATATACATAAACATATATATATATATATAATATATATATATATATATATATATATATATATATATATATATACATATATATATACATATATATATATACATATATATATACATACATATATATACATATACATACATACATATATACATATATATATACATATATATATATTCATACATATATATATATACATATACATATATACATATATACATACATACATACATACTATACTACATACATACATACATACATATACAGCACATACACACACACACATACATACCATACATAACACACACACACATACATACCATACATACATAACACCACACACAGTATACATACATACATACATACACAGCACCACACACATATACACATACATACATACATACACACACCCCACACACACTCCCACACATACATATTATACATACACATACATACATATATACACACATATATATATATATATTCGTTTTAAACTTGTCTTCCAGTTATATTTTAAAGATACTAGAAAATGTGTAATAAATAAAATGCATTAATTAAATGCGTTGAAAGAGTAACTAGTCCAAATTATTTCCTCAAAATATTATATATATTTACTATAATTCTATGCATCAGAAAAAGAAAAAAAAATTGAATCAAAGTTATTTATTTGACTGAAACAATGAATTTGTCAAATTTTAAGGACTACATCTGAATGCGCTGCATTGCTCTGCATACTTAAAATAATCTCATATATAATAAGGCAAAACATCAGGTAACGTTTTACCCCAAGATATGAGAAAAATGCACACGATGTGAGCAGATAAGCATAAAATAAATCACCCGAAAGAGTAACTGGTGCAAAGAATCCCCTCTCAAAGAAAGAACGGCTCGAGTTAATAACAGGTGACGAGTCTCGGATGTCGAAACTCTCATCTTCTGCTCTCGAGGGGAAAGAAAATTAAATCACTCGAGATTCTCCGAGAGGCCTCGGGCGCGATTTTTCACAAACGACAAGTTCGTCGCGCATATTTCGGGCCCAAAAGTGATATATACCCCAAACATCTTAATCCAGATGCAATAAATCACAAACTCACTTCCTCTGCCACCTCCAACAAAGAATGAACAATGGACTTGTGTAAGCGAGGGGTGGTCGATGTGACAGGATCGTACTTTTGGCGAAAACACTTCTCCCGAAAGAAATTGAAGTGTTAATGAGAGCTCGCCGGCAGTCCTAGACAAATGGGGGAAATGGCATCGTTTATTATAGGGCATAAAGCGTTCTTAGAACGTAAGGAACAGCCTGAGTTTCTTGGCGTTCGAGCCAGAAATTTTCGCTTGGTGAAAACAGAGCATGAATATTCTAAAGGAACGAGGAACATGAAAAATTTTATTTGTGACCTTTTTTCATCGTCCTTTCTCGTCATGTAAAAACATGACGAGAATAACCCTTTGACTGTTTTGCCAGTACGCATTAATGGCACAGTTTTCGGGCCATCACTGATTTCTCCATACGGCGTACGGGCAATCTGATTTTTATTTCTCTTGCACTGTTTCGGCCTTTTTTTTCAAATTTTAGTAACAAATTATTCGTATAGATGTCCAATAAATGATAGTTTACAGTTTATTGTATTTTCTTCTCTCACTGGATCAAAAGCGCGCTTTGTATCAGAAGACGAATTGTTATCTTTCAGTGTATAGATTTCTGGTTATATTTTACTAACCACCTGATAATTTACTAACCATAATAAAAAAATGTGACATTTTCTGACCTAATTCCGGACAAAAATGAAACTGTCAAAGGGTTAAAATCAATTCAATTTAAATAGTTCATAATTCTGGTGCTTCTAGAGATATATTACATAAATTTATATAAAAACTAAAAGTTCAGTGGGAAAAATACATTTTTTAATGTCACCTGCATGATCTGAAGATTTAAAATAGCTTTTAATAACTTAAAATCGGTAGTTTAAGGATAACTAGACAAAAAGATAGTTAAAGACACCAACAATACCCTATTAATTGAAATCAAAGTTACTAAAACATGTCAGAACATTTAATAAATAACATCATCTAATATGGGGTATAAAGCTTTCTTAGGACACAAAAGACTGAGTTTCTTGGCGTTCGAGCCAGAAATTTTCGCTTGGTGAAAACAGAGCATGAATATTCTAAAGGAAAGAGGAACATGAAACATTTTATTTGTGAACTCTTTTCATCGTCCTTGCTCGTCATATTTTTTTAACCCCTTCCTTGCTTTGCCCGTATGCCGTAGGGGCACAGATTTTGGGCCTTTACTGATTTACCCGTACGGCGTATGGGCAATCTGATTTCTATTTCGCTTGCACTGTTTCGTTTTTTTTTCAAATTTTAGTAACAGATTATTAGTATAGATGTCCAGTAAATGATAGTTTGCAGTTTATTGTATTTTCTACTCTGCTTTTATCAAAAGCGTGGTTTTTTCGCATGTTTTGTATCAGAAGACGAATGTTTATCCTTCAATGTATAGCTTTATGTTTATATTTTAATAACCGCCTGATAATTTACTAAATGCAATAAAAAAATGTGACATTTTTCTGATCGAATTCTGGAAAAAAGGAAACATTCAAAGGGTTAATACCATTTCAATATAAATAGTTCATAATTCTTGTGTTTATAGAGATATATTATGTAAATTTATATAAAAAATAAAAGTGGAGTGCGTAAAATCATTTTTTTTAATGTCACCTGCATAATCTGAAGATTTAAAATAGCTTTTAATAACTTAAAATCGGGAGTTTAAAGATAACTATAGATTAAAGATAGTTAAAGACACTAACAATACCCTATTCCTTGAAATAAAAGTCACTAAAACATGTAAGAACTTTTAATAAATAACATCATCTAATATGTGGTATAATACTTTCTTAGGACACAAGAGACTGAGTTTCTTGGCGTTCGA
The DNA here is from genome assembly GCA_032207245.1 of Pardosa pseudoannulata. NCBI lineage: Eukaryota > Metazoa > Arthropoda > Arachnida > Araneae > Lycosidae > Pardosa > Pardosa pseudoannulata. The sequence goes on along the minus strand of CM063500.1, from coordinate 110,933,412 downwards.
GCCAGAAATTTTCGCTTGGTGAAAACAGAGCACGATTATTCTAAAAGAACGAGGAACATGAAAAATTTTATTTGTGAACTCTTTTTATTGTCCTTAATCGTCATGTTTTTTAATATTTCAATTTAAATAGTTCATAATTCTTGTGTTTCTAGAGATATATTACATAAATTTATATAAAAAATAAAAGTGGAGTGGGTAAAATCTTTTTTTCAATGTCACCTGCTTAATCTGAAGATTTAAAATAGCTTTTAATAACTTAAAATCAAGAGTTTAAAGATAACTAGACATAAAGATAGTTAAAGACACCAAAAATGTCATATTCTTTGAAATAAAAGTTACGAAAACGCGTCAGAACATTTAATAAATAACATCGTCTATTATGTGGTATGAAGGTTCTTAGGACACAAGAGGCTGAGTGAGTTACTTGGCGTTCGAGCCAGAAATTTTTCTTGGTGTAAACAGAGCATAAACATTGTGAAGAATCACAAAAAGTTTTATTTGTGATCTTTTTTCCTCCTTCTTGTTCGTCATGATTTTTAATATCTATTCAATTTAAATAGTTTATAATTCTGGTGCTTCTAGACATATATTACATACATTTATATAAAAACTAAAAGTTCAGTGGGTAAAATCATTTTTTAAGGTCACCTGCGTAATCTGAAGATTTAAATTAGATCTTCATAATTTTAAATCGGGAATTTAAAGATAACTAGACATAAAGATAGTTACAGACACCAAAAATGTCATATTCCTCGAAATAAAAGTTACGAAAACGTGTCAGAACATTTAATAAATAACATCGTCTATAATGTGGTATGAAGGTTCTTAGGACACAAAAGACTGAGTGAGTTACTTGCCGTCCTAGACAAAAATTTTTGCTTGGTGTAAACAAAGCATGAATATTTTTAAGTATCACAAAATGTTTTATTTTTTACCTTTTTTCATCGTCCTTGATTGTCATGTTTTTAAATATCATTTCAATTTAAATAGTTCATAATTCTTGTGTTTCTAGAGATATATTGCATAAATTTATCTAAAATCTAAAATTTGAATGGGTAAAATATTTTTTCAATGACACCTGCTTAATCTGAAGATTTAAATCAGTTTTTTAAAATTTGAAATCAGGAGTTTAAAGATAACTATATATTAAAGATAGTTAAAGACACCAAAAATGTCATATTCCTTCAAATAAAAGTTACTAAACCATATCAGAACATTTAATAAATAACATCGTCTATTATGTGGTATAAAGATTCTTAGGACACAAGAGACTGACTCAGTTTCTTGGCGTTCGAGCCAGAAATTTTTGCTTGGTGTAAACAGAGCATAAACATTGTGAAGAATCACAAAAATTTTATTTTTGACCTTTTTCATCGTCCTTGCTCGTCATGTTTTTTAATATCAATGCAATTTAAATAGTTCATAATTCTGGTGTTTCTAGAGATATATTGCATAAATTTATCTAAAATATAAAAGTTGAATGGGTAAAATATTTTTTCAATGTCATCTACGTAATCTGAAGATTGAAATCAGCTTTTTAAAATTTGAAATCAGGAGTTTAAAGATAACTATATATTAAAGATAGTTAAAGACACCAAAAATGTCATATTTTTTGAAATAAAAGTTACGTAAACGTGTCACAACATTTAATAAATAACATCGTCTATTATGTGGTATGAATCGTTCTTAGGACACAAGAGACTGACTTTCTTGTTGTTCGAGCCAGAAATTTTTGCTTGATGTAAACACAGCAAGAACATTATGAAGAATCACAAAAAGTTTTATTTGTGAATTATTTCATCGTCCTTGCTCGTCATGCTTTTTAATATCAAAGCAATTTAAATAGTTCATAGTTCTTTTGTTTCTAGAGATATATATAAATTTATATAAAAGTTGATTGGGTAAGGTCTTTTTTCAATTTCACCTCTTTAATCTGAAAGTTTAAATTAGCGCTTTATAATTTGAAATCAGGTGTTTAAAGATAACTAGACATAAAGATTGTTGATTGGTTTGTTTATTTTGGAGCGCTACGGTCTACTGTTTTGCACACGATGGCTAATGAGACCGGGACATACAGCTTAAAGCCGATTCCGAACGGCTAAGAACATCCATTCCATAGTGTGATTCGAACCCACGAACTCTAATACCGAGGATCAGCGCCCTAACCAACCGGCCAGCGTTCGGCTAAAGATTGTTGAAGATACCAACAATATCTTATTAATTGAAATAAAAGTTACTAAAACATATCAGAAAATTTAATCGTCTATTATGTGACATAAAGCGTTCTTAGGACACAAGAGACTGACTCAGTTTCTTGGCGTTCGAGCCAGAAATTTTTGCTTGGTGTAAACATATCATGAACATTGTGAAGAATCTCAAAAATTTTATTTTTGACCTTTTTTCATCGTCCTTGCTCGTCATGTTTTTTAATATCAATGCAATTTAAATAGTTCATAATTCTGCTGTTTCTAGAGATATATTGCATAAATTTATATAAAAACTAAACGTGGAGTGGGTAAAATAGTTTTTCAATGTCACCTGTGTAATCTGAAGATTAAAATTAGCTTTTAATAATTTGAAATCAGGAGTTTAAATATAACTACACATAGAGATAGTTAAAGACACCAACAATGTCTTATTTCTTGAAATTTATGTTACGAAAATGTGTCAGAACATTTAATAAATAACATCGCCTATTATGCGGTATAAAGATTCTTAGGACACAAGAGACTGACTCAGTTTCTTGGCGTTCGAGCCAGAAATTTTTGCTTGGAGTAAACAGAGCATGAACATTTTAAAAGATCACAAAAGTTTTATTTTTGACTTTTTTCATCGTCCTTGCTCGTCATGTTTTTTAATATCAATGCAATTTAAATAGTTCATAATTCTATTGTTTCTAGAGATATCTTATATAATTTTATATAAAAATTGAGTGGATAAAGTTTCTTTTTTCAATTTCACCTCTTTAATCTGAAAATTTAAATCAGCTTTTTATAATTTGAAATCAAGAGTTTAAAGATAACTAGACATAAAGATAGTTAAAGACACCAAAAATGTCATATTCTTTGAAATAAAAGTTACGAAAACGCGTCAGAACATTTAATAAATAACATCGTCTATTATGTGGTATAAAGATTCTTAGGACACAAGAGACTGACTCAGTTTCTTGAAATTTTTGCTTGGTGTAAACAGAGCATGAACATTGTGAAGAATCACAAAAATTTTATTTTTGACCTTTTTTCATCGTCCTTGCTCGTCATGTTTTTTAATATCAATGCAATTTAAATAGTTCATAATTCTGGTGTTTCTAGAGATATATTGCATAAATTTATCTAAAATCTAAAAGTTGAATGGGTAAAATATTTTTTCAATGTCACCTACGTAATCTGAAGCTTTAAATCAGCTTTTTAAAATTTGAAATCAGGAGTTTAAAGATAACTAGAGATTAAAGATAGTTAAAATCATCCACAATATTATATTCCTTGAAATAAAAGTTAAGAAAACGTGTCAGAACATTTAATAAATAACATCGTCTATTATGTGGTATAAAGCGTTCTTAGGACACAACAGAATGACTTTCTTGTCGTTCGAGCCAGAAATTTTTGATTGGTGTAAACAGAGCAAGAATATTATGAAGAATCACAAAAAGTTTTATTTGTGATCTTTTTTCATCGTCCTTGATCGACATGCTTTTTAATATCGATGCAATTTAAATAGTTCATAATTCTTTGGTTTCTAGAGATATCTTATATAAATTTATATAAAAGTTGATTGGGTAAGGTCTTTTTTCAATTTCACCTGATTAATCTGAAAGTTTAAATTAGCTCTTCATAATTTGAAATCAGGTGTTTAAAGATAACTAGACATAAAGATTGTTGAAGATACAACAATATCCTATTCCTTGAGAAATAAAATTTACTAAAACATATCAGAACATTTAATCGTCTATTATGTGGTATAAAGTGTTATTAGGACACAAGAGACTGAGTTTCTTGGCGTTCGAGCCAGAAATTTGTGCTTGTTGTAAACAGAGCATTAACATTGTGAAGAATTACAAAAAGTTTTATTTGTGAAATTTTTTCATCGTCCTTGATCGTCATGTTTTTTAATATCATTTCAATTTAAATAGTTCATAATTCTTGTGTTTCTACAGATATAGTACATAAATTTATATGAAAACTTAAAGTGGAGTGGGTAAAATAGTTTTTCAATGTCACCTGCTTAATCTGAAGATTTAAAATAGCTTTTAATAACTTAAAATCAGGAGTTTAATGATAACTAGACAAAGATAGTTAAAGACACCAAAAACGTTCTATTCCTTGAAATAAAAGTTACTAAAACATATCAGAAAATTTAATCGTCTATTATGTGACATAAAGCGTTCTTAGGACACAAGAGACTGACTTTCTTGTCGTTCGAGCCAGAAATTTTTGATTGGTGTAAACAGAGCAAGAATATTATGAAGAATCACAAAAAGTTTTATTTGTGACCTTTTTTCATCGTCCTTTCTCGCCATGTTTTTTGATATCTATTCAATTTAAATAGTTCATAATTCTGGTGTTTCTAGAGATATATTACATGAATGTATATTAAAACTAAACGTTGAGTGGGTAAAGTCTTTTTTCTATGTCACCTGCGTAATCTGAAGATTAAAATAGCTTTTAATAACTTAAAATCAGGAGTTTAAAGAAAACTAGACATAAAGATAGTTAAAGACACCAAAAATGTCATATTCTTTGAAATAAAAGTTACGAAAACGTGTCAGAACATTTAATAAATAACATCGTCTATTATGTGGTATAAAGATTCTTAGGACACAAGAGACTGACTCAGTTTCTTGGCATTCTAGCCAGAAATTTTTGCTTGGTGTAAACAGAGCATAAACATTTTAAAAGATCACAAAAAGTTTTACTTGTGACCTTTTTTATCGTCCTTGCTCGTCATGTTTTTTAATATGAATTCAATTTAAATAGTTCATACTTCTGGTGTTTCTAGTGATATATTGTATAAATTTATCTAAAAACTAAAAGTTGAGTAGGTAAAATATTTTTTCAATATCACGTGATTAATCTGATAATTTAAATTAGCTTTTAATAACTTAAAATCAGGAGTTTAATGATAACTAGACAAAGATAGTTAAAGACACCAAAAACGTTCTATTCCTTGACATAAAAGTTACTAAAACATATCAGGACATTTAATAAATAGCATCGTCTATTATGTGGTATAAAGTGTTCTTAGGACACAAGAGACTGACTCGGTTTCTTGGCGTTCGAACCAGAAATTTTTGCTTGGTAAAAACAGAGCATGAATATTCTAAACTAATGAGGAACATGAAAAATTTTAATTGTGACCTTTTTTCATCGTCCTTGCTCGTCATTTTTTTTATATCAATTCATTTTAAATAGTTCATAATTATGGTGTTTCTAGAGATATATTACATAAATTTATATACAAACTAAACGTGTAGTGGATTAAATAGTTTTTCAATGTCCCCTGCGTAATCTGAAGATTTAAAATAGCTTTTAATAACTTAAAATCATGAGTTTAATGATAACTAGACAAAGATAGTTAAAGACACCAAAAATGTTCTATTCCTTGAAATAAAAGTTACTAAAACATGTCAGAACATTTAATAAATAACATCATCTAATATGTGGTATAAAGCTTTTTTAGGACACAAGAGACTGACTCAGTTTCTTGGCGTCCTAGCCAGAAATTTTTGCTTGGTGCGGGGTCCCCCCCCCCCCCCCCCCCCCCCCCCCCCCTCTGTAAACAGAGCATAAACATTCTAAAAGGATCGAGAACATGAAAAGTTTTACTTGTGACCTTTTTTATCGTCCTTGCTCGTCATGTTTTTTAATATGAATTCAATTTAAATAGTTCATACTTCTGGTGTTTCTAGTGATATATTGTATAAATTTATCTAAAAACTAAAAGTTGAGTAGGTAAAATATTTTTTCAATATCACGTGATTAATCTGATAATTTAAATTAGCTTTTAATAACTTAAAATCGGTAGTTTAAGGATAACTAGACAAAGATAGTTAAAGACACGAAAAACGTTCTATTCCTTGACATGAAAGTTACTAAAACATATCAGGACATTTAATAAATAGCATCGTCTATTATAAGGTATAAAGTATTGTTAGGACACAAGAGACTGACTCGGTTTCTTGGCGTTCGAACCAGAAATTTTTGCTTGGTGAAAACAGAGCATGAATATTTTAAAGGAACGAGGAACATGAAAAATTTTATTTGTGACCTTTTTTCATCGTCCTTGATCGTCATGTTTTTTATATCAATTCATTTTAAATAGTTCATAATTATGGTTTTTCTAGAGATATAGTACATAAATTTATATAAAATCTAAACGTGGAGTGGGGAAATAGTTTTTCAATGTCACCTACGTTATCTGAAGATTTAAATTAGCTTTTTATAATTTGAAATCAGGATTTTAAAGATAACTAGACATAAAGATAGTTAAAGACATCAAGAATATTTTATTCCTTGAAATAAAGTTACGAAAACATGTCACATTATTTAATAAATAACACTGACTATTATGTGGTATAAAGAGTTCTTAGGATACTAGAGACTGAGTTTCTTTGCGTACTAGACAGAAATTTTTGCTTGGTGTAAACAGAGCATGAACATTGTGAAGAACCACAAAAATTTTATTTTTGACCTTTTTTTAACCTGAATAAAGTTTCAAAATTCATTCTCTTTTTAAATGTAAATTTTAAGGGTTAAGAATGTCGTGCCTCTAGTGATATGTTGGATTAGTTTATACAAAAACTAAAAGTTGAAAGTATAAAATCTTCATTTTCAAAGTCCCTGGCATAATCTAGGGCTCAAACGTATTTTTTAGTAATTCTCAAATCATGAGTATACATAAACACTACCATACCATATTATTAAATAATTTTGCTATGATATACTTAAAAACTAAATTCTTCGGCGCAGCAGCCCCTATGGTTCCAGGGCCTACGGTGCCAATCTCCGTTTACATGACCAAGGGCCCTAGGGTGCGAAGCATATGTTCCGGTTAAGTGGTCAATCTTACGGTTAAGTGGTTAATCTTTAATATCCACTCCAAAAATACCTATTTGAACTCATGATGGTTTGTTTTGGTTTGGAGCGCTACGGTCTACTTTTTGCAACACGAGGGCTAATGAGACCGGGACCTACTGCTTAAAGCCGATTCCGAACGGCTACGACCATCCATGCCACTGTGGGATTCGAACCCACGAACTCTGGTTCCGAAGGCCAGCACCCTAACCATTCGGCCTTCGTTCGGCTTGAACTCGTGATATCTTCAAAATTAAAATAAATAAATAAATGATTTCAAAGCTGCAGTGATTTTTTTATTCGTTTTTCATATCATATATTTATTTTGATTCAATTAACATTTTCCTGGTGTTGATAACAGTAACCGATTTAGAACAAAGGCCCTCCAGCCTTTTTTTATCCTGTTTCATTATCAGATTGTTTTAATCGATCTTTTAAATTACGAATAATTATAACAGGAATTTAAACAATAATTATAAATATCCTCATTATAAAGAGTCACTCATACGTGGTGAGTAATTTTTAATTTGTTCTAAACAACAAGGTCTCTCAACTTCGTTAGGTTGTTCAGCATCGAGGACATTTGGTTTGGTTTGGTTTGGAGAGCTACGATCTACTGTTTTGCACACGAGAGCTAATGAGACCGGGACCTACAGTTTAAAGCCGATTCCGAACGGCTACAAACATACATGCCAGCAGCGGGATTCGAACCCGCGAACTCCGGTTCCGAAGAGCAGCACTCTACCATTCGACCATCGTTCGGCAGCATCGAGGACATACCCTGTATGTATAAACTGTTAAATTATTAATCCTTGAAGATGTTTGAACGTACAGTGTACTTGCTACCCAAAATTGGACTCAACTCTTTTGCCCGTACGGCGTACGGGTATCGATTTTTTCTCCTTTCCTTTTCTGGTCTTTCTGTATTTTTCATTATTGTAAAGAGACTATTTTAATTGTATTAATATTTTTCGATATTCTTGTAGGGAGTTCATATGTCGTCTACCTAAACAATGGAGAAAAAATGCCTGAATAAATTAAGACTTGATATCTTGGACCGTATAATCGAAAGATCCATCAGGAATAAATTTCCGAAGTGGAGAACCAGGTTTGGAGCCTAATCCTCTGAGACTGACAGAGAGACATTTTTTGGAAACAATTAATCCCACAAATAAGAAACTGAGACCTGCAAGACAACGTGCAATGTGGTGTTCGAAAAGAAATGAGAATGGAAGAGAATCCGAAAAGAAACAGTAAATTTCAGCCCTGATTGCGACGTAGGACTCTGCATTACACCATGCTTCAAGATGTATCATACACAAAAAGATTTCTGAACTGTTTGGAAAAGTGTAAACTTAAAAATCAATAGTAAGTATGAGAGAATTTTTTGTGGAATTTTTAAACCATTCTTCACTGCATGCAGAAGGTATTTGAGATAAGCAAATACTTAAGGGGTTTTGTGTTCCAAAATTCTAAAATAAAAAATGTTCGAAAAGCATTAAAAGTGAAATCAATAAAAATTTCTTATTCTATTAGGTACTGTACTTAATTATATTCAATAAAAAATATGCCTTTTTTGGAAGCATTTCTGGTAAAATAATTGACCGCTTAAAGGATAATATATTAAATTTTGGATAAACATTATGCTTCAAGCTAAAATCCCGTACAATACATAAAATGATAAATTGTCTTACAACCATTAAGTTTTACTAATATCAAATAAGTAAATTATAAAGCTAGATTTCCTGAAACGGGTGTTCATTCAAAAATTTTCCACGGCAATAATTTCATTTAATTCCTTAAATTTCTCTCCCGTTATTCACCTGTAATATATCGCCCTACGTCCAAAAGCGGACAAAATTTATTTCCCAGCCCTCCTCGAATTCCTTACAAAAGGATAAGAAGTTGCTTCAAACAGTAATTTGTTTTCAACACTTGCCCTGGCACGAATGTGTTTATGATTCAATTCATAGAAATTCAAAACACTGGAATTCAGTTGTAATGTATCGCTCTAATATTTCACCTTTACACGCAGTGACCCACATAAGTGAAATGAAGACCCGTCCTGACGTCTTATTTCTAGCGAAAGGGGTCTCTCAAAAGAAGCTGAAGAGTTAATGAAAGTAACTTGACAGATCCCGATAAATGAGGAGAGTTTAGGATCGTTAATTGTGAAAGGCGCGAAAGGTAGCCTGCTGAAAAGAAATACTGGAGGTGTCTCGAATATGACTATGAATAAATGCAAAGGATAACGACAGTGAAATATTAAAAAGAATTGAAATCCCTGACAGGACTGAAAAAATTGATTGGTGTTATGAAATATTTGTGATGGATAGTGAAAGCCCAATTAAAGACGTACTAATCGAAAAATTATAAATGATTAGTAATATGTTTTTATTAAACATAAAGATATTTAAATTATAATGACACAGTAAAGTTAACAATATTCACTCCAAAAATACCAATATGAACTCATGACATCTTCAAAATAAAAATAAATAAATAAATAAATAAATAAAAGATTTCAACGCTGCAGTGATTTTGTTTTTATTAGTTTTTCATATCATATTTTTATTTTGATTAAATTAACAATTTCCTGGTGTTGATAACAGTAACCGATTTAGAACAAACATTATCGATTTTATTCACGAACAATCCCCTATATAATAATAGCCTAATTTCGAAATATTCACTTGGAAAATATTAACACTTTTTAGTCATATTTAGAAAGCTATGTTAAGATTCAAGTAAAACTTTTACCCGCTATATGATAATAACCTAAGTTATCCATCTGTCCTCGAATTTATGGTTTGGTTTGATTTGGTTTTGGAGTGCTACGGTCTACCTTTTACAACACAAGGGCTAATCACACCAGGACCTATAGCTTAAAGCCGAAGTACAATGGCTACGAACATCCATGCCATAGCGGTATTCGAACCCGGGAACTCCGGTACCGAAAGTCAGCACCCTAACCAATCGGCCATTGTTTGGTCCTCAAATTTATGAAGCGATAGGACATGGAATGTATAGGAGCATCCATACTGGATTCTTGATGAGTTAGGGTTAGAAAAATTCAAAGCGAGTCTTTAAAACGTTCGAAATCTCCCCTTCCACAAATTTTCGAGATTTTAATGTCATTAATTTAAGCCCTATTTCCTCCGGTTAAGAGCAGGCAATTAAATTTATCAATTTATCACATAATACTATTCTTAATATACAGTATTTGAACACTCTAAGACAAGAAATGTTACAATATCTTTTGAACAAATATTACAAGTCTATAAAAAATATTATTAATTATGTGATAAGCCTTTCTCATTTCTTCTCTCTCAATATCTATATTACGTTTAAGGAATCTTGCATGAAGAATTGTTTTTTAATTGACTGTCCGAAGGCAAAATTATTTCACATATGCTATATAAAATTTCAGTTCTTAAGAAATGCCATCCAGTATTTTTTATTCTGTTTTATTATCAGATTGTTTATATCGATCTTTTAAATTACGAATAATTATAACAGGAATTGCAACAATCATTATAAATATCATCATTGTAAGGAACCACTCATACGTGGTGAGTAATTTTTAATTTGTTCTAGACATCGAGGTCTACTCAACTCCGTTAGGTCTGTTCAGCATCGAGTACATACTCTGCATATATAAATTATTAAATTATTAATATATCAAATTTAGCTAAAATTATGAAGCTAAAATCCCGTACAATACCTAAAATGATAAATTGTCTTACATCCATTAAATTCTACTAATATCAAATAAATAAATTATAAAGCTAGATTTCCTGAGGCGGGTGTTCATTCAAAAATTTTTCCACGGCAATAATTTCATTTAATTCCTTAAATTTCTCTCCCGTAATTCACCTGTAATATATCGCCTTACGTCCAAAAGCGGACAAAACTGATTTCCCTGTTCTCCTCGAATTCCTTACAAAAGGATACGAAGTTGCTTCAAACAGTAATTTGTTTTCAACACTTGCCCTGGCACGAATGTGTTTATGATTCAATTCATAGAAATTCAAAACACCGGAATTCAGTTGTAATGTATCGCTCTAATATTTCACCTTTATACGCAATGACCCACATAAGTGAAATGAAGACCCGTCCTGACGTCTTATTTCTAGCGAAAGGGGTCTCTCAAAAGAAGCTGAAGAGTTAATGAAAGTAACGTGACAGATCCGGATAAATGAGGAGAGTTTGGGATCGTTAATTGTGAAAGGCGCGAAAGGTAGCGCTGCTCAAAAGAAATACTGGAGGTGTCTCGAATATGACTATAAATAAATGCGAAGGATAACGTCAGTGAAATATTAACAAGAAGTGAAATTCCTGACAAGGCTGACTGGTGTCATGAAATATTTGTGATTGATAGTGAAAACCCAATTAAACATTTTGGAATAGAAAAAAAGTAAATGATTAATAATATGTTTTTAATAAACATTAAGATATTTAAATTATAATAACACAGTGACGTTAACAATATTCACTTCAAAAATACCTATTTGAACTCATCAGTTCTTTAAATTAAAAAAATAAATAAATAAATAAACGATTTGATTGATGCAGGGATTTTGTTATTCGTTTTTCAAGTGAAATTTTTATTTTGATTATATTAACATTTTTCTGTTGTTTTTAACAGTAACCGATTTAGAACAAACATTATCGATTTCATTCACGTACAATCCCCTATGTAATAAAAGCCTAATTTCGAAATATTCACTTGGAAAATATTAACACTTTTTAGTCATATTTAGGAAGCTATGTTAAGATTAAAAACATTTATCCGCTATATAATAATAACCTAAGTTATCCATCTGTCCTCGAATTTATGGTTTGGTTTATTTTGGTTTTGGAGTGCTACGGTCTATTTTTTGCAACAAGTGTAATGAGACCGGGACCTATAGCTTAAAGCCGAAGTACAATGGCTACGAACATCCATGCCATAGCGGTATTCGAACCCGGGAACTCCGGTACCGAAAGTCAGCACCCTAACCAATCGGCCATTGTTTGGTCCTCAAATTTTATGGATGCGGTAGGACCATGGAAATGTATAGGAATGCGATCCATACTAGATACTTGATGATTAATGGTTAGGGTTAGCAAATTTATTCAAAGCGAGTCTTTAAAACGTTCGAAATCTCCCCCTTCCACAAATTATTCGAGATTTTCAAAATGGCATTATTTTAAGCCCTAAATTCCTCCGTTAAGAGGCAGGCAATTAAATTTATCAATTTATGATATCATAATACTATTTTTGAATGTACATAATATTTGCAACACTCTATAGACAAGAAATGTTACACGATATTTTGAATAAAATATTACAAGTCTATAAAAAATATTATTAATTATGTGAAAGCCTTTCTCATTTCTTCTCTCTCAATATCTATAGGTACGTTTAAGGCATCTTGCTTGAAGAATTGTTTTTTAACTGACTGTCTCGAAGGCAAAATTATCTCACAAGCTATATAAAATTTCGGTGCTTAAGAAATGCCATCCAGTATTTTTTTATTTCTGTTTTATTATCAGATTGTTTAAATCGATCTTTTAAATTACGAATAATATATAACAGGAATTGCAACAATCATTAAAAATATCATCATTGTAAGGAACCACTCATACGTGGTGAGTAATTTTTCCAACACTAATTTGTGAGTCTAGGTAATGCATCGAGGTCTATACTCAACTCCGTTAGGTTTTGCATCGAGTACATACTCTGCTTATATAAAATTATTAAACTATTAATATATCAAATTTAGCTAAAAATTATGAAGCTAAAATCCCGTACATTACCTAAAATGATAAATTGTCTTCATCCATTAAATTCTACTGATATCAAATAATAAAATTATAAAGCTAGATTACCTGAGGCGGGTGTTTCATTAAAAATTTTTCCACGGCAATCAATTTCATTTAATTCCTTAAATTTCTTTTAAGCAGTCTCCGAAGCCAAAAATAATTCACATATGCTGTAATATATCGCCTTACGTCAAAAAAAGCGGACAAAACTTATTTCCCTGTTCTTATCGAATTTCCTTACATTTTTAAGGATAAGAACGTTGCTTCAAACAGTAATTTGTTTTCAAACACTTGCACCTGGCACGAATGTGTTTATGATTCAATTCATAGAAATTCAAAACACCGGAATTCAGTTGTAATGTATCGCTCTAATATTTCACCTTTATACGCAATGACCCACCTAAGTGAAATTGAAGACCCGTCCTGACGTCTTATTTCTAGCGAAAGGGGTCTCTCAAAAGAAGCTGAAGAGTTAATGAATTCAGTAACGTGAACAGATCCGGATAAATGAGGAGAGTTTGGGATCGTTAATTGTGAAAGGCGCGAAAGGGTAGAGCTGCTCAAAAGAAATACTGGAGGTGTCTCGAATATGACTATAAATAAATGCAAAGGATAACGACAGTGAAATATTAACAAGAAGTGAAATCCCTGACAAGGCTGAATGCTTCAAACTGGTGTTTTGATTTCGTCTCG
>CM063500.1:110909841-110914841 GCA_032207245.1 Pardosa pseudoannulata | reverse complement strand
TTTGAATAAATGAATTCAATGTGATTCTAAACTGCATTCACAGTATCGGAACACTTTAGAGGAATATGAAGATAAACATATTGTTGAGTGTATACCAGATAATTCTCAGCCAAAAACAAACCATTTTTTTTAACCTGCCTTCATAGGGTACTTCATAGGGTACAATTCCGAAAATATAAAAATTTTTCTGAATCTTTATATGACGGGCTATATGCTAGTAGGTCTAATAATTACTATCTATGAATTATTTTACCTGATGAGTTCTACAATTAGTTCTTGATAATAAAATATCTTAAGGCTCGTATCACAGGAGAAAGATGCTAACAGTGAATTCATTTAGGTGAATGCTTTGTGCTACATTTGATTGACATTCTACGTTTGTTACAGCATTTTTATACACTGCAGTAGAAAATAAACTGAAAAGTTTACTAATATTCTATTTAGTTTCGATGAAATGTGATCAAAACACAATGATATCCCTGTATATAAAATTAAGTGTCCCTTACACATTTTTTGAAGTATGAATTAGTTAAACATTATTTTTCATTATCTAGAATTTAAGGAAAATATTACTTAATTATTAATAATTAATAGAGCTTTTTTATGAGACATCTATTTTAAACTATTATTCTTAGAGGCACATATGTTTTAAATGTTATTTACTAAAATATATGCACCGAATCGTCTTGAAAAATTTCTCAAGTAGGATTTCTAACATTTACAACTATAAAATTACTTATTAAAAAGTTAAATATAAAATTTTAGAAAATTTATTAATCTTACCAACTTAAAAACTTACTAGAAAGTGTTTATATTTTGTAAGAATTACAGCGAAATTTCTATTACACGAGATACAGGTAGACAATAGCCTACAGTTTAGAATAGATTCCAAATGAATAAGATTGCATCCCAGTAGAATTCAAACTAAAAGATATTAACCAAAATGCAGAATGTAAGTATAGGGTGTTGAAGTTTGTTACTAAATTCTTTCTTCTGTATAATTAGATATACAGAAAAATTCAAAGTAGAAGTATCAATTTTATCAAAAATTTCCATTAAAGAAACTGGCAAAATGAGTGTCAAAGTAAGAATCAAGAAGAAGAATGAGTTAAATTATCAAATAAGATATTTTTAAAACTTAACAAAAATAATTCCCAAAAAATATTAAGAGAAAAAGTAATAAGGAATTGTCCATGTTTTCAGTTACAAAACATTTTTGATTGCTATATATAAAATAACAGGTGTTTTTTGAAAGGTATTAATTTTATTTCACATTAGATTTATATGCTAATAGGTAAATATCTAATATGTGTTAAAATAATAAAGCAAATAGGTAAAGCATCTGGAGAATTCATATATTCTCATATATTCTGAACATATTTCATCATTAACATTTTAAATTATTAACAGCTATTATTTTATGATTTTAAATCCCTGTTTTAATTAATAATAGGGGGATGATGAATATAAAAGAAGTATTTACCATGTCTGTGTCAATTTATATTTAACATCTTGGTGAAATTAAATTATCTAATATTTAGTAACCATTTGTACAGCAAAGAGTCTGATGCATCATTATATTTATAAAATAAGTTATCACAGTATAGAAAAAGTACAACATTTAAATTAATTTGTATATCTGTGGTATACAACTGAATAAATAAAAGTAAAAAAAAATTCCGAGGTAATTTTTTTCATTGAGAGAATTTGGTATTTTTATTTACGTCCGTGAAGATGGAATTTTACGTGCCCTTTAAACATAACTACCTAACATTTTATTTTTACATCTTTACTATTATTATTACAAATTATATTTAACATCTTGATGAAATTAAATTATCTAGTATTCAGTGACCATTTGTACAGGAAACAGTCTGATGTATCATTATATTTATATATAAAGTTATCGCAGTATTAAAAAAGTACAACATTCGAGTTAATTTTTATATTGTGGTATACAACTGAATAAATAAAAGTAAAATAAAATTTGAGGTAATTTTTTTCAAGGAAAGAATTTGATATTTTTATTTACGTCTGTGAAGATGGAATTTCACGTCTCCTTTAATCATATCTACATTTTTTGTCATTAACATTTTAAATTATTATCAGCTATAATTTTTAGATGTTTAAATCCCTGTTTTAACTAGTAATATTATAATGAGGAATATTAAAAGATATATTTTCCATTTCTGTATCAATTTATGTTTAACATCTTGATGAAATTAAATTATCTAGTGTTCAGTGACCATTTGTACAGCAAACAGTCTCATGTATCATTATATTTATAAATCATGTTATTGTAGTATTAAAAAAGTACAATATTCGAAATAATTTTTATATCTGTGATATACAACTGAATAAATAAAAAAAATAAAATCTGAGGCAAATTTTTTTTCAAGGAAAGAATCCGATATTTTTATTTACGTCCGTGATGATGGAATTTCACTGATGCATCATTATATTTATAAATCAAGTTATAGCAGTATTAAAAAATTACAACATTAGAATTAATGTGTATATCTGTGATATACAACTGAATAAACTGATTCAATTTGTTTTTCGAAGAAAGAATCCGATATTTTTATTTACGTCCGTGATAAAAGAATTTTACTGATGTATCATTATATTTATAAAACAAGTTATAGCAGTATTAAATAGTACAACATTAGAATTAATATGTATATCTGTGATATA
Source organism: Pardosa pseudoannulata (assembly GCA_032207245.1). Taxonomy (NCBI): domain Eukaryota; kingdom Metazoa; phylum Arthropoda; class Arachnida; order Araneae; family Lycosidae; genus Pardosa; species Pardosa pseudoannulata. The sequence goes on along the minus strand of CM063500.1, from coordinate 110,912,147 downwards.
CAACTGAATAAATAAAAACCATATTAGAATCTGAGACAATTTTTTTCAAGGAAAGAATCCGATATTTTTATTTACGTCCGTGATGATGGAATTTCACGTCTCCTATAATCATACCTAATTTTTTTTCATTAACATTTTAAATTATTATCAGCTATAACTTTTAGATATTTAAATCCCTGTTTAAATAATAATAGGGTGATGATGAATATTAAAAGATATATTTTCCATGTATGTGTCAATTTATATTTAACATCTTGATGAAATTAAATTATCTAGAATTCAATGACTATTTGTACAGCAAACAGTCTGATGATCATTATATTTATAAATCAAGTTATCACAGTATTAAAAAAGTGCAAGATTCGAATTAATTTTTATATCTGTGATATACAACTGAATAAATAAAAGTAAAAAAATTCAGAGGCAATTTTTTTCAAGGAAAGAATTTGATATTTTTATTTACGTCACTGAAGATGGAATTTCACGTCTCCTTTAAACATAATTACCAAACATTTTACTTTTACATCTTTACTATTATTATTACAATTCATATTTAACATCTTGATGAAATTAAATTATCTAGTATTCAGTGACCATTTGTACAGGAAACTGATGTATGACTATATTTATATATCAAGTTATCACAGTATTAAAAATTACAAAATTCGAGTTAATTTTTATATTGTGGTATGCAACTGAATAAATAATGATAAAAAAAATTCTGAGGTAATTTTTTTCAAGGAAAGAATTTGATATTTTTATTTACGTCTGTGAAGATGGAATTTTACGTCTCCTTTAATCATATCTACATTTTTTGTCATTAACATTTTAAATTATTTTGAGCTATAATTTTGAGATGTTTAAATTACTGTTTTAATTAATAATAGTGTGATGACCAATATTAAAAAAAATATTTTCCATGTTTGTGGGAAATTATATTTAACATCTTGATGAAATTAAATTATCTAGTATTCAATGACCATTTGTACAGCAAACCGTCTGATGATCATTATACTTATAAATCAAGTTATCGCAGTATTAAAAATGTACAAGATTCGAATTAATTTTTATATCTGTGGTATACAACTGAATAAATAAATGTAAAAGAAAATTCCGAGGCAATTATTTTCAAGGAAAGAATTTGATATTTTTTATTACATCACTGAAGATGGAATTTTACGTGTCCTTTAAACTTAACTACCAAACATTTTACTTTTACATCTATATTATTACTATTACAATTTATATTTAAAATCTTGAAGAAATTAAATTATCTAGTATTCAGTGACCATTTGTACAGGAAACTGTCTGATGTATCATTATATTTATATATCAAGTTATCACAGTATTAAAAGTTACAAAATTCGAGTTAATTTTTATATTGTGGTATACAACTGAATAAATAAATATAAAAAACTGAAGTAATTTTTTTCAAGGAAAGAATTTTAGATATTTTTTACGTCTGTGAAGATGAAATATCACGTCTTCTTTAATCATATCTACATTTTTTGTTATTAACATTTTAAATTATTATCAGCTATAATTTTTATATGTTTAAATCCTTGTTTTAACTAATAATAGGATAATCATGAATATTAAAAGATATATTTTCTATTTGTGTAAAAATTTATGTTTAACATCTTGATGAAATTAAATTATCTCGTGTTCATTGATTATTTGTACAGCAAACCGTCTGATGATCATTATATTTATAAATCAAGTTATCGCAGTATTAAAAAAGTACAAGATTCGAATTAATTTTTATATCTGTGTTACAAAACTAATTAAATAAAAGTAAAAATAAAATTCTGAGGCAATTTTTTTCAAGGAAAGAATTTGATATTTTTATTTAAGTTCGTGAAGATGGAATTTTACGTGTCCTTTAAACATAACTATCTAACATTTTACTTTTACGTCCTATTTTCAAATATGGGACAACACTTGGAATTATCAATTTATCACATTTTCATTAGGCATTTGTATAAGGTCTTCACCCATTTATCATCAGATATCAGAAGTTCGCTATTTATAGCGAAATAATTGTCTCGAGTTTTCGGGAAGAAAACAAAACTGGAGTAACATGCTCCTGATAGACGTTTCTGGCCTTGACAGGAGGACCTCCACCCCCTCCCCTGCGTATTTCCGCAAAAATTCTTTTGTAAATAAAGAGATGAGGAGTTAATGAGTTCTAGGTGGCAGTGCTGGATGAATGAGGTACAACATTCATTAATTATATGGGTTGAAATCGTCTGCCTGTGGGGGGAAAGGGGGTGGTCTCTAAATTTGTGAAGTTATAAATAGAGCTT
>CM063500.1:110892341-110904841 GCA_032207245.1 Pardosa pseudoannulata | reverse complement strand
ATTTTAAAATAAAACAGAAACTTTTGTGAAAAAAAGTCAAATAAATACCAGAGTAGATTTATGTTACTTTTAGAGTTGATTGTCTTTGGGGGACGTAGAATTTTCTTCCTGCAGATTTTAGAATTTTTTAATAAAAGGAGGGAAATGTTTTAGTAATATATACGAGGTTTTAAAAGATTTTAAAGTTTTAGTAATATTTCCGATGTTTTTTCCTTTAAAGTAAGCGTAATTAGCCGTGTCAATTGCGCTTGCGTAACAGATCTATGACGTAATAATCATATGCCAGCTGGACAAGTCCTGATTCGTGCAAGTAGCTGGATAGCAGTTGGCCGAAATGAAAACTAATTCCTTCTCACGCCGCCTGCAAGTTTCGGTCGGTGACCTTGAATGCACAAAGTATTGCTCCAATTGAAATTCATCGTCAGCTGTGTCAGGTCTATGAACCGAAACTCACACCCAAACACAAAATTCAACGCATAGGAGCAGAACTGGCATTTCTGCTACAGCATCACGACGACGGCGACGAGTTCCTCGACAGGATCGTAACGGGCTATGAGACTAGGATTTCGTACTTTACCCGGAAACCAAACAGCAGTCAATGCATTGGCATCACAGTGGATCTTCGGTCATAACCAAATTGAAACAGACGCTGTCGGTACGTAAATTGATGGACACGGTGTTCTGGGACAGGAAAGCTAGTTCCATTCACAGACTTCAGAGTTCTACGACAGAGGTATACAAAAGTAAATTCTACTATACGACAAGTGTCTCAATTCTGGTGGTGGCTAAGTTGAAAAATAGCTAAAACATTTCTGTACTTGTTGCTAATAAATATGGCCGTGAAAGTGTGAATTTTTTTTTTTTTTCATTTAAAACCTGAAACTAACTTTCTGGATGCGCCTCGTATGAGTTTCATCTAAGTTTAGTTTTAAGTCAAGTTTTCAAATATATAAAAGGTAAACAAGTTAATTTATCGTGATCAAGGCTCAAATTTTTTAAGTAATTCGAGTTGCTTCAAAAACATAAAAAAAAACGAGATTCTGTTGCTCAATTTCTTTTGCTAAAGATGGGTGTAGTACATTCAAGGCTAAGGTGTCTGGAATAGAATGTTTGCACGTATTTAAGTCTCCCACTCTAAGAAGTGTTTAAAAGTAAATAAATTTTTTAAAATAAAATCCAAAGTATACATTTTATTAATTTTAATTTTTCATGAAAGTGTAATTAATTCTATTTTAATGTTTTCCCATATAATGGTTCTTGTATTACAGTAGCACATTGTATGCGGGACACGTACTAGTACGTTTTCTGACGATTGATACCTGAGCTCGGGTCACGTACTAATATGGGTTAATGTAGCAACATAGTTTGTTTGTGGATACAAAAATAACGGTATATACAGGAAAACGGAGCAGAATGTTCTTGTCTACTACATAGATTCTGGAAATATTTAGACAAATAAAAACTAGTGTTTACATCAGTCGATGCAGAACGACGTTAAGAGAAGGTCAATTTAGACAGATTTGACGCTCAAAACGTTTGCTCCGTGTACAGTTCCACTGCGAATTGTACACGTCCACAATGTGGTAGAATGCCAATCGCATAAGAACTCATTCTCATAGAATACTTCGGCCTGGCAACACACGGATTTACAATCCTCAGTCTTAATCCCTAGAGTCATAAGGACATGTTCCATTTTGTTGCGTTCCAAGATTCAAAAAGAAAATATCTTGAAACTTTACAAAACTCATTTCATAAAAATTAAACCGAAAGTACTTGTCGCCTACTTTTTTCATTACATTTCTGTACTCGCACTTCGGTTATGACAGAAAATCGTTCCCTTTTTCTCTTTATCCTGCACATATTTAAATGCTCTAACACTCTCCTTAAAATTCTTGCTTTCGATGTTTTTTTATGCATTACATTGATCTTCCATACAGTTACAGCCTCTTTTATACTTCTGCATTAGAAACACCCAAAAGAGTACGTTTCCCAGTTGGCGGGATTTTTAATTATTAAAAATATTTTAAATATTAGCAAACATGCTTAAAAATGCTCGAAATTCTGTAATGGTGACTGTGGCTATACATATATATATACACACATACATATATATATATACACACATACACATAACATATATATATACACACAACACACATATATATATATACACCCATATATATATATATATATATATATATAATATATATATATATGATATATATATATATAAATATATATATATATATATATACATATATATATATACATATATATATATATACATATATATTATATATATATATATATATATTATATATTATATATATATATACTTATATACATATATATATATATATATATATATACTATATATATATACATATATATATATATACATATGCATATATTATACATAATTTTATATATATATATATAAATACATATATATATATATACATATATACATATATATATATATACATATATACATATATATATAATATTATATATATATATATATATATATAATACATATATATATATATATACATATATATATATATATATACATATATATATATACATATACATATATATATATATATATATATATATATATATATATATATATATATATATATATATATATATATATATATTAATATATTTATATATTTATATTTGTACTGGGTAACTGGGTATTTTAGAGTCACCACAAATGAGAAATTGTATCAGAATGTAAATGATACTATGCAGTCGTTTGCTTAGAAAGAAACATGAAAATGTAAAATTTAACAGTATATGGTTTATTCAAACAACTCGTCTTTGAGGCTTTTCAGAAAAAGGCTGTACATTTTGTTATGTACAGCCTTTATGTAGGAATGGAGGGGGCACTAGTGAGCAATCCAATGAGAATGTTAATATGAATCTCAAGGTGATTCGTAAGAAGCGAAACTAAAAAACTTAAAGGATAGTTTAAGGTTAGTTGAGCTAAGAAGGGATTCATTTTGGTGTTGCTGAAGGGAATTGCTGAAGGTTACCGCAGTTAAAGGAAAAACAAAGGAATTTCGCCAAAGTTTGAAATTTTAGGGACAGAATTGATAGAAGTTTATTTTAGAATACAAATATAATTCAATTAATCAGTTTCAGGTTAAACTATTACTACACATACCCGTATATATATGTATATAAACATGCACAATAAAAGCATTTGTATGGGAATGATTCTAGCTCTCGAATGAATATGGGTAGCTTTAATTAGTTTTTATTTAACACCAGTATTGCTTCGTAGAAATGCATATGCTTTCAAATTAGTATTAATAATATCGAAATTAGGGACAGAAATATTTCATGCATTCCAAAACAAAAAGTGGAAATGCCCTGAAAGTATCTCTTGAGATACAGTGCGATAAACAGAGTAACAACACTTAAAATATGCCTCGTTAATCAAGTCCCGTTTAACTCCTGGCTGCTCAATTACCCATGAAATATCCGGAATGCGGCGTCTTTTACAAGAATACTTCCTCTGTTATCAGACCCTCTGCAACATTTGAAGTCTGGAAGCATAACAATTGTTCAGAGACTGCACTGCCGAAGAGAACTAAGGACACCTGCCATAGCGAGCAGCCAACCAGACGTGGAAACGTGGACCTCTGTGATTGGATCCAATGACTGTAACGAATGCGTTGTCGAGATTACCTTATGATTAATGAGTGGTCAGTTGACAGCATTCTGCTGGAATAATTTTATTTACATGATAATTTCCCGTTATTTTAACTTAACGGGAATACATTCAAAATTATTACGTTTCACTAATTAGAGGGAAATGTACTACAAATATATATGTATTACTTGAACAATTTGATTTAAGTGGCTCATTTATATGATACCGATATATATACTAATATATATACCGATATAGATATCAAACGTATTGGGATTATATTTTGAAATAACTGAAAATATTTCCTATAACCGTAGAATGTAATGTTCATTTTTCTTTATTATTTATTAAAATTAATTTGAAAATTGTAATTAAAATTGAAAATTAATTTCAATTTTAATTAAACTTTTCAAATTAATTTTCTTAATAATAACAGTTAATTCTTAAGGGTACAGGGGAATTCAAAATAATTCCGATCAGAAATATAAAATAGCTTTTGTTGTTCAGAAAACATCAAGCATAAATTTCATAGTCTGCTTGTTTTTATTTTCAATAAAAAAATAAATTTTAATGATTATTTTATTTCCATATGCATATATATATATATATATATATATATATATATATATATATATAGATATATAGATATATATAGATATATACATATGCATATATATATATATATATATATATATATATATATATATATATATATATATATATATATATATATATATATATATATATATATATATATATATATATATATATATAGAGAGAGAGAGAGAGAGAGAGAGAGAGAGAGAGATTCATATACACATATATCTAAACAGAGGGTAGTTAGAAATTACGTGAGTTATAAACGATTTTAAAAAGGGAACTCTTTTATAAGTATAAAATTAATGAAAAAGACCCAAGCTCGCTTAAGCTTTTAGGGTAATCTGGTCAGGTGAAAGAATTTTGGAAGGATTTGATGAGTTTGCAAACAGATAAGAGTCAGTTAGCGCGTGGACATTGAGCTGTCAACAACACTCTACGCGTGTCTTTGATGAATAAATGAAAATGGAGCAAGTTTTGCTTAAATGAAGCTATTATTTAATAAACCTATCAAGACATTTTTTTTGACAAAAGATACATGAGTAGTAATAATTATTACTACTCATGGATTTTTAATAATTGATCTATGATTTAATGCTTTTGCCCCCCCCCCCAACTTACTCATGTTTACATAAACTAATGTAAAAATAAACCTAATGTAATAAGTAAAAAAATAACATTATAAAACTTTTAAAATATAATCAGTATTTTTATTTCACAATTTTGAAATTCTTACTAACATATAAAAAATTTCCACACTCATTTTTATTATTTTTTGAATATTTCAAACTATTAAGACTTATATTCTAAATATTGTTTTCGAATTCACACAAAGTAGTAAGTTAAAGGAAATGTTCTTATGTGTGTGCTACGAATTTTCACAAAATCTTTCTCAATTTAAATTAATTTTTTATAAAACTCATTTCATAAAATCATTTCATAACGTGAATGAAATTAAATGGGATATGACATATTTCAATTAACATTAGAAATGTTTATTACATATATATTTTGTTCAAAAACTGCCAATTCGAAGGTCCCTAGCTGTATTAAAAAATGTTGTATTTTCATAATTTTTTTTTAACATTCAGTATTTTAACATGATATCTTACACAATAAATAGTCCTGGAAACAATAATCATTAAATAGGAATTTAAAGTCTTCCTACACTCAAAAGCATTTTAATTAAACGTTTTATCTTCATGTTAATACTTAGTCGAAAAATGAAGTTTTCGTCCTCCGCAGCGAAATGGAAATTCGTATTTATAGATTAATAATTCTGAAACATATATAGCAATATTTTAGTTGATTTGCCGTATCTTTAAAATTTCTCTGATGCCCTCTTTTCTCTTTTATCTGTTATGGCCAAAAGCCAAATTACATTTTCATGTTTATCAGTTGGTAGCATGACAATATTTTTGGATTAATTTTGTGACATCTCAAAAATACTCAGCCCTTCTACCCTTCCCGTGGTTTTATTTCTAGCCGTGAGCCAAATTCCGTCTTCATGTTTGATAACGTACAGAATGATAATATTTTGGCTTGATTTGGTAATATTTCAAAATTTCTCTGCTGTATGTTTTTTTTTAATATTTTTAAAACAAGTGCCAAATTAAATTTTCAGAAAAAACAATAGTGAATATGACATTTTATTCGAAGTCTTACAAAAGATAAATTTTTTTTACTGTCTTCTACATATACAATTTGAACTATAATTCTAGTGTCTTTGTACTTAAGTTATCCGTCTAAGTGCGGATAACTATTTTCTTTAACACTAGAATTACGGAAGGGGTCATTTTCATACCTAGCGAACTTTTATCTCTGATAGCTCTTCTATATTTTGAAAATATCTTAATCCTTTCACTATTTTATTAGCAGAACTGGAAGCATTCATCGGGTTGTTGGGGGCATTAGCCACCAAGGGCTTACCAATTCTTAGTTTGTGGTCCAAAACAGACCATTTTAGAACATTAACCCCTTAATGGTTCATTTTCTTTCCGGATTATGACGCAAAAAAATGTCAATTTTTTTGCTTATTTTCATACATACATAGCTTTTTAAAATTAATAGCATCATTCGCATACAAAAATTCCTAAAAATTAATGTAAATAAATCAATTTAACACTAGAATTACGGAAGGGGTCATTTTGACACCTAGCGAACTTTTATCTCTGACAGCTTTTCTATTTTTCGCAAATATCTTAATCCTTTCTTGACTTTTCCTAAATCATTTTGATTTACGAAATAGCAAAGATTTCAAGAAAATCGTATTTTAATTTTAGCCCTAACAAATGATTATACCTAGAAATACGGCAGGCTATATAGTGATGTTGAAGACACGTGTAAACTTCATAATGACTCTTTCACTATTTTATTAGCAGAACTGGAAGCATTCACAGAGTTGTTGTACGTAAGGGGGCATTAATCGCCAAGGGCTTAACAATTCTTAGTTTGTGGTCCAAGACTTGGGGACCAAAAGTTTTTCATGAAACTGTGAGTAGAGACAGGTTTTCGGAAGTTATGAAATTTCTTCGTTTTGAAAATAATCTAACAAGGTCTTCACGTTTGCAGTGTAATAAATTTACACTTATATCCGAGGTATGGAATACTTTTATAGAAAATTGTAAGTTTTGCCATAAAACAAAAGGAAATATTACGTTTGATGAACAGTTATTCCCTACAAAAACAAGATGCCGTTTTTTGCAGTATATGCCTAACAAGCTCGATAAATTCGGAATAAAATTTTGGCTAGCAGTAGATGTTAGGACAAAATACTTATTAAATGGATTTCCATATTTAGGAAAAGATGAAATGAGACCAAGTGATCAAAGTTTAGGAGAGAACGTAGTAAATCGTTTAGTTGATCCTACATACCTGCAAAGTCTGTATATTTTTAAAAACAAACTGTAGTTGTCATAATTTGCGTTATTTTAATTTACTTTTCACAAATATATAATCTCATATAGAGAAATATGTTGATATCTTATCAAGGGGTCAAAATGACACCCGCCGTAATTCTAGGTATATAGAGACCAGCGTAAGACCTACGTTTAACAACGTCGAGTGTTAAACGTAGAAACTAGTTCATGTTTTTACATATTTAGATTTATTTTTTATAATATCATAGATAACTGCACTTAAAAAATTTATTCATGGAGAAGTTTTCATAAAATTTCTAATAAATGAAGAAAATTTAGTAAATAAATCGGGTGTTTTCAAAAGGCCTATTTTTTTAAAAAATTAAATTATATCAATATTTTTTCATGCAACATATTTCTTATACACTGGATTAGTGAATGCCCTAAAATCTTTGTTTAATTTACATTTGGTAAAATTTTTTGGCCATTCAAAATCATACACCTTGAATTTTTAACGAAATTTCATTACCTTTATATCTAACTATGAGTGTAACATGATTAAAAATTTTCAAAATTTAAAAGTTTTTAGGTCATTCACTAGTAAATAATACCAAAAGCATTCATAATAATTTTCAACATAATATTTTGAGAACTTTTTGAGAAATCACATTTCAAGTTTCAAAATTTTATTAATACCGTTCTGAGAAAAACACATTTGAAGTTTATGAAAGCAACTTTAACTGTTAAAAAATTAAAATACATGTTTAAAATTCCCTACACTTTCTTGATTTAAAACTTTCTAATTGCCAAATTGCTAATTATTAAAAATACTAGAAAAATGTTTAAAATAATATTCATGAAAATTAAAAAAGATTTGTCCAGAATAAGCTCTTTAAAAGGCTTTAAATTTTCACAACTTCCGGTTCCGAAGTCCCTACTTCCGTTTTGTTTTGACAGCTGTCACTGATGTTTAAACAGCTGTAACTTTTCTTTAAAATGTCATAGAGACAAAATAAAAACAGATTTAGAAGCCTAAAAGTTCAAATTTTACAATAGAGTAATAAATAAATTATAATTTTTGGCAAAAAATGACTTTTTCAACTTAGACGGGTACCTTAAGATATATTGTGCAAAATAGTGCTTTGAGACAGTCATTGAGTCCTATGTATAATATTATTCAAAGCATGAAAAGATGAGAACATAAATTTTTAATTATTATTGCAGTGGCAATGTACTTGTGCTGTTTCTCCGTTTACTTATAAGTAATTATTTATTTTTACTAGCAAATAGCCCGTCATATGAAGGGATTAGTAAATTTTTTAATTTTCCAGAATTGTAAATTACCCCATGAGGCAGGTTTGTTTTTTGACTGAGAGTTATCTGGTACACGCTCAATAATTTGTTTATCTTCATACTCCTCTAAAGTCTTCTGATACTGAGAATGCTGTTTAGATTCAGATTGAATTCATGTAGTCAAACCGTGTGGTTATGCATAATAAACAAAGACACAAGAGAACAAACTTCTTAATTTTTAAAGATATATAACTTAAACGATAGATATTTATTAGTCAGTGAAATAGACTCCTGGACTTTTATGAAAAGAATTTGTTTTTAATACCTGTAATGAAAATTTATTGCAACAAATTCCTATCGATCATTAAATTTAAAATTATCTCATATGTACCTAATTTATTATTTAAGCCAAATATAAAAGAAAATTATATATTATAATTATTTAAAAGTCTTTAAATTCACAACTTCCGGTTCCGAAATCCCTACTTCCGTTTTGTTTTGACAGCTCTCACTAATGTTTAAACAGGTGTAACTTTTCTTTAAAATGCCGTAGAGACAAAACAAAAATAGATTTAGAAATCTAAACGTTGAAATTTTACAATAGAGAAGTAAAAAAAATTATGATTTTTGGTACAAAATGACGTTTTTATCGTAGACATATACCTTAAAAATGAATTTCAAATCTAACAGATAAAATGAGGAATACAACAACGCATGTCTACGTAAATGTATAATAAAATCTTCTACTCCGACAAAACCGTTTAAAAATTCAGGAAAGCTAAGTTTATTAAATAACATTTAGGTACTCTTCACTGCATTTTAACTTATTTACATAATAAAATCATGAGCCAACTCAACAATTTTCTACTCACTGCAAGTTTTATTTTTGTGCTTTGTGATAAAATGCAATTTAAAAGGGAATATACGAAACTATTTAAATGTTCAAAGTTAAAAGCATTATATTTTTTTAATATATGAAATATATATTTCATTTATAAGTATCGTCATCAGAAATGAAATTTGATATTTAACCCTTTAAAAGTTTCATTTACTGTTCAGAATTCGAAAAAATGAAAGTTTGATTTTTTATTTCATTTTTTATAAAATTTACAATATTAAAAAAGAAAATGATATTAAGGCTAATAAATGTTCAAAGTTAAAAGCATTATATTTTTTATTATAAATATATATTTCATTTATAAGTATCGTCATCAGAAATGAAATTTGATATTTAACCCTTTAAAAGTTTCATTTACTGTTCAGAATTCGAAAAAATGAAAGTTTGATTTTTTATTTCATTTTTTATAAAATTTACAATATTAAAAAAGAAAATGATATTAAGGCTAATGTTTCTGATGTTTTAAAATACGAGGCTCATCCAGAAAAAAAGTCTCCCGATATTTTCCCTTTTAAAATAAATGTAATCATCCGTGTCAATTGCACTTGTGTAACAGATGTATGACCTATTCATCATTTACCTGTTGGACAAGTCCCGATTTGTGCAAGTAGCAGGGTAGCAGTGGTCCAAAATGGATATTCTAATTCCTTCTCCCTCCGCCTGCAAGGTTCGGTCGGTGATCTTGAATGCTCAAAGCATTGCACCAATTGAAATTCATCGTCAGCTCTGTCAGGTGTATGAGCCGAAATTGACACCCGAACACAAAATTCATCACTTCGGAGCATAACTGACATTTCTGATACGGTATCACGACGACGGCGATGAGTTCCTCGACAGGATCGTGACTGGCAATGAGACTTGGATTTCGCACTTTACCCCGGAAGCCAAGCAGCAGTCAATATATTGCCATCATAGTGTATCTTCGGTCAAGACCCAATTCAAACAGACGCTGTCGGTAAGGAAAGGGATTTGCACGGTGTTCTAGAACAGGAAAGATGGTTCCATTCACTAGCGGCAGAGTTCTACGACAGAGGTACACAAAAATGGATCCCACAATACGACAAGTGTCTCAATTCTGGTGGTGGCTCTGTTGAAAAATAGCTGAAACATTGCTGTACTTGTTGCCAATAAATATGTCCTTGAAAATGTGATTTTTTTCTTTTAAATAGGGAAACTTACTTTCTGGATGCCCCTCGTATTAAAGATAACTTTTTAACTTCACTAAAATAAGTGATTTCTGTAAGTTGGCTTTTTTTCCATACATGACTGCCTAAGAGGAAGGTTACATTTACAATTGCAAATATAAATAAAAGTATAACTCAGTTACAGTTTTTTTCGATTTTATTTGCCTAATGATACAAAATGATAAAACATTTGACTAATGATACAAAACACGTAAAAAAGAGCACACCAATTGAAAATACGATAGAAAGCAAATATTGATTCAATAGCTGTCTATACGATAAATTCAATAATTCGACATTGAAAACAGAAAAATTATTGTGATACAAACAGTACAAATAAAAGAGGACATGATTGTCAGTACATCGCGTGTGTAAATATGCAGCTGCCCACATAGTGCCCGTACGGCATACGGGCAAATTTTGGATAGGGTTAAAAACCGTGAGAATCAACTACGCGAATTCCCACAATGGATTTATTTAACTAGCCTAAGTTATCTGTCCGTCTGTCCTGGAATTCATGAAGCAGTAGGACTTAGAATGGATAGAGGAATCCATGTTCGATTTTTGATGAGTTATTTTTGCAAAACGAACATTAAAATTATCTTTTCTAAATATCCGATTCTAAATAAATTAGTATAAATATGCTTAATGTCACAGCAAAAAATATGTTTAAAATTATTTTTTTTAGCAATTAATCATTATTTCAATATTTTTTTTTAAAGAGGTAATAATTTATCACATAATAAAAATAAAAATAACATTTTTTCTAGCAAAATATTTTCCTTTAACCATATCTTTAATCATTTCTTATTTTAAATTATTTAAATATCTTGTGCATTATTTTCATCCGTTTTATCACTGAACTTAGATATGACTTAAACAATTTTCTTTTATATTTAGATTAAATAATAGATTAGGCACATATGTAATAATTTTAAATTGAAACATCAATTATTTTTTGTTGCAAAAAAATTTTTTTAAGTAACCACATGGTTTTACTAAATGAATTCAATGCGATTCTAAATTGTATTCACAGTATAGGAATACTTTAGAGGAATATGAAGATAAACATATTATCGAGCGTGTACTATATAATTCTCAGCCAGAAACAAACTTTTTTTTATCTGTGTCATAGGATGCTTTAGAAATATGTAAAAATTAAAAAATTCCCTGATCTCGTCATATGACTGGCTATATGCTAGTCCTTGTATTATTTTTACAAGAATTTTATAGCATTTTACAATCGTATTTTACAACATTATTAAACTGTATTTATTCGATCTGAAAGCAAGTTCTACAATTCGAAAGAGTAAATAAAAACAGGGTAATCAGAGAAAACCATCTAATTTCTGCGTATATTTCGAGTCACTATTCATACCTACACATTTCCTATGAGATGTTATATTTCAGGGATTTATAATGACTTTCGATTCACTTATTGGTTTTCTCTCACTTCGCATTTAATGCCAAGGTGCACCGATTCCCTCTCATTTCCACATTTCACAAATCTCGCCAAAAATGACCACTTTGTTCGAAACATCTGTCCGCTCCCCTATCTGCTCAAATCAGTAGCCTCAGGGCCCAGTGATGTAGAAAAGTTAATTGTGGTAATAATATTTAATTGGGGAACGATTTCAGGGAAAGTAAATGGAACGCGTTTAGAAATCTACGAGTACAAATTCAAGTACTTGCAAATCTGAGATAAACAATGTCCCCCGATTCTGTTCGATCATAAGCAATTTTAAGTCGTTATAAGTAGACATTGTTTAGATTACTGAAACGGAAAGACGCGTTGTCGTTGCAATTGAAAATGACTTTTGATACAACTGCGTAAAATTAAAGGAGAACTATGAGGCAATGTTTAAGAACAGGTTATTGATTTTATTTATTTGCATTTCTAATGCAAACAATTTATGATTAGAAAGCTGAGAAAATCAATTTTTAAACTTGGATTCAATTAAATTTCCTTTACGCAGTCAAGCAATTAAAATGATACTATCTAT
>CM063500.1:110874841-110887341 GCA_032207245.1 Pardosa pseudoannulata | reverse complement strand
ACAAGAAAAAATTGCATCTCCATTAATTTCCAATATATCATGCAATAAAGGTATAAACTCATGATTTTAATATTTTGTTTAAGAAAATGTCGTTTTCATTTAAATTTATAATTTTTAAACTTTATTGATATCGGTATTTAAATTTAAAAATAAATTTTAAATTCATTCTAATTATTTTTTTATTATTTAATATTTAACATATACATCATTCTACCCAATATGTGAATTCAGTGTACAGTCAGAAGTGGCCAATGTTCCCAATTGGGAACATCATGAAAATCTCAAAAGAAAATTTTTTTCCACAATTAAATGACTAACATATCTTAATTGAAGCATTAGAAGGCAAGACATGCAAAAAAAAGTAACTTAAAATATATCTGGATCTAAATTCTTGAAAATGTCAAATTAATCGTATAGATGTTCATAAGATATTAGTGTTGAAGGTTTATTCTATGTGGTCTAAAAGCACGGGCTCTCTGATAGGTTTAGCATTACTCCACAAGTTTTTATCTTTGAGTTTTTAGGAGGCAGATCCAGAGAGACTTTTTAGAGGTAATTCTACCTACAGACAAAAAACTATGATCTGCAGTCTAGAGCTTTGTGTATTCACTGAAGAAAAAATGACAGCCGCAAAAGAATTTGAAATTAGATTAAGTATTGTTGTCCGGACTATGGATTTAGCCTCTTGCCCACTTTGAAGATTTATTGTACTAAATCTGTTCTTTAAAAAAACATGTTAAGTAAATATAGTTGTAGTATTTGCATTCGAAAATAATTGTGTAGTAATATTTGTGTAATATTTGTATTTTTTATATGCAAAACGATAAAAGTAACCTCCTTTTCTGACGTACATGAGAGACAAAAGATAACTTCTAGGGAAAATATTACTTTAAGTCCTGAAGAAAAGTTGTTATACATGCTTAAAATAATGAGAAATATTACTTCTAATAACATTTTACAGCTTACAGATGCAAAAGGAACAAAAACATGCAATAACGTAATGTGACATTTTTTGGATTGAATGCTTCAAGTGGATAAGATATGTCTCATACGTATGTACAGTTAACTTCCAAACACTCTATTTCCTTTTATACATAAAATGTCACCTTTTTCTTTACATTAAGTAAAGGATGTACTTAAATCGAAACAATTTTCGATTTTCAGATCTCAACGGAAATTCAAACGACTAATTTTGAACGTTCATGCTTGAATCAATTTTGACTAGTGTAAAAGTTAAGCCTGCATGTACGTAAAGGAAACTTTGTACCTACTTAAGTCCGAAAACACTTAACTCTTTATATACTTGAATTAATTTATATCAAATTTCTTACTGTATTTTTCCATCATTAGATTAGTTTTAACATTTTGACAGTTTCATTTTTTTCCAGAATTTGGTAAAAAAATGTCACATTTTTTTGTTCATTTTACATTTTTAAGTAAAGATATGTCATTAAAGTTAACATTTCTAATATTTTTAAGCATTTATTGCAACTTTTTTTCTTTCTGTGATGCATCATAGAACTGAAGTTTACCTTTAGTCTCGTCGATATCCAAGTTAATTTTTGGAATTCCAGTGAAAGCAACTCTAGGAGGCAGATTCGAAGGATTATCACAATTAATTTGAAAAAATAGTCTTGCTTGAATTATCCATTAATTAAAAGTTAAAATATATTATTCAACTCTTACATCAATAAAATTATCAGACGGTCAGTAAAATATAACCAGAAAGCTAAACACTGAAAGATAAAAATTCGTCTTCTGTTACAAAACATGCGAAAAAACCAGCGCCTTTTTAATCAGAGTAGAAAATACAATAAACAGCAAACTATCATTTACTGGATTTATACGAATACTTTGTTATTAAAATTGAAAAAAATACGGCCGAAACAGTGCTATCCAAATAGAAATCAGATTGCCGTACGCCGTACGAGCAGATCAGTAAAGGCCCGAAAGCTGTGCCCGTACGTCGTACGAGCAAAACAAGGGAGACGTTAATGGAGAATAATCATAGAAAAAAGAAAATTAAATTTTACTGTATTTTAGTAGTTAATTTGCAGCTGGTACTTTCTAGTAGGAACATATATTTTTGACTCGCTGATAGAAAATAAAGAATTTAATTATGAATAAAGCAAATGAAGTGCTTACTTGCGAAGTATAGTAGTCTCTAAAAAACAACAGTACCAAATAACTGGTAATACACCACTAAATTGACTCAATTAAACACCATGTGTATTAACTCTACCACAAAATGACCATCGAAAGCAGCAAGCCAATTATAAAATCCTTACTATGCGAATAAAAAGTGTTCCTGATTGATGCTGTCATTTCTTTTCTGCTGTAGAAACTGCATCGTTCTTGTCCTTGTGAGTACCGTCAGGAAAAGCTTCTTTATTAGGAATATATAGGTGTTTGATTGAAGCGGTACTTATAAGTACCGTCAGAATAAAAAAGTGTTAAATGGATTCGCCTTGGATTGTTCAGACTTTTGTTAACAGCACATTGTAATATCTAGGTGTACATTTTCAATTTCTGTTACAACTGAAAATGCACTATATATAAAGAAATATAAAATATTAACACGTTAATAATAGAAACCAAATATTAGTACTTGAATTTTACTCAATGAAGCATTTTTGTAGCTTTATATATTATTCACTGTTGTAGTCATTATCATGGATATTATCATGGAAAGTTGACAAGTGATTAGATTTCTAATATTGATAAAATATATTCCATTAATTGATAAAACATAATACAGTCTCTTTTTACATTAATTTTACGAAATATTTCCATTCCCCTTCTTAACGATTGTTAGTAGACTATCTTTTTAAATAAACCCATTAATGTAATGGGAATCTATATTGCGTAGAAAATAGTAAATCAATAATACCGCAGACAAGATTAAAATTAACTACGTGTAGTATAAACAAAAAACTGCCAAATTTTCTATGTCCTTCTTTACAGAAAATATAAGTAAATTGAGCCTGGGAAATCTTATACTCCTAATCAAGTGATGATTTAAAATACAGCCCACTGCAATAAATAAATAAATAAATAAATAAATAAATGTAACTAATGAATTTATATTAAATTTAAGAAGAGTGAGCAAGTAAAAGATACACAAACTAAAAATTAAAGTACAAAAGTTACTTTTGTTAACGGTGTTTGGAATGATAAAATATATTCAATTAATTGATAAATCTTAATACTAACTCCTTTAAGATTAATTTTACAAAATACTCCTATTTCCCTCCTTAATGGTTGTTAGTAGACTATCCTTTTAAATGAACTCATTAATGTAATGGGAATTTGTATTACCTAGAAAATAGTAAATCAATTTTTCTGTGATTGGATTTCACAGACAAGGTTATCATTGACAACATATACTGGAAACAAAAAAATTTCTAAATTTTGCTTGTCCTTCTTTGCAGAAACTATGTAAATTGAACTTGGGAAATCTTATACTTCCAAACATGTCATGATTTAAAATACAGCCCACAGTCAAAGGACAATAAATGTAACTAAAGAACCTATATTAAAATTGAAATGAGTGAGCAAGTAAAAAATACACAAAGTAAAATTTAAAGTAGAAAAGTTACAGTAAAACAAAGTTACAGTACAGTAAAGTTACAGTCAAAGTTACAGTTACAGTAAGTTACAGTCAAAGTTACAGTAAATGCTATTTGAAATGATAAAATATATTCAATTAATTGATAAAACATACTACCTCCTTTTAGATTAATTCTACGAAATACTCTATATCCCTTTCTTAACGATTGTTAGTAGACTATCTTTTTAAATGAACTCATTAATGTATTAGGAATCTGTATTACCTAGAAAATAGCAAATCAATTTTTCTATCATTGAACTTCACGGGCAAGGTTAAAATTAACTACATGTAGTAGAAACACATAAATTTCTAAATTGTGATTGTCCTTCTTTGCAGAAACTATGTAAATTGAACCTGAGAAATCTTATACTTCCAATCATGTGATGATTTATAATACAGCCCACAGTCAAAGGACAATAAATGTAACTAATGAATTTATATTAAAATTGAAATGAGTGAGCAAGTAAAAAAATATTTACAAGTACAAAATATTTATAAGTACAAAAGGTACTTTTTATAAACGCTATTTAGAATGTTAAATCATATACCATTAATTGATAAAACGTAATAGTTTACTACCTCCTTTTAGATTAATTTCACGAAATACTCAAATTCCCCTACTTAACGGTTGTTAGTAGACTACCTTTTAAATTTAACTCATTAATGTAATGGGAATTTTTATCACCTAGAAAATAGCAAATCAATAAAACTTCACAGACAAGGTTAAAATTAACTACTTGCATACAAACAAAAAATTTCTAAATTTTGTTTGTTCTTTGCAGGAACTCTATGTAAATTGAACCTGAGAAATTTTGAACTTAAAATCATGTGATGATTTAAAGTACAGCCCACTAAAAATGAACAATAAATGTAATTAATAAACCTATATAAAGTTTATAAAAAATGAGCAAGTAAAAAATAGTCAAACTAAAAATTTAAGTACAAAAGTTACTTTTGTAAAGGCTATTTGAAATGATTAAATGTATTCAATTAATTGATAAAACCTACTACCTCCTTTTAGATTAATTCTGCGAAATACTCCCATTCCCCTCCTTAACGGTTGTTAGTAGACTATCCTTTTAAATTAACTCATTAATATAATTTAAATCTGTATTACCTAGAAACTATTAAATCAATTTTTCTATCACTGGATTTCGCAGACAAAGGTAAAATTAACTACATATACTTGAAACGTAAATATTTCTAAATTTTGCTTGTCCTTCTTTGCAAAAACTCTATGTAAATTGAACCTGACAAATCTTATACTTCCAAACATGTAATGATTCAAAATACAGCCCATTGCCAAAGTAAAATAAATGGAACTAATAAAACTATTTTATGCTGAAAAAGATTCGGTAAGTAAAAAATACCCAAAATAAAAATTAAAGCACAAAAACTACATTTTTAAACGTTATTTGTAATGATAAAATATATTCAATTAATTGATAAAACATAATACTACCTCCTTTTAGATTAATTTTACAAAATACTCTCATTCCCCTCCTTAACAGTTGTTAGTAGACTATCCTTTTAAATGAACTCATTAATGTAATGGCGATCTGGATTACCTAGAAAATAGTAAATCAATTTTTCTATCATTGAACTTCACAGACAAGGTTAAAAGCTAATTACGAGAACTCACTTGGCGGTGACAAAAGCTCTAATTCCCGAAAAAAAGGAGGTATTCTATATAAAAATTAGTTCCAAGTGAATAAAAGACAATTTTTTTAATTACTGGGAGATACTAGAGTTTTCATTGTTCTTAGGGCTTAATCATTTTCTTCAAAGAATGTTATTTAGTAACATTCAATGCAGCTCTGAAAGGAAAATGCAATATTTATTTTAAAATAACTATCTTGAATAATTTTAATAGTACATATTAATTTTCTATGTTCACTCAGGTTTAAACTACATAATAGATGATAAAAATAGAATTGCTCAATATAAAAGAAAATTCTAAATCACAGTAAATGTGTGAACAAAAGATAGTCAACTAAAGCTTAGTACTTTTATACTAAAAACAATGGTTACCAAGAATAATTCTTTTATAAAAAACCTTATTAAAAATAAAAGGAAACAAAATTACAGAGGGTGTTGACTTATTTTCTAACAGTTTTGAAATATATATATATATATATATATATATAATATATATATATATATATATATATATATATATATATATAAATATATATATATATACAGAGAGAGAGAGTGAGAGAGAGATAGATACACACACACACACACACATATATATATATATACATAGATAGATACATACATATATACATATTATATATATATATATACATATATACATACATACATATATATACATATACACATATATACATATTATATACATTACATATACATATACACATATATACATATACACTATAGGTTTACATATATACACATATATATACATACATATACATATATATATACATATATATACATATATATACATACATATACATACATATACATACATATACATACATACATACATGCATGCACACACACACATATATATATATATATATATATATATATATATAATATATATATATATATATATATATATATATATATATATATATATAATAGCTTCATCATAATTAAACTTACCTATATTAATGTTGTCTATAGTCTGAATCATTGTTCAGAAATTTATAAAATGTAGTATTACATATAATAAAGTAATGGAAATATGTTTGAGCAAATAGTAATAATGAAAATAAATTAAAATTTAATCTCTAGAGGGCGTATTGATATAAATTACACATTTAGTAATGGCTAACTTTGTAATTTGAATAATTTACAACATTTACTCTAGTTAAAATAATTATTTACAAGAAGTATATATACATATATGTATATACGAGGGTTACACTGAGTATTTTTAAGACAGGCACAGACGAGAATTTACAAAATAAAAATAAGATTTTCATTTTAAACATACAAAGTGGCTTACTCTAGAAGTTGCGAATCCGTTCGAACGTTCGTTGTGACGTCATTTTGACGTCAGCTTGTTTGTTTGCAAGCTAAATATCCGCAAGCTGACGTCAAAGTGACTTCACAAAGAACTTTCGAACCCAACCGCAACTTTCAAAGTAAGAGCCAAAGTCTTTTTAACACAGAAGACGAATTTTTACTGATTTACATGAACTTGTTTAGCGTAGAATAAATATTATACAGAAGAAAGATGGAGTTGACGCGAGAACATTTTCGCTCTATGAATTTCTACTATTTTAAAGCAGGATTAATTTAAGAATAATGCTTTCAACATTTCCAATTGGCATTTGGTGAGGAATCTCCAGCTCGTGCTACTGTATTCAGATAGTTTAAAGAATTGAGCAGAGGTCCTCCTTTTCTTCAGGATGAAAAACACACGGGAAGGTCGCCGTCGTCAGTCATCCAGGATAATGTATCTGCCATACGAAAATTGTTAATGGATGATAATCGCTGTTCCTATTAAATTATGCAGAAAAAGGTAACATTGGATCCGCAGCGATGCACAAAATTTTAATGAAAAATTACTTATGAAAAAAATAGTTTCCCTTGGGTTCCCCATAATCTAACTCAGCACTCAAAAGGGGAGCTTGTCAGAATCAGTAAAGTAACTCTTAAATTGCTAAATGAGGGTGACCACCGCACCATTTCTAAAATTGTAACTGTTGTTGAAACTTGCATACCATTTTTTGACGTTCCAAAACGTCAAAAAAGCAACGTGGGGGGCTTTGATGATGATTCCAAGCCGTCAATGATAAAGCCTATGCGCACTTAAAAAAGTGATGTATGCCATTTTCTTCAGAAGTACGGGATTGATCAAAGCCATCAAGTTGGAAGAACAGAAGACAGTAACAGCAAACTGGTATACCACCAAATGTCTTCCACAAGTTGATATTTACAGAAATGATTTTAAGATAGTTGTTAAAATTCATAATTCACTCTTTCTTCGGTGTAAACAAGTTTGTTTGAAAGAAGCATAACAGCATTGTAGTCTAGAATAAAATTCTGGTTATTACAAAATCCTATCCTTACGGGATTGAAAATTTACAAGCTTAAAAGGAGCAGAAACGAAATTTCTGCATAATATTGAAACACATGTCTGCTTCATGAGCAAGAATTCTGTCTAGACCAATATTTCTCAACCTTTTTTGGTTGACGGCACACTAAATATATCTCATCATTTGCGGCATACCTAAACATATTTTACCAATCAAAACGCAGGAAAAATGAATATTAAAATATTTTTTAAAGAAGCCATTGAAATATTTACAAATAGCATTCCAAAATAATAAAAGATATGTGTATTTCAGTTATCAAGATGATAGTATGCATGTGTTATCCAGACTATATCCAGAAGTAAACCACTTGACAAACAGAGTGAGTGAGATCTCATGGTTTCATTAACCCTGTAACATTCAGAGATATTTAACTCAAAAACTTTCACTTACATTAAAGAGATTTTTTTTGTATTCTGTATTGATATTTTTTATACGTTTACCTGTTTAGAAAAGTAAAATTTAGTACCAAGTTGCATTTGTTATAGTCCCTTTAAATTTTTTGTGTATTTATTTATTTTATGAGCTTCACGTTGTATTGAAAACTATTCATTGCTGTTAACCATACCTACTAGTCACAGTCAACGTTACAGTCTAATTATTCTCTAGTTAGACAACTCGTTGGTTACACTTATTTTTTTATGAGAACGTTCTCACCTCTTCGCGCCGAACGATGGCCGAATGGTTAGGGTGCTGTCCTTTGGATCCGGAGTTCGCGGGTTCGAATCCCACAAGGTCATGGATGTTCGCAGCCATTCGGAATCTGCTTTAAGCAGTAGGTCCTTAGTCTCATTAGTCCTCGTGTTGCAAACATTAAACCGTAGCACTCCCAAAGCAAATCACCTCCTCGCTTCCTTGTCAGATGGATTTTATTAAATTTTTGTTTAGTTTACTTTTGCTTTGAGGCCTAAATTGATGTTTTGATCTGTTTTACGTTCGGAGGTGAAGCTCCTAGCTTCCTTGTGAGCTGGAGTGTATTAAATTTTTGTTTAGTTTACTTTTGCTTTGAGGCCTAAATTGATGTTTTGATCTGTTTTACGGTCGGAGATGAAGCTCCTCGCTTTCTTGTGAGCTGGAGTGTATTAAATTTTTGTTTAGTTTACTTTTGCTTTGAGGCCTAAATTGATGTTTTGATCTGTTTTACGGTCGGAGATGAAGCTCCTCGCTTTCTTGTGATCTGGAGTGTGTTAAATTTTTGTTTAGTTTACTTTTTGCCGTGAGGCCTAAATTGATGTTTTGATCTTTTTTACGTTCGGAGGTGAAGCTCCTAGCTTCCTTGTGAGCTGGAGTGTATTAAATTTTTGTTTGGTTTACTTTTTGCCTTGAGGCCTAAATTGATGTTTTGATCTGTTTTACGGTCGGAGGTTAAAGTGAAGACTTCCCATTTAGCTAGGTACTCCGTTAATCCCAATTACCTTGACTTTGACCTTGAAAAGTAAATTACAGCTTTTATTCGAAACCCCTTCTTGAACGCGAAGTTCATCCCCTTCTAAAATTAAAATTCTGAACAGAAAAATGCAACTTTTTAGTGTGAAAAGAAAGCATGACTTCTACTGGAAAGGAAAAAAAGATGTAGCGTAATTTTAATTCTGTCATAAAGAACGGAGTTACCAAGGAGAATGGAACAACATAAATAGAAACTGCTATACTAATGAGGCAATACCAACATTTATTTTTAACCAAAATCCTTCTGGCTTTGGTTTGGTTTGGAGTGCTACGGTCTACTTTTTGCAACACGGTCTACTTATTTCACAATATACAATTAAAAAGTCCCGTTCACTATACTATGATCTTATATTATCCATGACTGAAACTGATTTTATCTTTACATCATTCTGTTATGAATACTTGTGTACAATCCATGATTAAATCTAAACGTAACACTTGTGTAACGTAATTGATCCAAAAAATATTTTTCATTCCACAGTATAAATTAAATTGTTAATATTTCCTCTTCTTACATTCCATTTAAGATATAAATATTCAAGTACAAGAATAAAATTTTCAATTATGATTCATTCTTACATTTCCTTAAAAAAATACAATCATTAATTATATTTCACTAAGAATTATTTGAAAGTATTTTAGCACATATACCCAAAAGATTGAGATACAGGTTGAAAGTCCTCCACACCATTGTATCAAATATATATCTTAGTTAAGCCATTAGACTTTTGTTTCTGGAATGAAATGGGTAATTAGGGTTTAGTTAAAGTCTTTTATCTCTCTTAAGACTCATTTAGGGTAAAATAGCACCATTGTGAGTAGGATTGCAGGGTATTAATTTTCTTATCTTTTCAATTATTCAAATCTTTATGTAATTAAATCCAATAGCTTTCAAATTGGCAATGCTTTCGTTAAAATTTTATTTTGATTAGTTTACAATTTGTAAATTTAAAACTTTTAGTGTTTCGAGAAATTTAACCTTTAAACATCTAATATTTTCTCGAGAGCTTAAGATAATTTACTCATATATACGTCACATTTACAGAAACAAGCCACTGTAATTTTTGTTTCAGAAATTTTAGAAAGTTGTTAAAATACAGTTTGTTAAGTAAATATCTTGTAAAAGAAATAGTAACATCACACACTTTAAAATATTAATATGATAACTCAAATTGCTGATAAGGTAAACTAAATTATTTGGTTGTAATTTTTGTTTCACAAATTTTAGAAAAATGTTAAAATATAGTGTAATAGGTAAATATCTTATAAAATAAATAGTAACTTCAGACACTTAAAAATAATAATAACTCAAATTGCTTATAAGGTAAACTAAATTATTTGCTTGTAATTTTTGTTTCAGAAATTTTAGAAGGTTGTTAAAATACAGTGTGATAGGTAAATATCTTATTAAAGAAGTAGTAATTTCTGACACTTAAAAGTATTTATATGATAAATCAAATTGCTGATAAGGTAAACTAAATTATTTGCTTGTAATTTTTGTTTCAGAAATTTTAGAAAGTTGTTAAAATACAGTTTGTTAGGTAAATATCTTGTAAAAGAAATAGTAACTTCAGACACTTAAAATATTAATATAATAAATCAAATTGCTGATAAGGTAAACTAAATTATTTGCTTGTAATTTTTGTTTAAGAAATTTTGGAAAGTTGTTAAAGTGCAGTTGGTAAAATAAATATCTTGTAAAAGAAATAGTAACCTCAAACACTGGAAAGTATTAATATGATAAATCAAATTTCTGATAAGGTAAACTAAATTTTTTTTTTTTATAATTTTTGTTTTAGAACTTTTAGAAGGTTGTTAAAGTACAGTTTGTTAGATAAATATCTTGTATCAGACACTTTAAAATATTATTATGATAACACAAATTGCTAATAATGTAAACTAAATTATTTGATTTTTGTAATTTTTGTTTCAGAAATTTTAGAAGGTTGTTGAAATACAGTTTGTTATATAAATATCTTGTAAAAGAAATAGTAACTTCAGACACTTAAAAATATTTATATGATACCTTAAATTGCTGATAAGGTAAACTAAATTATTTGCTTGTAATTTTTGTTTCAGAAATTTTAGAATGTTGTTAAAATACAGTTTGTTAGATAAATATCTTGTAAAAGAAATAGTAACTTCAAACACATAAAAATATTAATATAATAAATCAAATTGCAGATAAGGTAAACTAAATTATTTGCTTGTAATTTTTGTTTCAGAAATTTTAGAAAGTTGTTAAAATACAGTTTTATAAGTAAATATCTTGTAAAAGAAATAGTAACTTCAGACACTTAAAATATTTATATGATAACTCAAATTGCTGATAAGGTAAACTAAATTATTTGGTTGTAATTTTTGCTTAAGAAATTTTAGTTGGTTGTTAAAATACAGTTTGTTAGGTAAATATCTTTTAAAAGAAATAGTAACTTCAGACACTTAAAATATTTATATGATAACTCAAATTGTTGATAAGATAAACTAAATTATTTGCTTGTAACTCTTGTTTTAAAATTTTTAGAAGGTTGTTAAAATACAGTTTGTTAGATAAATATTTTGTAAAAGAAATAGTAACTTCAAACACATAAAAATATTAATATAATAAATCAAATTGCTGATAAGGTAAACTAAATTATTTGCTTCTAATTTTTTTTTCAGAAATTTTAGAAGATTGTTAAAATACAGTTTGTTAGGTAAATATCTTTTAAAAGAAATAGTAACTTCATACACGTAAAAATATTAATATAATAACACAAATTCCTGATAAGATAAACTAAATTATTTGATGTAATTTTTTTTCAGAAATTTTTGAAGGTTGTTGAAATATAGTTTGTTATATAAATATCTTGCAAAAGAAATAGTAAATACAGAAACTGAAAAATATTAATATTATAAATCAAATTGCTAATAAGGTAAACTAAATTATTTGCTTGTAATTTTTGTTTCAGAAATTTTAGAAGGTTGTTAAAATACAGTTTGTTATATAAATATCTTGCAAAAGAAATAGTAAATTCAGAAAATGAAAAATATTAATATTATAAATCAAATTGCTGATAAGGTAAACTAAATTATTTGCTTCTAATTTTTTTTTCAGAAATTTTAGAAGATTGTTAAAATACAGTTTGTTAAATTAATATCTTGTAAAAGAAATAGTAACTTCAGACGTTTAAAAATATTAATAATTCAAATTACTGATAAGGTAAACTACATTATTTGTTTGTAATTTTTACTTCAGAAATTTTAGAAGGTTTTTAAAATATAGTGTAATAGGTAAATAACTTATAAAAGAAGTAGTAACTTCTGACACTTAAAATATTAATATGATAACTCAAATTGTTGATAAGATAAACTAAATTATTTGATTGTAA
>CM063500.1:110837341-110864841 GCA_032207245.1 Pardosa pseudoannulata | reverse complement strand
ATATATATATATATATATAATGGTGTATATATATATATAATTAATAAATAGATATCATTATATATAATTATATATATATATATATATAATTATATATATATATATAAATATATATATAAAAATATATATATATATATAATATAATATATATATTATAATAATAGATTAATCTTGACACCTATATATATCATAACTATATAATTAATCATACTATAAATATTATCATATATATATTAATATTATACTTATAAGTGTATAAGGACACAAAATCTTTTTGCCACTCATCATTAGTCATCCTTTCTTAATTAACACATTTTTATAATAAAGTAAAATTTTCATGAATATGAAATTTTTTTTCAAATTAAAGTGGCAGTTCACCTTAAAATTAGACTATAGATTTCAAATACCTTACTATATAATCATTATTTGAGATCTAATATCTTGACCTACAGATTTCATTTTGAAAAATGTGCATTTTACGAGATTATATATGCTACATTTTTATCTCAAATCCATTCTTTGCTCTCTTCTAAACTCAATTTAGATGGTCAGAGTTTAAAAAAGAGAAAAAATGAGAAGTAAGAGAATTTTTCTAATCGAACATGATGTGGTGAAAATGCACTCAACCTTGAACTGGTGAGGTTGTCGGCCTTCAGAAATAGTCTCATAATCTGAGCACTTTCACAAGCACTTTTTTTTAACCAAAGATTGAAAAACACGTCTATTTTTTGTGATTACAAATAAAGTAGTTTACCGGTTTAAGATCACAAGTATTTAAGTTTAATTTTGCTTAGTGCATTTTTGTTTTTCTAGGAAAAATCTTCTAGGGAATATATATATATATATATATATATATATATATATATATATATATATATATATATATATATATATATATATATATATATATATATATATATATATATATATAAAACTCCTTCACAAGGAGAAAGTTCAACAGCTAGCATTCATAAAGTACAAAGATGCAGTCGGGTCTTATATTCAAGAGAACTCAGAAGTCTAATTTTAAATTTTATTTCAGAGCGGCAACACCACACATGTATCCTTCTCGACAAAATACAATCAAAAGCCACAGAGTTCACTCTGCTCTCACACAAGTACATTCAAGATCGCTGACAACAAGAATTTTCCCACAACAAAAACAACTTACTAAGCGAATTGACTGCAATATCAGCAAAACACGAACACATGTTCCGCCAACACCTGGGAAACTGCTGTATAGACAGAAAGTTTACAGTTTTATGACAGAAAGGAATGTTAAGTGGAAAATACTCCGTTGAACCCACCATGTTGAGTCTGGTAAAGATATTTAGATGAATTAAAATGGAAGAGAGGAGTTTTTTGAAGAAATATTAAAGTTAAATAATTTTGATATATTACATATATATATATATATATATATATATATACATATATATACATATATATATATATATAAATATAGAAATTCAAATTGACAAATGAACACAAAACGAAACAAATGACTTAAAAGCAAATATTTTATATGGCGTAGTTATATGGCGTACCCCAGCACTAACTCGACGATGATGAATGTAGTAACTGCAGGGACTACCACATATATATTTCCATTATCAGAAGGGATTTGTATGATGCAGTCAAAAATCACACTACTCACTTCAGGCGTACGCATTTTATTTAAGAAACAATAAATAAACAAATAAACATCATCACCCTCGATACAACCGAGCTCTCGGGCTACTGGCACGCTGACTCTTATGTAGTCAGGCAGCACACAAGATAATTTGCATATTTACAATGGTGTGCTGCCACAAATACTACAATAATCAAACTGTACAAAAATAAATATCAATTTATATTACAAAATGTCAGGATACATTACATAAAATACTTTATAAAGAATAATAAAATAAGAGACATTGATATGCGACGTATGACGTTAATCGCAACCAAAATTGCGTAATCACCACAGGACTCCCCCCTGAGTCCGGAGGACGCCTAATACTGGAATCTGACCACGGGTTTGGAATGGCGACCTGAACGCGTTATGACAGAGGAATCGGTAGCAACGACTGGGTGTTTGTACTCCTGCACAGGGAGCTTTATGGTGTCGGGTAAGAGGAACGCAGGTTTGAGGCGATCAATGGATATTACAGATTTAGCTCCTTTTATTGACAAAGTGAAAAATTTGGGACCACGTGCTAACACTTTATACGGACCTTTATAAGGTGGTACTAAAGATGAGCGGACTGCGTCCTGGCGCACGAATACATGGCTAGCCTCGGCAAGTGCTTCGTGCACAAACACGGACCTAGTCGTATGTCTACTAGTAGGTACCGGCCGCAAAGCTTGCATATGGGCCTGCAGCTGCTTAAGCCATTCAGATGCAGAACATCCTGGCATTCGTGAGTGCCGGAAGAACTCTCCGGGTAATCTTAAAGGCGATCCATACACCAAATCAGCTGGTGAAGCCTGCAGGTCCTCTTTGATACTTGCTCTAATGCCTAAAAGCACTGTAGGGAGAGACTCTGTCCAGATAGTCGTGGCGTGACACATTAACGCCGACTTAAGCTGTCTATGAAACCTCTCCACTAAGCCATTAGCTTTGGGGTTATAAGCAGTTGTTCGCGTTCTGTGTATTCCCAGATATGGTGTTAAGGAGCGAAAAAGTTCACTCTCGAAATTAGTGCCCCGATCTGTGGTAATGGTCTCTGGTACTCCAAATCTGGCTACCCAACCTTCGTAAAACGTACGGGCAACAGTGACCGCCGTTTGGTCTGTCAGTGGAAAAGCTTCTGGCCACCTAGAGAATCTATCTACACACGTCAATAAATATCTGAATCCCCGGGAAAGTGGCAGAGGGCCTACCACGTCCACATGAACGTGAGCGAACCGATCAACCGCCAGTGGGAAGGAACCAAGAGGAGACTGAACATGGCGTTGAATCTTCGACCGTTGACACGGGAGACATGCCTTACACCACGTACGACAATCTTTCTTTAGACTATCCCACACGAAGCGCTCTTTAACTAGTTTAATTGTTGACCTCGCTCCGGGATGCGATAGATCATGAAGTGCGTGAAATACCTTACGAGTGAACTGCGGTGGCACATAAGGACGAACCATACCTGTGGAAACATCGCAATAGATCTTCGTGGAAGACTGAGGTAACTGTAAGAGACTAAGTTTGAGACCGGTTTCAGCTTTAAGAAGACGTGCCAAGTTCTTATCATTCTTTTGAGCCAGTGCTATGGAATCGTAATCTATAGGGCCAACATCCATCACCGCACTAATGCGAGACAGCGTATCAGCAACTACGTTAGTACTCCCCGGAACGTATTGGATATCGGTGGTAAACTGCGCCACGTACTCTGTATATCGAATTTGCCGAGGAGAACTTTTATCACTACGCTTTGTGAATGCGTATGTGAGCGGCTTATGGTCGGTGAAGATGGTGAACTGCTGACCTTCCAGCATGTGTCGGAAGTGCTTAACGGCTGCATGCATCGCAAGAAGCTCACGATCAAATGTACTGTACCGCATTTCAGCAGGGTTCAGCTTTCTGGAAAAAAATCCTAACGGTTGCGCGCCTTCTGGAACGTGTTGTTGCAAACACGCTCCAATAGCTCTGTCGGATGCATCAACCATCAACGACAGACGAGCTCCTGGTTTAGGGTAATAAAGTAGAGCTGCGTTAGAGATTAGCTTCTTACATTCGTTAAATGCTGCTAATTGATTTTCCGACCATATGATGCGAGTTTTGTCATTCTTAATTTTGTGTTTCACAATGTCATGTAAAGTTGCCTGTACTGCAGCTGCTTTGGGCAAAAATCGGTGATAGTAGTTTAATAAGGCTAAAAAGCGCCTTAACGAAGCGACAGTATCCGGTACTGGATAGTCAATAATAGCTTGTACCCTGTCTGGTAGAGGGGATATACCATCACCTGATATCTGAAACCCTAAAAACTTTATTTGGCGTTGGCCAAAGATGCATTTGTCGCTATTGATGACCAAACCGAATTCGTTGAGCCGCCTAAATACCTCTTCCAAATCTCTGCGATGAGCCTCTTCGCTTTCTGACGCGACTAAAATGTCGTCTATGTAAGCTGCACAACAGTGAAGCCCCCTCAGTACTTGATCTATGAAACGCTGAAAGGTTTGGGCGGCATTTCGTAAGCCAAATGTCATGTTAACATATTCATAAAGACCAATGGGTGTAATGACTGCTGATTTTGCTACATCTGCCGGATTGATGGGAATCTGGTGGTAGGCTCTAACCAAGTCGATTTTGGAAAACAGCTTTTTACTGTGCAACCCATAAAAAAAATCATGAATGTGAGGTAGTGGGTATCGATCGGGAACTGTAACTGCGTTCAACCTTCGAAAATCTCCACAAATCCGCCACGTGCCGTCTTTTTTGGGAACGAAGTGAATGGGGCTCGACCACGGGCTCTGGGATGGCCGAATAATCCCATGTTTTAGGAGGGTATCAAATTCACGCTTAAGTGCTAACAACTTTTCTGATGACAGTCTTCGAGCTTTCGAAAAAACTGGTGGCCCTTTTGTTTCTATATGGTGAAACACGGAATTAGATTTCACTCCTAAATTAGAATTTTTGTCTAACAAATTGGGGAACCTGGAAAGGATAGCGTAGTACGGCGTACTACTACTTACGGGCGAGCAATAAACTGTCTCGCTCTGCAACCGTCCTTTGGTCTGGAGGCTGGTAACTGTGTCTAATAAAAGTCTATTTCGTACATCAACTAGCAGACCAAAAGTTTCCAGGAAATCCGCCCCCAATATGGGATGCGTCACCTCAGCTATGACAAAAATCCAGGGGAATATGCGCCGTAAGCCTAAATCAAGGTTAAATTTCTGCACTCCATATGTGCTAATTGTGGAGCCGTTTGCTGCAGCGAGGGTCACATCAGTTGGTTTAGTCCGGTTTGTGAGATGTCGTGGAAAGCAACTGATAGTTGCGCCACTATCGACTAAAAATTTATAGCCTGATGCCATGTCTAGAATAAACAAACGGCTATTACGGTGGCAAGTATCCGCTGCCGTCATCACGGACTTGCCCGAGCGTTTTCCGACCAGACGCATGGGGAAACACACTTTCTAGCCCTATTGGCAAACCGCCGGTGATACCAGCAAAGTCCATCCTCTCGATGATCACGAACTTCCCGACTTTCGCGCATAGAGGAATTGCTTGTATTCCTGGCCCGCGATCTCCTGCGAGGGGATCGTTGAGTACGGGAGAGTAAGCGACTAACCTGTGCAGTCAGTTTTGCAACGTCGTTTCTAAGCTCCTGAAGCTCCGTAGCTTCGGAGTGCTCGACTGTTAAGGCAGTGACAGCGGGAGAACAAGCTGAAAATTCATTGATTTTATCTGCCATGACTGCTAAATTTGAAAGGGAATCACTGCAGACGCTTAAAATCTGCTGAAAGTTTACCGGCAATCGCTGTAACCACAACGTACGCAGTAAATCATCGTCCATTTTACCATCTGCTAGCGTTTGCATCTCTAGTAAAAGCTGCGAGGGTGTACGGTCTCCTAATCGCAAATCCTGCAGAAGCAGCTTTAAACGAGCGGTCTCGGTCTGCGAAAATCGCTCAAGAAGCCTTTTTCGTAATGCAGGATACGCATCTGTAGTAGGTGGCGCCCGCACTATGTCGCGTATACTGGATAAGACATTAACATCCAATGAAGCAACCACAGCATGAAATTTTGTTTTATCTTCCGATATTCCCGCTATTATAAATTGGGATTCTATCTGAGAAAACCAGAGATCTGGGTCACTTTCCCAAAATGGTGGAGCCTTAAAAGCCACTCTAGCCATTTCCATTACGCCTTCAAGCTTAGATTTAGTCATGTTTATGTGCAATATTTAAAATTTGAAAGTGTATACAAGTCAAAATAAAATTGTAATATAACGAATATAAATATTACATATATAATGATTAGGTATAAATAAATTCAATAGATAATACAAATTCTATATACAATTATTACTAGAAATCATCAAAATATCTAAAGGCACATTTTATGTAATGCTAGCAACAAAACAAAAAAATTACTCAGCGAATATAGCGTGCAATTCAAGCGAAGAAATAAAAGTTCAGTTGTACTTCAAAAACTTGAAAAGGTAATACCTGTAAGAACGTTCACCATATGAATCCTTGTATCAATATACAATGTAGTACGTAGACTTCGAAACAACCCGAGGCTTCATTCTTCAATGAGTTGCTAAGGCGATGACAAGCGCCGAGACTAAACATTCTGCATACTTTGAAGAACAGCCAGAAAACAAATCCGTATATTCCAACATCAAACGCACAGAAGAAAGCACGGCAAAAGGAGTCACTTCACGGTGAGGGAAATTCAGAAAAGCAATACCGCTTTAAACGCTGAAGCTTCGGTTATGTAGCACATCAAAAAGAAGGGTGAGGAATAACGATTCACCAATTTCCGAGTCACCAGTTATATGGCGTACCCCAGCACTAACTCGACGATGATGAATGTAGTAACTGCAGGGACTACCACATATATATTTCCATTATCAGAAGGGATTTGTATGATGCAGTCAAAATCACACTACTCACTTCAGGCGTACGCATTTTATTTAAGAAACAATAAATAAACAAATAAACATCATCACCCTCGATACAACCGAGCTCCCGGGCTACTGGCACGCTGACTCTTATGTAGTCAGGCAGCACACAAGATAATTTGCATATTTACAATGGTGTGCTGCCACAAATACTACAATAATCAAACTGTACAAAAATAAATATCAATTTATATTACAAAATGTCAGGATACATTACATAAAATACTTTATAAAGAATAATAAAATAAGAGACATTGATATACGACGTATGACGTTAATCGCAACCAAAATTGCGTAATCACCACATACATATATATATACATATATATACATATATACATACATATATATATATATGTAATATAGAAATTGATATTGACTAATGAACACAAAACGAAACAAATGACTTAAAAGCAAATATTTAATGCTCTCGTGTTTCTAAAGGATACAAAAGAACTACATTGAATAAAAAGATTGTTTTTGTAAGATGTGATATGTAAAATTAAATCACCTTTCTGAGTACTTCTTATTATAAAAAATATAAATAACATACCTATATTTTAATTGTGCAATTTCTAGGAATAAATATTGTGCTTAGCTGGTTTGCTGGTATAAATACGGGAAAATGAACTGGTGTCTACCCTTCTTAAATTCATATTCTACCTCTCTTCTTTGATTGGTTGTTAGGGCACAGGTCTTTTTTTTATGCTACAAGATGGTTAATGAGACTATTAAGAAAATCCAATTCTGCACCTTTACGAACATCCTGGTAAACAGTGGATTCTAAACGTCCCAGACTCCGGGAGCAAAATATGGGAGCCGAACGATGACCGAATGGTAGAGCGCTGCTCTTCGGAACAGGAGTTCGTGGGTTCGAAACCCACTGCGGGCATGGATGTTTGTAGCCGTTCGGAATCGGCTTTAAGCTGTAGGTCATGGTCTCATTAGCCCTCGTGTGCAAGACAGTAGACCTTAGCACTCCAAACCAAACCAAACCAAAATAGGGTGTTTGACCCATTCGTTCAGCCTGAGTTTTCTTTTAGACCACTTCTAAAAAGTATAAATTCTCTATGTATATCTAGACAACTATTTGCAGTTTTTAATAATATTTTGACACAGTAGGGATAATATATATAAGGAGTCACAATATGCTATGTATGGGAGCATAAAATATAAGAACGCATTTGCTCCACCCCCTCCCTTCTTTCATAGGAATGGCACTGAAAACAGCTGATGTTTTAACGGAACAATGAATTGATTTAGTTTTCTTTCATTATAACACAATACCTTATTTTATGTTATGAAGAAAAAGTATGGTCTCTAGTATATAGTTTACTAAAAGAGAAAGGGGTGTTAAGAAGAATCGGAATTCCTATCACGTTCTAACTCTTCATTTCCGGTATCAAAGAATGACAGTGATCTATGAATTGGCAAGTGTAACTCTGATAACACTGGGAATAACTGAAATAAATCTATGTTAGAGCAATATCTTGTAACTCAGTTATTTATGTCTTGTATGTGCACAGATTTTCATGTTCAAATTTTGAAGTTGAATTTTTCTGTTTTTAAAATTATAAAAGACTTTTAATATGAATGCTTTTTAATACATTAGTTTATTCTTAGTGTACGGAGGAACCATTATGGCGACAATGGACTTTTAGAACAAACTTTTTTTTCTTTTAAACGAATTTCCTTGAAGATTGACTATGTTATTATTTCTATTAATATATAAATATTTAAAAAATTTGAAGGCAAAATATTAATTAGTTTTTGAGTTATTAATTGTTTCATAATTAGCTTGATTGAAAATGCTCCAGGTGCATCGATTTTGCATAAAATATTATAAAAAGATTTTAAGTATACTTTATAGACGTTACAAAAAATGTAGTCGTTTCCATAAACATTCATAGAAAATATAAAGAGAAAAAAATAATTATGATGATGATACCCATATTTTGATGAATAAACAGCTATAGCAGTTAATTAAAATGCATAACTAACATATTATATGCTTCAAAACATACCTGTTTCAAGTAGACATTATTTTATAAACTCTAACGTAAATAATACTGGAATTTAAGACACAATGATCTATTTTCAATGCGCCTGGAATACTTTAATCATTTGTAATACAAGAAAATTTTACTTCTGAGTAAACAGCATTTGAATTTCTTATTGCTATACCCATAAGTAATGATAAAATGATGGGAATGAAAAAACTCTTTTTGCTCGGTATTTCTAATAATATATTCCTCCACTATTCACTAATGTCGAAAATTCGAATTTTTGGTCGATTTGAAAGTCTAACATCGCCTTAACATATTCTTTTTCATTTATGTTCATCTTAATAAAATTTAACATTAAGTATTTGAGTAATTGCATAAATATAATGTAGAGATTTCCTAAAATTAATGATTATATTGCATAAGACAGCATAAAAATAAAAGAAATTTATAAACTAATTTATTGATATATATACTTAATTTATATGCTACTACCTCATTTCTTAAATATTAGTATCAATCTGCAAAAATTCTTAAGGTTATATTTTTTTCTTTTCAACCTTAAACTATTTGTAAATTTTCACAGACAAAAATCATAAATTTCTTATTTTATTTTTCCAGTCTTTCTCTATTGTAAATAAAAATAAAACTTTGTCATAATTTCTAGCTCTTTTTCTGAAAAATCGGTTATTTATTCAGATAATTATTTAAAATAATTCGCATACATAGCTATTTTCATTTAAGTGTATTGTTAAAATGTTAACCAAAACGTATTTTTTCTCTATTTTTCAATGTATAAGGAAATTTTAAATTTGATTTAACACTTAGTATTATACTTTACCGCCAACGTACGCGTGCAGCGGGTGTTTTTGCATGATTGGCGCGAAAGTTTAGTTATTCAGAAAAATCGCAGTCAGTCGAGAACTACTTTTCTTTTATGAACTAAACATTTTTTATTTTACACTTTAATATATACTGCTTGATTATTTAACAAAATAAAATATTTTTACAAAATCACAAAAATAAACGATTTTTAAAATTAAAGTCCGATAATCTGTCAGTGCATATTTCTTCATCACTATCTATGTCACACCGGCTCATTTTATCAATTTTGTATTCAACAATGAAAAAAACCAAGCTTCAAATTGACAAAACACCACTTGTACGTTCTGGAGCTATTAATTAGATTGAAGACGAAATACCGCAACAAAAGACCGAGTCACTCGGCAATCATAAATTGTGGAAAGAAAAAATGCAAAACATTGCATAGCAACGCAGACAAAAAGCATATAATGTCACACATACATATAATTATACGTATTTAGTAGATTTGTGGTGGTTAGCGGGTATCCACAACAAATCTACTAAATACGTATTTTTATGTGACCCGCGCTGCAGTGACAGACTGCAAAAAACGTAAAAATACGTTGCCCGCACGCGAATTGTTAATTTTAATTAGATATAAATGATTAATGTCCAACCTTTTCACAAGATATCGAAATGTTTGAAGTTTTAAGTCTTTGTAATCATCTAGACTTGTGGAACTTTTATGTCTTTTATTATTATCTTTTATTTTTGAAAAAAAAAGAGTTAAGAATTTCAACATACAAATTTCACTTACAATAATAGCAGGAATTTAATTATACAGTACAACAGGCATTTTAACTTATTGATCCTATGAAAAACATTCCACATATATAACATAAAAGCATCTCTTATAACGCATATATGCGTATTATAAACCATATAATATATATTCATCGAATTATTAAGCATTTTCACAAAATTAATAAATTTTTCAATATACCATTGCTTTATTAAAGGAA
Source organism: Pardosa pseudoannulata (assembly GCA_032207245.1). Classification (NCBI taxonomy): domain Eukaryota; kingdom Metazoa; phylum Arthropoda; class Arachnida; order Araneae; family Lycosidae; genus Pardosa; species Pardosa pseudoannulata. Next base: position 110,854,401 of record CM063500.1, on the reverse strand, counting down.
TTAAAACTTATGTCTTTATAATTTTATATCTCTCTAATTTTAATTCAATCGAAGTAAAGTGAATTATACAGTACAACATGCATTTTAAGTTAATTTTATTATCTAAAATTTTATCAATATATCGAAATATCAGAATTTCTGAGAGTCAGAGTTGTCTACAGGAGAAAATATTTTTTACATTATTACTAATTTTTAAACTAATCTTAGAAATACGTTTTAAGTATTGAAACAGGAAATTTTAATTCCTGTTACTTTAAAATTTAATTATTTAAAATTTTATATAGCATTTCAAGAATTATAAATGAAAACGAAAAAAAAAATTAGAAATCTCAATTTTTAAAAAAATTCATAACTATTATGTAATACTTATTGCCTCTAAGACCGCACCGTTAAATCTGTTGTTGAACTCAGATTGTTCTGTCATCAGAGCATAAGAACATGCATTTCAAGTTATATAAATTTTATCATCCAAAATTTTCTCAATATATCGAAATATCAGAATTTCTGAGAGTCAGAGTCGTTTATAGGGGAAAATATTTTTTACATTATTACTAATTTTTAAACTAATCTTAGAAATAAATTTTAAGTATTGCAACAGGATATTTTAATTCTATCCATATTATTTAAAATTTGAAAGTAGCATTTCACGAATTATAAAAGAAAATGAAAAAAAAATAGAAATCTCAATTAAAAAAAAAATTGATAACTATTCTATACTACTTATTGCCTCTAAGACCGCACTGTTAAATATGTTGTTGAACTCAGATTGTTCTGTCATGAGAGCCTACGAACATGCAATTCAAGTTATATAAATTTTATTATCCAAAATTTTCTCAATATATCGAAATATTAGAAGTTCTGAGAATCAGGGTCCCCTATAGGAGAAAATATTTTTTACATTATTACTATTATTTAACCTAATCTTAGAAATATGTTTTAAGTATTGAAATACGCAATTTAAATGCTATCCATATTGTTTAAAATTTGAAAGTAGCATTTGAAAAATTATTAAACAAACGAAAAAATTAGAAATCTCAATGTTTAAAAAAATTTCATAACAATTTCAAACTACTTATTACCTCTAAGACCGCACCGCTAAAATCTGTTGTTGAACTCAGATTGTTCTGTCATGAGAGCCTACGAACATGCAATTCAAGTTATATAAATTTTATTATCAAAAATTTTCTCAATATATCGAAATATTAGAAGTTCTGAGAATCAGGGTCCTCTATAGGAGAAAATATATTTAAATTATTACTATTATTTAGCCCAACTTTAGAAATAGGTTTTAAGTATTGCAACACGCAATTTAAATACTATCCATATTATTTTAAACTTGAAAGTAACATTTCAAGAATTAGAAAAAAAAAATTAGAAATCTCAATTTTTAAAAATTTTGATAACCATTCTATACTACGTAATGCCTATAAGACCGCAGGTCTAAAATCTATTCTTAAACTCAGATTGTTCTGTCATGAGAAACTGAGATTTTGTTGCTATCACCAGGCAGATAGTAACAGAAAAACATGTAACTGCTAAACATTAACCAAAAGGGAGTATATACATAATTTTCTTTATTTTTCATATTCATTGTTTTTTTCGAACAAAAATGCTTTATTTTTAAACATATTAATTCATTAAACATATTATTGCTGCTAACCGGAGAAAATAGGGCTCGAAATAATGACATTACGCGGTCTAAAAGGGAAGAAGGTGTGTACTTCGAATGTTTTAAAGGCGACAGTATTTTTCGCTGTGATAGGAAGCATATTTATAGCAATTTATTTTAGAATCGTATCGATAGTTTAGGAGAGGATAGACTTTATTCGCTATGAATTTTGCTAACATTAACTCATCAAGAATCACAAATGGATGCCTCTGTCCATTCAAGGTCCAACCACTTCATAAATTTGAGGACAGACGGATAAATAAGTTAGTCTATTATTGTACAGGGGATAAAATCTTTTACTTAAATCTTAACATAGCTTCCTAATTATAACTAAAAAGTGTTAACAATTTCCAAGCCGAATATTTCGAAATTAGTTTTCCCTCAATTTCTTCTTTAGTTAAATGTTCATCGCTCAGCCACTTTTAACATTCAGAAGTAGAATAAAAACGAGGCATCTGAAAAGGCGGTGCAAATATATTTTTCAAAGTACTCTTCTTTCTTTGTTTAATGGTGCTATAACACTTTCCGAATTTTTTTATCAACATTACTCGTTCGAGCATGAAAATCTCGAAAAAAAAAGCATGTGGCTTGAAATTTAATTAGTTCGTTAATTAACTAATTGATTCACACAGTTGATAACCACTTGAATATTCATGAGTCAACACAAAGTTAGTTTAATATAAAAGTAATTGCATAGCCAGTATTACCCGGAATTCTCGGTAAAAACTTTTCAAGTATACTTGTTACGCTGTTAATACATAATTAAGATTAAACCATCAACATATATTTTCCGTTAAGAATTAATTGCATGTGTAAATAATACCGATGGTTTGATAATTCCTTAATTTTAATCAAGAGGCAGTTTTATGCGGTAAATAATCAAATTAATTTTTGAGAGTCATGGTTTTATCTTGAAGCTATTGTCAGCCAAATTCAGTGAAAGATTTTTTTAGACTAATAATTTTTGATGAAATTAGTATTATACAAAGCGAATTCTTAAGGATAAAGACCAAATATATTCAGTAATGGTTTTAAAAATATTATTACTAAACTAGACTTTATTAGAATAATATTTATTCTTATATTTCTTAATGTGTTGCTAAAAAGCACACATTTTTAAAAGATTCTGTCTGCGAAAAATAAAAATGCATTTTTATTTAGTTTTCTTATAAACACTTTTCCATGTCAGAAAATTTAATATTTTTATGCGTCAAATTATTAAACTTTTAAGAATGTTATTTACTAACTATAACGACCTGAAATACATATTATATACATACACACACATATATATATATATATATATATATATATATATATATATATATATATATATATAAATATATATATATATATGTATATATATATATATCAGTATATATATTTATATACATATATATATATATATATACATACATATACATATACATATATAAATATATAAATATACATATATATATATATATATATATATACACATATACATACATACACATATATGCACATATATATATATACATATATATACACATATATATATACACACACACGCACACACACACAAACACACACATATATATATATATATATATATATATATATATATATTGATATTTTTTTAATTTTAATCAAGAGGCAGTTTTATGCGATAAATAATGAAATTAATTTTTGAGAGTGATGGTTTTATCTTGTAGCTATTGTCATTCAAATTTAGTGAACGATTTTTTTAGACAAATAATTTTTGATGAAATTAGTATTATACAAAGCAAATTCTTAAGGGTAGAGACCAAATATATTCAGTAATGGTTTTAAAAATATTATCACTAAACTAGAACAATATTTATATATATATATATATAAATAATATATATATATATATATATGTATATATATTTTAATGTGTTGCTAAAAAGCCCACATTTTTAAAAGATTCTGTCTGTGAACATTAAATATTCATTCTTATTTACTTTTCTTATAAACATGTTTCTACGTCAGAAAATTTAATGCTTTTATGCGTCAAACTATTAAACTTTTAAGAATGTTGTTTGCTAACTATAAAATCAAAATGGAAATAGAAAACAATTATTGATCACAAATATTGTCACTTTACATATTTAGTTTTTTATTCTATAATGCATTAAGGCGAAAAAATTATAAAAGTTTCTCTCAGTATAAATATTTTCAAAATAGCAGTTCATAATATTCAGAAAATGTATAACTTCGCTGCTTTATTTACAATGTTACAAATTTTTACTAATATTTTATAGATAATGTGTGTTATCAGTTTTAAGTATAATGATGTATAATGATATTATTAAGTATGATTAAGTATAAGGATGTACTATAGGAACGAAAAAAAACTATGATATGATGGGGAATTAATTTGAATTTTTTTATGATTTACTTTGATCTTAAGGCTAGATTTCAAGCTTTAATTGATGTCCAATTGTTTTATAAATCAAAAAGTTTTTTAATCTACACACACACACACACACACACATACATATATATATATATATATATATATATATATATATATATATATATATGACATGGTCCAGTGTTAAGGCGAATGGAAAACAGTCTTTCTTGATAATAATAAGTTTATTAAGTCATCGTTTCATTTAAAAGCAAAACTTGAGCCCATTTTATTTGTTCGTGACGGAGCTAAGCGTTCAAAGGAGTTGACAGCTCCATGTTCACGCGCTAACTAACTCATATCGTTTCGGTTAATCATCAAATCCTTCGAATATTAAGCGTGACCGGATTACTCGAAAAGGTAAAGCGAGAGTGGGTCTTTTTCATTTATTTTATTATTATAAAGGAATGAACATTTTAAGATCGTTTATAACTCACGTAATTTCCAACTACATTTTTTTAAACCTGATTATATATATATATATATATATATATATATATATATATATATATATAGATAGATAGATAGATAGATAGATAGATAGATACACCCCCCCACACACACATATATACATACATACATATATATATACACACATATATATATATACACACATACATATATATATATATATATATATACATACACACATATATATATATACACACACACACACACACATATATATATATATATATATATATATATATATATATATATATATATATATGTATATATATATACATATATATATATATATATATATATATATATATGTCTGTGTGTGTGTGTATTCAATATAATACTGGAAAATTGCTCGAAAGATCACAATGTTACTAATGTTATCTATAGAAGAAGTATGAAATGTTAGGTAAGTATTTCTTTATTAGTGAATCAAGAATGTGCTATATATTTAAATGTTTTACAAATGTTTCTTTTTATATAAATTCTTGTTTTTAATAAATCTCCTTACAAGTACTGTATACAAAATTGTTAATCTACTAAGAAATTTCTATTATACTAGTTTTCAGTTATGCAATTTTAAGAATTTTAAAAACACGTAAGGTGATTAATGTAATAACTCTTTCTGTTATTTAATATTGTAAATATTTCATTCTTAAATTCTGAATTTTTCAAAGCCATTGTGACTCATAATACGGTATTTAATTTAAGGACAACTAGTGTACACAAATCAAAATGTTTCATTCCTAAATACCATATGCGATATCAGTGATTACGTAATAGGTTGTTTAGGATATATTCTTTAGTTCTAGGAGAGTATAATATTTTTTAGATTCTGTGCTTTGCGAAGTAATGACTTGTATTATTAAATATTCGATATATAGTCAACCAATTTAGGTAAATTGCATTATGTGACGTAGAGGAAAGAGAAAATCAACAAGTATATCAAAAGTTTACCTTTTGCACATAGCATTTCTTTACATTTAAGTACGTTTGTTAATTCTGTTGCAATTAACTATTTGGTTACTATTTTGTTTGGCATCAAAATGGATTTAAGCTTCCCTACTAGAATTTTGTGTTGGATTTAGGCGCTTGATTTAATATACATGAAAACTTTTAGTAATATGTCAAGATATCAAAAGTAAAAATCGAGGGTTACTATTTTGAGAAGCATGGTCACACTTATTTACCTATGGAGTATCAAATAGGTCTCTTTGTATTTATGCAGACAAACTTTCTTGTGTACTGTAGACTTTACTCTATCCAATACAATATATACTAAAGTAAAAACGAACGTATATGTTTATGCGGTTTTCGTAAATTTGAATAGTACGGTCTGCATACACCAATTAGAAACAGGAAAAGCAAACTGAAGTCAATCGTTTAAAATGAAATTTTAGGCTGTTAAGACCTTTTAAAAAGAACTCTGTTAATCAGTTATATTCCGGATGGGCGTTGGCTTCCTAAACCATATCTCAACTCAATTACCACGTTGATGATTTCATAGATATAGAGGTTAAATGTCATTTTCCTTCAATGTGACACATCAGATGACATTTGGGTTACACGATGGATTTATTGTCCTTGCACTTTGGTTGAATTATTATTTAAGTTGACGGAATCCGATGAATTTTTCCTAGGAATACCGATTTATTAATATTTATGTTAAATTTTTTAATTGAAATCCTTAAAATGATATTTTAAATAAAATAAATATTTATTTTCTCTTTAAGTTTATAAAGAATAACTCCCATATTATTTAAGAATTATTGTTCTGCAAAATACACTTTTGTAGGTCCATTATACCGTAACAAGTTAGCATCTTATACTATTATGAATCATACTCTTTTAACTTCTTCAAGAATTCGCGTATAAAAATGTTTGAAAAGGATATTTTGGTGAATAAGAGTGATATAAGAATCGCGCTTCGTCTTCGCATAATAGGAAACTTATTTATAACTCCTCAATTTTTTAATAATTATTGTGCTCTAAAGTACTTTTTTGTAGATCCATTATACCTTAAAGAAAAAGCCTCTTATACTGTCGTGAATTACACTCTTTTAACTTCTTCAAGGATTCTCGTATAAAAACCTCTCTAAAGGATAGTTTGAGGAACAAGAGTGAAACTCTTTAGAAGAATCGCGCTTTGTCGTTTCGTAAGAGTAAACGTATTTTTAACTCCCAAATTATTGAATAATTATTGTGCTGCAAAAAACATGTTTGTAGATCCATTACACATTAAACAATCAGCCTCTTACACTATTGTCAATCACACTCTTTTTACTTCAAAGGGATATTTTGGTGAATAAGAGTGAAACTCTTAAAAATAATTGCGCTTTGTCTTCGCATAATAGTAAACGTATTTCTAACTCCTAAATTATTAATAATTATTGAGTTGCAAAATACATTTTCGTAGATTCTTTATACGTTAAACTATAAACCACTTATACTATTGTGAATCATACTCTCTTAACTTCTTCAAGAATTCTCGTATAAAACTGTCTCAAAAGGATATTTTGGGGAATAAGAGTGAAACTGTTCACAAGAATCTCGCTTTGTCTTCGCGTAACAGTAAACATATTTCTAACTCCCAAATTATTTAATAATTATTGTGCTGAAAAATACACTTTTTTAGATGCATTATACCTTAATCAATAATCCTCTTACGCTGTGAATCACATTCTTTTAATTTCTTCAAGAATTCTTTGGTATAAAAATGTCTCAAAAGGATATTTTAGTGAATAAGAGTGAAACTCTTCACAAGAAACACTCTTCGTCTTCGCATAATAGGAAATCTATTTCTAACTCCCAAATTATTTAATAATAATTTTTAAATTAATGTTCATTAATTTAATTTAATGCAAAATACACTTTTGTAGCTGAATTATACCTTAAACAATAAGTCTCTTATACTATTGTTAATGAAACTCTTTTAACTTCTTAAAGAATTCGAGTATGTCTCAAAAGAATATTTTTTGGATAAGAGGGAAAATCTTCACAAGAATCGTGCTTTGTCTTCGCATTATCCAAAAGTAAATGTATTTCTAATTCCGAAATAATTAATTATTTTGTTGCAAAATACACTTTTGTAGATACATTATACCTTAAACAATAAGACTTTTATAATATTGTAAACCACACTCTTTTAACTTCTTCAAGAATTCTCGTATAAAACTGTCTCAAAAGAATATTTTGGTGAATAAGAGTAAAAGTCTTCACAAGAATTTCGCTTTGTCTTCGCGTAACAGTAAACATATTTCTAACTCCCAAATTATTTAATAATTATTTTGCTGTAAAATACATTTTTGTAGATCCATTATAATTTAAACCATAATCTTCTTATACCTTCTTCAAGAATTCTCGTATAAAAATATCTCAATAGGATATTTTGGAGAATAAGAGTAAAAGTCTTCACAAGGATTCGTGTTTTGGCTTTCCATTATCGAATATTAAACATATTTCTAACTCCCAAATTATTTAATAATTATTTTGCTGTAAAATACATTTTTGTAGATCCATTATACAGTAAAAATTAAGAATATCTTATATTATTGTAAATCACTTTTTTAACTTCAAGAATTCTCGTATAAAAATGTCTCAAAAATATATTTTGGTGAATAATAGTGAAACTCTTCCCAAGAAACCCTCTTTGTCTTGCATAATAGTAAACGTATTTCTAACTTATAAATTATTTAATAATTATTTTGCTGTAAAATACATTTTTGTAGATCCATTATAATTTAAACCATAATCTTCTTATACCTTCTTCAAGAATTCTCGTATAAAAATATCTCAATAGGATATTTTGGAGAATAAGAGTAAAAGTCTTCACAAGAATCGCGCTTTGTCTTCGCATAATATTAAACCTATTTCTAAGTCCTAAATTATTTAATAATTATTTTGCTGCAAAATACATTTTTGTAGATCCATTATACTTTAAACCATAAGCTTCTTATACTATTGTAAATCACTCTGCTAACTTCTTCAAGAATTCTCTTCTAAAAATGTCTCAAAATGATATTTTGGTGAATGAGAGTTAAACTCTTCACAAGAATCGAGCTTTGTCTTCACTTAATAGTAAGCGTATTTCTAACTCCCAAATTATTAATAATTATTGTGCTGCAAAATACATTTTTGTAGATCCATTAAATTTTAAACAATACGCCTGTTATACTATTATGAATCACACTCTTTTAACTTCTTCAAGAATTCTCATATAAAACGTTGCAAAAGGATATTTTGATGAATAAGAGTGAAACTTTTCACAAGAATATCTCTTTGTCTTCGCATAATAGTAAACGTATTTCTAACTCCCAAATTATTTAATAATTATTTTATTACAAAATACACTTTTGTAGATCCACTATACCTTAAGTAATAAACCTGTGATACTATTGTGAATCACACTCTTTTAACTTCTTCAAGACTTCTCGTATAAAAATGTCTCGAAAGGATATTTTGGAAATAAGAGTGATATTCTTCACACAAATCTCGCTTTGTCTTCGCATAATAGAAAACGTATTTATTTCTCCCAAATTATTTAATAATTATTGTCCTGCAAAATACATTTTTGTAGATCCAGTATACCTTAAACAATAAGCCTCTTATTCTAATTTAATTCACACTTTTTTAACTTCAAGAATTCTCGTATAAAAATGTCTCAAAAATATATTTTGGTGAATAATAGTGAAACTCTTCCCAAGAAACCCTCTTTGTCTTGCATAATAGTAAACGTATTTCTAACTTATAAATTATTTAATAATTATTGTGCTGCTAAATACATTTTCGTAGATCCATTATACCTTAAACAATCAGCCTCTTATACTATTGTGAATTGTACTCTTTTAACTTCTTCAAAAATTCTCGTATAAAAATGTCTCAAAAAGATATTTTGTTGAATAAGAGTGATACTCTTCACAAGAATCGCGCATCGTCTTCGCATAATAGGAAACGTATTTTTAACTCTCAAATTATTAAATAATTATTGTGCTGCAAAATATATTTTTGTAAATCCATTATACCTTAAAAAATAATCCTCTTATACTTTTGTGACTCACACTCTTTTAACTTCTTCAAGAATTCTCGTATAAAAATGTCTCAAAAGGATATTTTGGTGAATAAGAGTGAAACTCTTCACAAAAATTACGCTTTGTCTTCGCATAATAGTAAACGTATTTCTAACTCCCAAATTATTTAATAATTATTGTGCTGCAAAATACACTTTTGTAGGTCCATTATACCTTAAACAATAAGCCTCTTATACTATTGTGAATCCCACTTTTAACTTCTTCAAGAATTCTTGTATAAAAATGTCTCAAAAGGATATTTTGGGGAATAAGAGTGAAATTCTTCACAAGAATCGCGCTTTGTCTTCGCATTATCCAATAGTAAAAGTATTTCTACAAAAATTGACTAAGCTTTTTGAATCAGTTTAGGTTTTTGTTCTTTACGATATCTATTCAAAACTGAGTTACTTAAAATGCGATTTGAAATGAAAACAAGTAGAAATGTCAAGTCCCTATAACGCTATTTACTACCCCCTCCGCACCTTTTTTTTCGCTGAATGGGGATAAAAGAAAACAGCAATATCCTCCCCTTAGTACTTCAGTAGTTCCATCATAACTCCTTGAATAAAAATTCGCGTGGATACTTGGCAACAAATGGCGCGTGAAGCATATGTGTTTTCTCGAGTACGGCTCCAATCTTTTTCCATCGAGAAAAATGCACCGTACTTCAGGCGTTCTAACCGTCGGAATGAAATACAGAATTTTTAGAGAATGTTTCTATATTTTTATTACGCGCGTGAATAAAAATATTTTTCCGAATCCGGTGAAGAAAACAAATTGTTTCTGAAATGTATGTTTTTTTTTTTGTACCTGTCGTCAGTGCTGCAGCATTTGATATACATTTACCAAAAAATAAACTGAAAAAGTACACACACACAGAAGATTTTTACGATTAAGCTCTGTGAATAACATCACATTTCCAAGCGGGGGAATTTTTTTTTTCTTCGAGGATATATTCGTGTTAATGATCCGAAACGAACAGTGCATTTTTCTAGTTCGAATTCGCTTTTAAAAAAGGGGGAATCAGTTGAAGCAGCTCTAGATTTCCCAAAATCACAGCAGCAATGCTACTATTTTAATCATGTATAATTTCGAAAATCGTTTAAGTGTCTTCCATCTTTTTATTTTATAGACGGAAACAGATTACTTCTGTTTTATTGCGCTTTTTTTTCCTCTATTCGTGAGTTCGAATTACTTTGCTAAGTTTCAGGACTCTCCTACAGAGTCTTTAATGACGCATTTCAAGAACTTAACATCACTTGTACGTATTGATGACTTTGAGTTCAGAAGTTCCTTCATAATAAACACTTGCCTTTTCTGTGATAATTTAACAAATCTTTCATATATACTAAACAAAATCTAGTTTAGGCGGTTTTTCAACTTGTTTTAATTAAAGTAGGATTTTAAAATTAGATAATTCGTGTACAGAGGTAATTATCCCACGTTTGTCAGCACGTGCATGCACAGTTGTGGGAGAAATTTACTATTAGAATTTAGGACTTCGACTGTTGACTTCGAGTTTAGGGACCCCTGCGGAGAAGATATAGATCACAAAAGGGCAAAAGCGTAACGGTCAAGCTCGCACAGAGGTGTAACCATGAGTTATGGGGGCAGAGGCTAAAAATAATGTCAGCTTTCACAAAAGGGGCTATTTTAACTCTCTAAGCGGTTCGCACGTACAATTCCGCCAAACCGATGATATTTTCAAAGCGGTTGTCACGTACAATTTTCGACCTCCAAAACGTTCCGAAAATGGATGTAATGTACATTCCGGCCAGTGTTTTCCCCTATGGAGTTTTGAGGTAGGAGGGTCAGGTCGATTGTTTAGGAACTGCACACCTATTCTCTGAAGTACAAAGATGCTGATAGCTTTTCATGGCTTTGTAAATCTCTATTTCGAAGTATTTAGTTTGCGGTAACAGATGTATCTCTAATTGCACCACTTAAATAGCTTGGGTGACTTTCGTAAAAAAGATAGAAATCATTCTCTTAAAGAATATTTTTATTTGTTTTTTTTTAGAACCCATTATTTCTTATGGGATGATTTTCAAGACTTGACGAGCTTTATGTGTATTAAAATTTAACAATCTATAATGTCTATTTATATATCTATTTATAACCGGAAGTAAAGGGACAGTAATGATGGTGGGTTTCAAATATTCCAATCTAAGGGTGAAGTAAAAAATCATAGAACACTTTGGTCACTGACACAATGAAACTTTACCGTATTTTTTGAGACTTTTTTTTCTCGGTGTGTACCACTCGGAGGGTTAATGAGCCCACGTGGGAAAATTTTATGAAAAAAGCGATTGGCAAAGAAGAAAAAGGGACTTCAAAACCGAGGTGAGGAGTTGGGAAATAGAGTTAAGAAAGGGGTTGAAGTCGGGATTCAAGAGTAGCTGGACATCGAAATCCCAAGCGATGTTCTGCAGCACAGCCGTCCCGTGCGCCCCAATCCTGGACCGACACACCGCTTGAGGAAAGCCCCTGCCTGCTCCCCTGTGCCTGTAATGGTGGTAAAAAAGAATTAACATATTCAGAACGGTCATTTAGGTCTCTGTTAGTAATTCAATATTGTGATGCAGGAGTAAAGCAAAACTAAAGAGAATTGTAATAATTATGGTGAAAATATGAATATAAAACATAAATAATTTCTGGTTATGTTATATGTTAATCAAGGATAACAATTTGTAAATAATGTACAGAATAAATGTCTTAATCTCAATATAAGGTATGATATTTTTACTGTGGTTCCCCTTTGTAAACGAACAGTGGTGTTAACGTTGTAAGTACATTACAACAACTCGATAATTATTTTTTTCCATATAACTTGTGGAATTAATCGTGTAAATTTAAATATTTTTTAAAAGGTCTTATATTATACTAGTATATAGCCCGTCATATGGCAGGATGAGTAAAAATTTCCATATTTGTAAAGTACCCTATGAGTCCAGTAAAAAAAATTATTTGTTTTTTTTGTGGGGGCTGAGAATTATCTGGTACAGGCTCAATAATTTGCTTCTCTTCATGTACCTTTAAAGTCTCCCGCTACTGTGAATTCAGTTTACAATCACGCTGAATTCATTTAGAAGAATAATTCAAAGTTTTTCTTAGCAACGTCGAAATTATTTTTAAGTTCTTATGAATTTTTTCCAGCAGTAATTAATGGAAGTGCACTTTACTCTGAAGGGTGATAGAAATTGTTTCTAATACCAGTGATAAAAATTTTCATTGCAACAAAAGATAATCGATGATTGAATTTAAAATTATCACATATGTACCTAATCTATTATTTAATCCTAATATAAAAGAAAATAATTCACGTAATATCCAAGTTCAGTAATAAAACGTATGAAAATAATGCAGCTGATATTTAAGTAATTTAAAATAACAAATGATTAAATGACATCAAAATACTAAAAACATGTTATTTTTACCTATTTATTTTGTGATAAATTGATAAATTTAATCTCCTCTTCTGACCTGGTTAAAATAGGTTTGAAATGATGGCATTACGTGCTAAAAAATGGGGAAAAGGGTGGAATTTGAACATTGATAAAACTAACTCATCAAGAACCCAATATGGATGCCTCTATCTATTCCAGATAGGGAATTTAACACTACTTCCTTATTATATAAAATTTTATTTGTATCGTATTCTTTATAAAGATATTTTTATAAACAAAATTTAATTTATAAGAAAACTTTTATGCCGCTCTAACTATTGATTAATTTATGTCTAAATTCCAGGAATTTCATACAAAATTTTAAACAGGGAAAGAATAGATTAACTTAACATTTGCCTACAATTTTGATCATTTCGACAGAGTTTTAAAATTTTCCTTTATGCTAAACAGCTTCTTTTACTAGGATAATCATAAATAAAAAGTAAAAAAAATTTTAAAAACAAAAATAAAATTTATAATAAAATATTTATGCCACTCTAATTTCTATACATAATCATTTAGTTACGTCTGATAAAATTTTGGGAATTTGCTTTACTCTAAACAGTTCATTTCACTTGGGTAATTATTAATTAAAAGCTAAACAGATTTTTCCTACTATAATATAATATGTAATACACTAATACAAATATACCTAAATCTTTTTTTTGGGTGTTATGAAACTGTGTAAACTGCTACAGAATTTTAATGGCTTCTGTAATAATATGTTTATTTATGGAATCATATTGTAATAATACAATAGTGTTTTTAAATTTTTATTCTATTAAATTTTAACCAGAGTACTCATTTAATCTTAAAATTATCTTCTTTCATTGACACTTGATTTTATATATTATTTTCTATTATCTCATGTTTAAAGTACTTGATAATCCGAAAAGAATTTTTCAAAAATGCTTCTACTTATTTTTTCTTATTATTTTCATTTTTAATTTTAAAGATATTATTTTTTTATTAAGTCTCAGTATCAAATACTGAGATTTAAATGTATACACACACACACACACACACACACACACACACACACACACACATATATATATATATATATATATATATATATATATATATATATATATCCCCAGACTGGGCAAGGTTGACTCAGCCTTTCATCCCTTCAGTGGGTACAGAAATTGAGGACCAAGCATGCTTGGGAACTAAAAACTGGGGGTTCCGCGCAAGATTGACCACCTAACCGGAACTTCGCACCCCAGGGACTTTGGTCTCGCAAACGGAGATTGGCACCGTAAACCTTGGCCCCCTAGGGCCTGTTGCGCCGAGGAGTTTATATGTGTATATATATATATATATATATATATATATATATAAACTGCTCGAACAACCTCCCCCCTTTAGGAACACCATAAATTTGTTGATAAAACTTAGAGCCATCATGTAAATAATTTTCAAAAACAAATTTTGAGGAAATTTTTATATTTTTTTATGGAAATGAATTCTATTAAATGATATCTCCCATAATATTTGATAGCAACATTGTACACCACTAAAGTATCGATATTGTTAAATAAATCCTCAATATCATATCCTTTAAACTGTGTTAAGTAGTCAGAATCTTTGAATTTGTCAATTAATTCAAAACTATTTTTAATAATTGCTGAACCAAAATTATTTACCTTAATCAACAACAGATTTAATACCTTTAATAACAATAAATTAGCCTTAGTAATATAAGTTTTATAACCTATTGTAACAGGACGGAACTTAATTGGGTTTTTGTGGAACTATGGGGGGAGGTTGTTCATCAGCTATTGCAGATCTGTATTTACACTTTTATGAAACTAAATCTTCTATTCTTAAAAATGTTTATTTTTAACGATATGTAGACGACGTCATTATCGGTTTTAAAGATAATAGAGATTTTATATTAAATTTTTATCCTGAAAATATAACTTTAAAGGAAACATATAATAGATCCGATTAATTTTGAAACATTTTAGATTTGGCTGTAAAAGTTGTTAATAAGAGTATAGATTATCAAATGTGAAACGTATAATTTTAGGATTAATCGTATAACAGATTGGCAAAGTAACATAAATATTAACGTAAAACGTAATATCATTTTAAATTTCATGATACGGTGTATAAGACTAAACACTTCAACTTCAAATAGAGATAATATTATTAAGGAATACGTCAGCCAGATTTTAACTGCGGGTTACCCACGTTTTTTTATACTTAGTGTTATGCAGTCGTGTCTTAGATCCGGTAAAGGGGATGTTATGCATCTTGTGGGTTGGATATGAGTATATGCATTTTACTTTGGTATTTTTAGTGGTTTTTATAATCCATTTTAGTATTTTTAGTGAATTTTATAATTTTAATTTATACATTGGTTTGTTGTAATAGGTTTAAATTTCATTTTTGTTTGTGGTATTGCTTTTCGTATAGATTGATTTTAGACTCTGTTTTTATTGATGTACTTATGGTGACCGGCAGCATTTCATATGATTAAAATGGCCATTTAACCGGAATGCAGGGGTTGCAATTCCCCCCCCACCCCCTCAAGTACACCAATTCCATATTCGTTCCAATATTCGTTCCAATTCTTTATATTTTTTATTTTTTGATTCCTTTTAATTGATATTTAATTTAGCTTTACTTGATAGTGGCAAAGCGCATCAGAATTGCTAATTAATTTCTTATTTAGTTTTTTTATATTAATTATATATATATATATATATATATATATATATATATATATATATATATATATATATATATATATATATTATATATATGACTGTAAATAGATAAATAGATAAAAATAAGAAGAACCTCATTAATGGACCAAAAATAACCAGTAATATGATGTTTCGAAATGACTAGTTGAGACTCTGGTTAAAACTAATTTTTACAATGCATTAACTCTCCCAGACGTAGGAAACATCACACAAAATCCTTAAAAGTAAACCAATAAAAATGAACTAACCAAATAGAAAAAACATCCAATAAAACAATACGAAAAAAGCAAAAATAAGCAATTGAATCGCTGTACACATCTTTAAATACTACACAGCAGTACAGCAAAGAACCTTTTGTAGCATGCGGTTGTAGTTAATTTGAAATAATTTTTTAAAATATTGATTACGTGGATATGAGTATAGTATAAAAACTAGAAAAACTGATTTTTCTTTTACGATATACAAAAAATATTTTAACCAGATTATAGTCATTTCGAAAATTGTACTGTTATTTTTGGTCCATTAATTCTTCATTTTTATTATCTATTTACAGATTTTGATGTTTAATTGCAGCATAGCGCATTGAATTTTAATGCAATAAAAAATTATTATATATGAGTGGTATATATATAATATATATATATATATTATATATTTATATATAAATATATATATATATATATTTTATATTTTTCTATTTATATATATATGTATATATATATATATTATTTATATTTTTTATTATATTTTTAACTTTATATTTTTTTTTTTTTTATTTTATTAATTTTAATTTATATATATATTATAATATATACTATATATAAACTTATTATATATATATATATATATATATATATATATATATATATATATATATATATATATATATATATATATAATGATAGCATTATTGTTTATAACGATAAAATGCTTCATAGATAGCTTGCTTCATTTAAAAATTTATTAAATTTCGTTCGATAAGTCAGTCATTAAAAGGAGGAGCATAATACCAAAGATGAAATAATTTTACCAGTTGAATATCTTTTAATATTTTAAGTCGAAAGAAAATTTAAATCTCCTAATAAATGGTGTGCTAATGCTCACATTAAGTTCAGTAAATGGTTTGCACGCGATAGTTCTGAAAATATTTCGAAAAGGCCGTTTTCCTCTCGAATGGGATGAGAATTCTTGAAAATAATTGTATTATCCCTGTTTAAATCAATTTAAACATAATTAGTTTTTTTCTCAGCCACTGTTTAATATTGATTAATTGCCTTTTAT
>CM063500.1:110827341-110832341 GCA_032207245.1 Pardosa pseudoannulata | reverse complement strand
AATCTACTTAAAAATAACTAATAATAATATTATTAATAGATTCCTTTGAATTTTTAATCCCATTCCTAATAAATATGATTTTAACAACATATTAAAACTACTATTTATTTGGAAACAAAAAAATTACTTTACGGTTACTTTACGGTTATTTTATGTTTACAGTCATCTTTACGTAACTGTTTTTATTTTTAACTAATCTGTGTAAAATACTTTTTTGATTTTAGAAAGAAATATAAGCAATTATGAGTACAATTTCAACCAGTTATAATATATTTAAAATTTATTAATTATACATTATTTACAAAATAGCTGTATTAAAAATGCCCCGTTCTCTCTATTACGTACAATGAGGAACATTTTATTTATAGGGTACATTTTGCCTTTTTTGTAAAACGTATTTTATATTGTAAACATTAGTAGAAATTATTGAAAATAAACATAAGTTGTAAAATAAATATTCACTTATACGTGTTCAAAATGTTTATAAAATAGCTTTCAAGTACGAGATTAACACCTCGAGGGCATGCACATAAGTGTGAAAACCGTTGCCGTTTGTTGCACCTAGTTGTTGTTGTTGCCTAATGCCAAGCATGATTGAGTCATATGCTACTAGTATTAAGGCAAAGGGGTATTCCTTTCGTTTTAAACGAGCACCTGAAGGGTGAAAGTACAACTCAAGTGATCAAATGGACCTTCGTCATTTTGAATCAGGGACCTAGCAGAAGAGCCAGAGGCTTCGCCTGCCACCCCCAGAGGTATAGTTTGAGAATATGGAGGACATTGTGACCACAAACCTATTTTACGTGCCCCAGTGACCTTTAAGGAACAAGGTGGATCTTTAGCCTGCTCGGGCTCAGAACCCGCAACCTTCCAGTTACAAGAGCGCTGCCTTTGACAACTGAGCTACCGAGGTTTACGCCCTCTCGTTATTAAATCTAACATTTAAAAATTCAAATAAAACATTCCGATTATGCATACGCGACGCTGGTCTCTCAATATCAACCTGAGCTCTTCGCGTGGAGGCGATGCTGGGCGGATAAAATCGGAATCAATGCTTCATGTCTACAAGACTTTGGTCTTGAGTTAAAATAATACTGCTTTAGTGCTCATTGTTATTAACAAGAATTTTTTACCCCATATTGGACCGCTGTCCTATAAACAGGACAGCAAATAAAATTCCATTTAATAATAAAGTTATAAATATTTTCTGAGTGGATTTTATTTTCACACCTTTAAAATAGACGCACCTTAGCATAGTAACAAAAAAAACTGAGAAATCAAATTATATTGTAGTGTAAAATTTATTTTCAGCAACCTCTTCAAAATTGTCATTTTTTAATCTTTAATTTTATATTTATTATTATTATTATTTATTTTTTAAACATTGTGGAGGTTACTTTTAGTTTAAAACCGAGCTAATAATGTAGCTGAAAGTTTTTGTTGAAAAATATATTTTACATGTGTATTTTATAAGTATAAAAAAAGTGCCCTAAAATTAAGACGACGGTCTAATCCTGATTATTTTTCTATGAATTCGATATTGCATTGATGGCGCACATTATCTTATCTTTCACTGAAAACTAGTTCACACACCTGTTCACACACCTGGACAGAGCAAGGGGTAAATAGATGTCTATTCTATTCAAAAAACTGGAGATTTTTTGCAAGATAAACTTACTCTCTTACTGCCAGTTCAATAACTGCAAGAGAAAACCTAGAACAGTATGCTTAAAATGTAATGTTGGACTTTGTTTTGACTGTTTCCCCAAATTTCATCTATGAATTAGCCTAATGCAATGTAAGTGATATTTGTTAAGTTTTAGTAGTGTAATGGACCTTTGAACTATTTATAGGACAGCCGATTACAAAAAAAAATTAAAAATATTTTTTCAAAATTTTGGTTTTATATACTTAGTTACACCATATTAATAATATGGATTAAGTTTTAATAACTTACAGAAATATTTAGTTGGTGTGGTACAATATGAGTTAAATAGCCTTTTCAAAAACAGTTGATAAATTTCACACTAAAAGGACAGTAAATTTTTCTTTTAAACTTGCAACATTTCTAAAAAAAAACTTATTATTTTTTATAAAACCCTAAAAGTTACGAGTGTTTAAATTGTATTCTATTTTCTGGTAATTAATATATTAAGCACATAATGAACAATGAAATCAAACCATTTTTCCTTCTTATCATTAGATTCCATTTATTATTTCCATTTTTCCTTCTTATGTACTTACAAAGCAAACACCAGTGTTCATTAACAAAGGGGAAACACAGTAAAAATATAATACCTTATATTTGAACTAAAACATTTATTATGTACACTAATTTTTTACAGATATTATTTCTGGATTAATATATATGACATTCATTACTCGACATTCATCAATGTCTAACAATTCATTACAATTTTCTTTTTTTTATATGTTATTCCTTAATCAAAGAATTATGAGACCCAAGGTAATAATTATATATATATATTTTTAAGTTTACCTCCAGTAATTATAGGAGAACAGGATGGGTCTGTCAACAGGCTGGACGTCTGTGTGGACGTAAAGGACGTCGGTACTGGCGTAGCGGCCGTTATTTTTCTGGGCGTCAGTGCAGGCGTGCGGGTTCGGGAATAGATTCCCGGCCCGGGTTCTCTAGCTTGTTCACGGGGTTTCGATATCCAGCAATTCTTGAAACCCAACATCGACTGCTTTTTCTTTCAAACTTTTCACCTCGGTTCAACGCCCCATTTTTTCTTTTCCAATCATTTGTTGGTGAAAGTTTTCCTCATCTGCGTCCCCTTTGGGTGTGCAGGTGGGCTTATTAATATCTCTCCTGTTTTGCCCGTACGCCGTACCGGTACAGCTTTCGGGTCTTTACTGATTTGCCCGTACTCTGTACGGGCAATCTGATTTCTATTTTCCATGCACTGTTTCGGTTGTAGTTTTTCCAATTTTAGTAACAAATTATTCGTATAGATGTCCAGTAAATTATTGTTTGCAGTTTATTGTATTTTTATTCTGATTGGTTCATAAGCGCGGGTTTTTTCGCATGTTTTGTATCAGAAGACGAATTGTTATCTTTCAGTGTATAGCTTACTGGTTATATTTTATTAACCGTCTGATACATTTATTGATGTAAGAGCTGAATAATATATTTTTACTTTTAAATAATGGATAATTCAGAGCGTATGGAGCTAATTTCTTGTAACTCTGAATCTGAAACTGAATTATCTGTAAATGATAGTAGCGAAAGTTTATAGGATAATAGTGACTCTGATAGTAGTACAGATGGAATCAGTCAAGCAAGACAATTTTTTGAAATTAATTGTGATAATCCATCGGTTCCGCCTCCTAGATTTGCTTTCACTGAAATTCCAAAAATTAACTTGCATATCGATGAGACTAAAGGTAAACCTCAGTTCTATGATGCTTTCATAGAAAGAAAAACGTTGTAATAAATGCTTAAAAATTTAGAAATGTTAATTTTAATAACATAACTTTATTTGAAAATGTAAAATGAGCAAAAAAATGCAATAAAAAAATGGAAATTTTTTGACCGATTTCTGAAAAAACATTAAGCTGTCAAAAGTTTTAAAATGGTCCCTTTGGTGAAATTTGACATCATTGCTTAGCCTCTGCCAACATATCTCACGGCTCCATCCCTACCTGGGCTTGACCGTTACACTTGTGCCACTCCGTGATCTATAAATCCTCCGCAGGGGTGCCCACTAAAACTCGAAATCAACAGCTGCACCTAAATCCTTCTTGGAAATTTATTCCACAGCTGTGTATTCACAAGCTGACCATCGTTGGAAAGTACATCGGTGCAATTAGATATATGTTACAAACAATAATCAAAATTAAAAACACCAAATAAAAATTCACAATACACTTAAAATGTTAACGTATTGCTAGCAAATCTCAAATGTTTGTAACTGATAGCTGCACAGTGACAACGTTTTAGGCAATTTATTATGCACTTCTAGTAAGGTCCTTTTATCAAATCAACATCAGGATTTGTTTAAAGTATTTACAATTTTGTTTCATTCAATTAAAACGTCAAGTATTAAATTTTGTAAATTTATTTATTAATGATTGCATATATCAGTTATTTATCATTCTTGGGAAGGATGTAGAGTGACAATGTTATAGCTAATTTATTATGTACTTCTAGTAAGGTACTTTTTTATCAAATCAAAATTACAAACCTGTTGCACTCAAATAAAAATTCACAATACCTTTTAAATGTTAACATATTGCTAGCAAATCAAAAATGTTGGTAACTGGTAGCTGCACAGTGACAACGTTTTAGCAAATTTATTATGCACATGTAGTAAGGTACTTCTTTTATCAAATCAAAATTACAAACCTCTTGCACACAAATAAAAATTCACAATACCTTAAAATGTTAACGTATTTCTAGCAAATCCCAAATGTTTGTAACTGGTAGCTGCACAGTGACAACGTTTCATCAAATTTATTATGCACCTCTAGTAAGGTACTTCTTTTATCAAATCAAAATAACAAACCTTTTGCACCCAAATAAAAATTCACAATACCCTTAAAATGTTAACGTATTGCTAGCAAATCCCAAATGTTTGTAACTGGTACCTGAACAGTGACAAAGTTTTAGTCAATTTATTATGCAAGTCTAGTAAGGTACTTTTTATCAAACCAAAATAACAAACCTTTTTGCACCCAAATAAAAATTCATAATACCTGTAAAATGTTAACGTATTGCTAGCAAATCCCAAATGTTTGTAATTGGTACCTGCACAGTGACAACGTTTAGCAAATTTATTGCGTACCTCTAGTAGAGTAATTCTTTTATCAAATCAAAATAACAAACCTTTTGCACCCAAATAAAAATTCACAATACCTTTAAAATGTTAACGTATTGCTAGCAAATCCCAAATGTTTGTAATTGGTACCTGCACAGTTACAACGTTTTAGTCAATTTATTATGCACCTCTAGTAAGGTACATCTTTTATCAAATGAA
>CM063500.1:110819841-110822341 GCA_032207245.1 Pardosa pseudoannulata | reverse complement strand
TATATATATATATATATATATATATATATATATATATATATATATATATATATATATATATATATATATATATATATATATATATATATATATATATATATATATATCCATACATATATATATACACTCCATATATATATATATATATTCATACACATATATATACACACATACACACACACATATATATATATATATACACTACGTATATATACACACACCACCATATATATATATATATATTATAATTATATATATATTATATATATATACACATATATATATACACACATACACACACACACATATATATATATATATATATATATATATATATATATATATACATATATATAATAAATATTGCATTAATAAGGATGATTGTATCTTTTATATACCGTCATCTAGTACGTGAATTATTGCAATACGTATCTCAAAGTAATGAAATACTTGAAAGTTATAATATAGGGGAATAATCCTCTAAAATATTAGTCTGAGAGATTTTTTTTTCATTACTAATTTCCCTGAATTAAAACTGAAACTATTCTTAACGTCTTTTAAATATATCTCTTCACTGTGAGTTCCTATGAATGAATTCATAACATATCAAGTTATTTTATATTTTCTACAATTTGATTCAACACCTGAACCTATGAAAAGGCCTGATTATATATTTAATAGCAAAATCTTATATAAATTAGTAATATATTTCTTGCATATATTAAAACTTGGCCGCTTCAGCTTGCTTGTCTATCTGTCCGTGGTATTAAATTTTCAAAAACGGCAGAGAGCTAAGAGTCAAGATAGATATTTTCGGATTTAGAGAGTTCACAGACACCCTATCCGACAAATATAATCTTTTTGTGACCAAAATTAATGGAGATATAATTTAAAAACTGCTCAAAAGGCTGGTTCTTTTAATTAAAATCTATTTTATTGGTTACTAACTTCAAATATCTGCTTATGACGTCACAAATAATAAAATTATTTATTATGCAGTTGGCAAAAGCAACACTCTTGAATCTGGAGGGTTGCGGGTTTGGAGTCCGAGCCTGCCTAAGATCAGCCGTGTTTGTTAAAGGGGACTCTGGCACTTAAAATAAGTTCTTGGTCACATTGTACTACGTGTTCTCAATCAATACGTCTGGGGGTGGCAGGCCGAGCCTATGTTTTTTCTACTTGGTACCTGCTTCAAATGACCAGGTTCATAATTGTAATGAAGTCTCCATTTCTTAAAATTAATAAATATATTTATTCAGTTCCACAGTTTATGTTAAACCTACATATCACCCTGCGTTTCCTCTTTTTATTGAGATTTTCATAAACCCCAGATCTTTTGAATTTCATATAGGTTCGATATATGAAGCAGACTCTTTTCCGACCCTTAAATAATTAATGAGGTAAAGAAAATAAGAGAGATAAATTCGAATATTTATTTTTAAAAACAGTGTATAAAAAGTGCTCTATATAAGAAGTCTGTTTTTCTCACACACCTACTTCTATCCACAAAAAAACAGATACAAAAGTTCTGTTAGATCGTAGATAAAATTTTCAATATCTAAATAAATAAGGTCATACATAAACTCGAAAATAAACCTGTAATTACATCGCTTGTTATCTCAATTTACATCAGTAATAGAAATCGAAATTCTTTCGATACCATGGCAAAATCGGATGCAAGTCATAAAAGTATTTTCAGCCAAATCTGGAGTTCGATTTATATTTATATATTTTTTATACTAAGCATTTCTTTCGAGGCAATAAATAACGCATGATAAGAAAGTAAAACTGTTTATATTGCCATCCAATATTTACACGTGACCTTTCTCACATTCAATATAGGGATTTTTTCGTCGCCTAATATCGTCCTGTTCCTCATACCTCGAGGCAATGAATTCCACAGGAGCAGGTCGTAAAGTACTAAACTCAGCTCGGTGAAAATCTCGCGTAATCTCGTTTTTATGACAGAATTCGTGGAGTCGCGGCTTATGTCGCGCATTTTCAGAGCGAAAAAAAAAGTTATTTCAGTACAGAGCAAAACTCAGTTTTGCCTTTTGTTATTTTTTTCTTGGTGTGGCCTTTTTTTTCACCGCCGAAAGATAAAATCTTTGAAAATTTAGTTTTCAACACAATACCCTAAAAATAACAAAAAATATAAGTGCATATATGTATATATATATATATATATACATTTTATATATCAGCTGTTTCTGATATCTTTAGAAATCAGAATGATAACGTCAAATGACTCACATTATATGAATTTGAGAATTACTGTATTTTTCTAGACTGTTCTTTTGTTTGGCTTAACACTGGAAAAAAAAGAACAATTGCTGAAAAAAGTGAAACTTTGGGTTTTCTAGTGTATGGCGCTTTTATTCTAAAACTCCAGTAGGAAATATATAACGATATAATGCCGACTGAATTTATTTATTTTTTATAGTTAGAAAATAAGCAGAAACAAAAATGTTTATTCAAAGAAACTTTCTTCTATTTTTTA
>CM063500.1:110804841-110814841 GCA_032207245.1 Pardosa pseudoannulata | reverse complement strand
TTAGACACTTAAATTAAACCTAAAACAGGTGTCCTTCTAGAATCTAGCCACTGTATTGAAATGTTGCTAAAGGGAGGAATGGAACATATCTAACGCCCCTGAACCTTACTGTACATACGTAAGGATTTTGGACCGCAATACCTGTGTTTCACAGATGCTTACCCTTGACTATATCTGCAAAGTCGACCTCATTAACCCCTTCAACCCTGTGTTCCTTAATGGAAATAAGAACCCGGTCGTCTAAGGGATGCTCATAAGCTTTTTCGGATGTGTTCTTTTTTTTGCAGGGTGACAATGCATCTTGAGAGGAGGATTTCCCTTTCCGGAAGGGATCCAGTTTGGAGAAGCTGACCACCCAAAGAAGGGAGGGAAGATCTGTGGCCAGTATGATTGTGTTCAAGGAGTCGACACAGTTCCTGCGAGATGGAGTGAGAGAAATTTATTTGCGATATTGAAAGATGGGCCAACTCATCTGGTTAGGACAGGCTCCTAGACTCAGAACTATGTTATTTTATTATACTTTAAATTTTCACCAATCTTGAAAATAAATATTGTTTGTGGCCCTTAAAGTTTCCAAGGTATTTTAATGCATCCTCTTCGACAGCATACTTGTCCAAGCATATATCCATAATTTATGGACAAAAAAAAATTATGTTCCCACAAATAACTGACTGTTCTATCATTGATAAAATAAGCATTTTTGCAATTTTTGGTGGGTGGAAATATTCGAGAATAGAAATCTTTTTCGTTTGTTCAGACGGTTAATCATTAAAGTATAATTTTAAAACATGTTATCAATAATCAATAAAGCTTTTATACATGAATGGTATACAGGCTTTGATATATTTCAAAATATTCTCTTAAATATGTATGTGTATTTATGTATGTATGTATAACTTTTAAAACCATGTTCCGTACAATACTCATATAAGAGAAGAAACACTTTTTTTTTGCTATTTTTAATATTCTTTTTTTTAAACTTACAGTTTTATGATTAACGTCAAGTTATTATGTTTTTAAACATGTTGCGACGATTCAGTTGATTTTCTCTAAAACTTACAATTTAGTAGCAGTAGGAAGTAATTCGTCACAAATATTTTTGTTAAAACTGCCCATTCCTATTCTTCCCTATATATATATATATATATATATACACAAATATATACATACATACATATATATATATACATATATACATACATATATACATATATATATACATATATACATACATACATATATATACATATATACATACATACATACATATATATATACATATATACATACATACATATATATGTATGTATGTATGTATGTATATAATCTGTGTAAGCATTCTTACATTCGTATAAAGAGTTTAAATAAGTTTAAATGGCTTATTGTGGTTGGCAGGTTTAAATAACTGTGAGATAACAATATAAATTTTCCTCTTTGCGATGGGAGATAGTTAGTGTATTCCACTCGCCTACCGCCCTCCAATATAAAGCACGACTGACTTAACCTGGAACACACAGCATGTGTCCAATTCCCTGAAATTTCCCCAAATTGACTTCGCCGTCTCACTCAAATATCCATTAAATTTCGTTCTGCATGCGACGCTGGCTCTCTCTCTTACTCCCTCTCTAAAGTTCACCGAAGAAGGGGGTGGGCTCGAAAACCGGCGAGGTGTTTCTTGTAACACCAAAACACTTTACGTGATTGCACGTTCTAGTAGAGGATTTTGTTTCCAAAAAAGAAACACAAACCGAACTCACGAAAATTAACTGTTGTAGGGGGCAGTTCGCGTGACTTGGGCGGGGTGGACCCTACACCTGGATTACCCCCCCCCTCTTTCCCCGATTGTCGCGGCACGTCAAAATGTGCGAAATCGTGGCAGCGTTCCATTTCGCGTGCCTTGCCGCTGGTGCAATATTAATAACTCAGGCCCTCTATTTTTGCCCGTTCTTTGCAGTATCCCTTTCCATTTCCTTCCAGGATTATTTGTTATTTTTCCGACGTCGTTTTTATTTATTCTTTCTTTTGCTTTACATTTCGCCGTCAATAAGTATCCGACCTGACACGCGACGGTGTTCGGAAAGTAAGTTTTTTTCCAGTCAATTATGAAGCTCAGCGGTCACGCTATTGAGTTTAATTGAGATGTTGTGTTTTTGCATTTTCGTCGGGCGGCAACGATGAAGTAGCTGCAAGAACGGAAGATGAATCAGAATTGTAATCGTTTTTGAAGAAGAGAAACAATAAAAAAGAGCATACGAATAAAGTGTTTCGGGCTCAATTACACAAGAATCACACAAGGCGGGCACTGTATGCATGTCTGAAAGGTAACGCAGTGGACGTTGTAATTACAGCGTAGAGAAGTGTACGTTAAACATTCAAATGAGTTTGCGGGTATTAATTATAAGGTCCGGAGCATATATTTGAACACATATATCATGCAGTCTCAATAAAAGAATAAATGTCTCCTTTTCCAAAAATCTGTAAAAGAGTCATTTAAATCCAATTTAAGCTTTTGTACATGTAGTAGTAGTGACTCTATTTATAGTATCGAAACACTTTAAAAAAGTTGTGGGTATTACCGATTATATTTTGTAGACGTTGTAATGTCGCATTGTCAAAAGGACACACACAAACACACACACATATATATATATAAATAATATATATAATATATATATATAATATATAAAACATATAGTAAATATATAATTATAAACATTTTCAGGAGTTCCTCGACAATCACAATATATAATCATAAAAGTAATCGTACCAAAAATTTTTATTTCTAGAAGTACGATTTTTAAAACATTCTTAATGTAATCTGTGTCACGTGACCATCGTGCAAAACGAACACTCATAATCTAGAATATTCTTTAACTTTTACTGATATATATATATATATATATATATATATATATATATATATATATATATATATATATATATATACATATATATATATATATATATATAACTATATATATATACATATATATATATATATATATCATATATACATATATATATATATTATATATATATATATATATAACAATATTTCCATATTACATATATACATATATCTACTTTACGCCACATACATATATACATATATAAAAAATATATAAAAAAAAAAAAAAAAAAAAAAAAAAAAAAAAAAAAAAAAAAAAAAAAAAAAAAAAAAAAAAAAAAAACATAAAAATATATATAACACACAATTTCAGTTCTGACAATAAAAATATAAACCTAGCAACTATAATCTTAAATGAGAAAAAATACACTTTTGCAATTTAATTCAATTTTTAAACTTTTTAATTATTTAATTTCACTTAAAGGTATTAAAGCAAAACTAGAAAATTCACTGAAATTCTACACCAGAGCATACACCTGAAATACTCAATTTCATTTTAAGATTCTTAAAATTAGTACACATTGTTCATAGCACCAATGTATATTCTAAATTAAGTACCATATATAACAATTCAGATATTACTTTCATTCATACAATTTTAACAAACATATAAATTGTCATATATACTTTTTATTTTCATAAGAAGTTAAAATGCTATAAATAATGTAAATCACTTCTCTAATAAAATATACTACAGTAATTTAATTTTTCCATCTTTCTTTGTACAAAAACTTGGCCACGATAAATTTTTATTTAAATTTTGAAAGTTTCCAAGGAGATTTAATTAAAGAGCAATCTATTTTCGATTTTATGAAACACTTCAATCTTAACAGCTATGCTCGATATTTTCTAATTTCTCGACTAATATTATAATTTTCCTAAATAAAGTCGTGCCACTAGAATCGAAAATTAAGCTTACCTTGCTTGTTGTACTTCCTGGAACTCATGATGGAAGTAAATTTTTGGCATCAATGAGGTCTCTAGGATTCAATCTTCGTCTGGCGAAACTTAATTATGAAGTCCGCTACACCACATTTTGTCATAAAAAGTTCGGAACAGATAGATTCAATCACTAGAATTTTCCTTCGTTTGTCGGTGCCCAGTTCGCAGCTTTGTCACCTGGGATGTGATCCCAATATCGTATTGTGTCACAAACCTAGACTTTATGTCTCCACGTCATTGTAACGCTGGCCGCACTTACTTGAGAAGTAAAGGAGAAAACAGCTAATCTCCCCACCGATTAACAAGTTGCTAATTGTATTCAAGATATGAATCTGTAACTCAACAATATCATTACATATGCTAGGAAGATCCATAAATAAATGTTTCCCGATGGCTTCCCCTTTAAAATAAACGTAATAAGCCTTGTTGATTGCACGTGCGTAACAGATCTATGACGTATTAATCACATGCGAGCTGGACAAGTCCCGATTCGTGCCTGTATCGGGGTACCAGTGGTCTGAAATGGACACTCTAATTCCTTCTCCCGCCGCCTGCAATGTCCGGTCGGTGATCTTGAATGCACAAAGCATTGCGCCAATTGAAATTCATCGTCATCTCTGTCAGGTCTATGAACCAAGACTGACACCGGAACACAAAATTCAAAGCTTAGAAGTAGCACTGACATTTCTGCTACGGTATCAAGACGACGGCGACGAGTTCCTTGACAGGATCAACACGGGCAATGAGAGTTGGATCTCGCACTTTACCCACGAAACCAAGCAGCAGTCAATGCATTGGCATCATAGTGGATCTTCGGTCAGGACCCAATTCAAACAGAGGCTGTCGGTAGGGAAAGGGGTGTGCACGGTGATCTGGAAGAGGAAGGACGGTTCCATTCACAGGCGACAGAGTTCTGCAACAGAGGAATACAAAAGTTGATAACAGAATAAGACTAGTGTCTCAATTCTGTCGGTGACAATGTTGAAAAAAAGCTGAAACATATTCTAAATTAAGTACCATATATAACAATTCAGATATTACTTTCATTCATACAATTTTAACAAACATATAAATTGTCATATATACTTTTTATTTTCATAAGAAGTTAAAATGCTATAAATAATGTAAATCACTTCTCTAATAAAATATACTACAGTAATTTAATTTTTCCATCTTTCTTTGTACAAAAACTTGGCCACGATAAATTTTTATTTAAATTTTGAAAGTTTCGAAGGAGATTTAATTAAAGAGCAATCTATTTTCGATTTTATGAAACACTTCAATCTTAACAGCTATGCTCGATATTTTCTAATTTCTCGATTAATATTATAATTTGCCTAAATAAAGTCGTGCCACTAGAATCGAAAATTAAGCTTACCTTGCTTGTTGTACTTCCTGGAACTCATGATGGAAGTAAATTTTTGGCATCAATGAGGTCTCTAGGATTCAGTCTTCGACTGGTGAAACTTAATTATGAAGTCCGCTACACCACACTATTCCATGAAGCCAATTTTTTCCAATACGGACCAGAACACTTGTCGTCATAAAAAGGTCGGAACAGATAGATTCAATCACTAGAATTTTCCTTCATTTGTCGGTGCCCAGTTAACTGCTCTGTCACCAGGGATGTGATCCCAATAAGGTATTGTGTCGCACTTACTTGAGGAGTAAAGGTGAAAACAGCTAATCTTCCCACCGATTAACAAGTTGCTAGTTGTATTCCAGATATGAATCTGTAACTCAACAATATCATTACATATGCTAGTAGCATCCAGAAAGTAAGTTTCCCGATGGCTTCCCCTTAACATTAAACGTAATAAGCCTTGTCGATTGCGCGTGCATATATAACAGATCTATGACGTATTAATGATATACCAGCTGGACAAGTTCCGGTTCATGATAGTAGCGGGGTGACAGTGGTCCGAAATGGTAACTCTAATTTCTTCTCCCGCCACCTGCAAGGTCGGTCGGCGATCATCAATGCACAAAGCATAGCGCCAAATGAAATGCATCGCCAACTCTGCCAGATCTATGAGCTGAAATTGACAACCGAACATAATATTAAACGCTTTATGAGCAGCACTCACATTTTACTACAGTATCAAGACGACCTCGACGAGTTCCTCGACAGGATCGACACTGGCAATGAGACTTCGATTTCCCACTTTACCCCGGAAACCAAAGCAGCAGTCAATGCATTGGCATCATAGCGGATCTTCGGTCAGGACCCAATTCAAACAGAGGCTGTCGGTAGGGAAAGGGGTGAGCACGGTGTTCTGGGAGAGGAAGGCTGGTTCCATTCACAGGCGGCAGAGTTCTACAACAGAGGAATACAAAAGTTGATAACAGAATAAGACTAGTGTCTCAATTCTGTCGGTGACAATGTTGAAAAAAAGCTGAAACATTTCTGTACTTGTTGCAAATAAATATGTCCCTGAAAGTGTCAGTTCTTTTTTTCTTTTAAATAGAAACTTACTTTCTGGACGCGCCTCGTATATAATGTAGCGTGCATGTATATATATATATATATATATATATATATATATATATATATGTGTGTGTGTGTGTGTGTGTGTGTGTATATATATAAATAGATAGATATACTTATATATATACATACATACATACATACATACATACATACATACATACATACTTATATACATACATATATATTTTTATGTAAACACATTATTGTCTCTTAAAGTCCAAAAGTCTCTTCATACACTTTCTATTCTTATTTTTCAACCACCTTAAATTCTCACTCTCGTTGGTATTGGCATTCTGTAATTCCTTTCTAAAACTTTACACTGAATTAAAATTTTCTGCTAATATAAATTTTTCTTCTAATATATATATATATATATATATATATATATATATATATATATATATATATATATATATATATATATATATATAATTTGGAAATGCACTATTGCAGTCCTTTTTAAATTCTTATTATGTATGTTAAATGTTGTGTCATTATTCACAGAGGAGACAATTTACTGTAACATCTAAAAGCCAGAACTCTATAAAAAATATATCTGTGAAAAACTGCACTACTTTAGGGTAAATTATTTCCTCTCGTGATGATTAGAACACGTGAGAAAATAATTTTCTTTTGGAATGAGCGAATTTCAATCCGAACGGAACTCCCACATACGTGCGCCGAATGTGTGAAATAATATTTGAAACAAAAGTTTAGTTAGTTATGAAATATTAATGAAGTTGTTAAATGGGCTGTACTTCAGAAATTATGCGGGGGTCCAGATTCTATATAGGTATTTTTGTTGGGGATTAGAAATTACTATAATATGTGGAGGTCACCAAGTTTTCAATCTTTGGACACTATTCTGTTCTTCGGGTTCTTTTACTAACTAAAGTTGAAAACAGCATCTTAACTATAACATAATAGTTATCTGAGCTGCAGTAATTTAGTCGGCATAGGTAACACTCTCCTGACTTGAGGGTTGCGGGTTTGGAGATACTTATTATCCGTCGTGTTCTTTAACCTCTTCCCTGTTTTGCCCGTGCGCCGTACGGGCACAGCTTTCCGGCCTTGACTGATTTGCCCGTACGGCGTACGGGCAATCTGATTTCTATTTCGCTTGCACTGTTTCCTGCGTATTTTTTTTCCAATTTTAGTAACAAATTATTCGTATAGATGACGATAGTTATCCAGTAAATGATAGTCTGCTGTTTATTGTATTTTCTACTCTGATTGGTTCAAAAGCGCGGGTTTTTTTGCACGTTTTGTATCAGAAGACAAATTTTTATCTTTCAGTGTATAGCTTTCTGGTTATATTTTACTAACCGCTTGATAATTTTATTTATGTAAGAATTGAATAATATATTTTTGCTTTTAAATAATGGATAATTCAGAGCGTAAGCAGCTTTATTTCTTGCGATTTGGACAGCTACTTGATATCATAAACTGAATTATCTGCAAATAATCGTAGCGAAAGTTGACTAGATGACCTGGATAGTAGTGCCTCTGATATTAGTGCAGATGGAATCAGTCAAGCAAGACAATTTTTTAGAAATTAATTGTGATAATCCTTCGGATCCGCCTCCTAAATTTGCTTTCACTGGAATTATAAATATTAACTTGGATATCGATGAGACTAAAGGTAAACTTCAGTTCGGTGATGCTTTCATAGAAAGATAAAAAATTTGTAATAAACGCTTAAAAGTATTAGAAATGTTAATTTTAATAGTATATCTTTACTTAAAAATGTAAAATAAAAAAAAAACGAATAAAAAATGTGACATTTTTTTGTCCGAATTCTGAAAAAAAAAATGGAATTATCAAAGGGTTAAATATGACTGGGCCACGTCAAATAGTTTCTCAGTTACAATGTCCTCAAGTTCCCAATCAATTACTCCGAGGGTGCTCCAAAATTTCACTTCAAAATGACGAGGACCCACTTGAGCATAACTCGTTTTTTCACCTTATCGGTGCTCATTAACGAAAGGCACACCCCTGTATCACAATTCGAGTAGCGTATGGCTCATCCTTCTAGGTTTGTCCAAGTGACAATAGAAACAACAATTTTCCCCCTTACTTAATCTCTCAATTTTATGAGGTGGACATGCATTTATAACAATGTAGGGAAGATCATTATATATCTGCATATGTGAAAAAATCAATTTGGAAACATATTACGACATAGGGACTTTCAATGCTACTTTAAATATACATATGTTTTAATCATTGAAAATATACAATGGATATACAAGATTTTTGTACATTAATATTTACTTAGATTTACACCAAAGCAATGGGTCTTCTGCTTAGTCGCTGCTTCAAAATGACAAGAACCCACTTGAGAAAGGTCGTATTTTCACCCTTGAGGTGTGATTTAATCGTGTATTGGTTTGAAAAAGGGGACACAAGACAAATAGCAGTAATCATGATCTCGTATGTAGTGTATAATATTTTTAAATTCATATTTAAATGCATAACCTTTCTTTTAATTCTCAGGCATATATATATATATATATATATATATATATATATATATATATATATATATATATATATATATATATATATATATATATATTCACTCACATATATAAAAAAGCTTTTGACTTACGCACACATTCTGTCAAATATCTTACTGTACGACATATACCAGTAACTACCCAAGAGTTTGTAGAATATCTACAGATAAATAATTAAACGTATAATTGTGTGTGTGTTGGTGTTGTTGGTGGTGGTGGTATTTACTACTTTCGATTCTAATTCTGCTTTTCCGACATTTCCTATCTAGCAACCCTATGAACTGTTCTCCAAAGTTCCCAAGAAGATTCCTTCCGGTTACATTACTAAAAATAGAGCTCTCAAGCGTAAGTTACATCCTCCATGTGACTTGAACTGATCGCTGATTGGTTGGCACAAACAACTTTTAAAAGCAAATGATTGGTATTTGATAGGGGATTTTCGCGTGTTTCAGCAGATTCGATAGTTTCGACTTAAATGAAGTATTATAGTTTTGAGATTCGATTGTCTTTACTTTGTTGTCATTCTCGTTGCCAATTTCACGACTGCAGGGTGGAATTCCACTAAGGGCAAAATGTTGGGGGAAAAAGCGTTATTTCATATATATATATATATATATATATATATATATATATATATATATATATATATATATATATATATATATATATATTTATATATATATATATATGTATATATATATATTATATATATATATATACACATATATATACAAATATACATATATATATATATATATATATATATATATATATATGATATATATATATATATATATATATATATATATATATATATATATACATATATATACAGAGAGAGAGAGAGAGAGAGAGAGAGAGAGATAGCTATAGACACAAAGACTTACAAGTAATCTATATGTGAAGGATTAATGTGTACGAATGTGCATACTTGTCTATGTCAATAGTAATAAGAGCAATCATAAAAATAAACTTTAAATGTTTCAAAAGTATTTAATTGATTATAGTTTTTACCACTTGGAATGAGGGTATACTTCTCCTCCCACTTACTAGAGCATCAGAAGTTTTTTCGTGAATCGCTCGAAAGTGTAGTTATTAAGAAAAATCGCAGTCAATCAAAAACTACTTTGTTTTTATGAA
>CM063500.1:110789841-110799841 GCA_032207245.1 Pardosa pseudoannulata | reverse complement strand
AATGCATTTTTAATTGTTTTAAACGCATTCATTTTCTACATAGCAAAAACAAATAACATTATATAGCGTTATAGGAATAGCTTGTTCAATTCTAATTTGTCTCTGTAACGATCAATAATTACCGTT
This sequence comes from Pardosa pseudoannulata, assembly GCA_032207245.1. NCBI lineage: Eukaryota > Metazoa > Arthropoda > Arachnida > Araneae > Lycosidae > Pardosa > Pardosa pseudoannulata. The sequence continues at coordinate 110,799,715 of CM063500.1, read as the reverse complement.
TTATGCTTATGCCATCTATAAATGTCATTTTAATGTGTTTTTTTAAATTACGAAAATTTATTAGTATCGTAATAATTGTAAGGTACTGCACTCTTTATTCATGAAATATTCTTTTTATTCACTCTTTATCCGTGAAACTCTTTATTCATTTTCATTTATTCAAATTTTGCCATATTATTTTTTCTTGATATGTATGATAATATAACGATTAATAACATAAAATAATTCTTCAGAATTTCAAAATTTTATATATATATATTTAGTTTGACATTTAAGCTTGCATAATTTTAATATAAACTCAATCTAAAATATTTTTTAATTACGTTTTTCACTTTAAACTAATGATATTATATGAAATACTATTTTAATTATATTTTATATTAGAAATATTATTTTGATTTGAATTAATTTTATTCAGGGGTTTAAAACCAAATTTATCATTCTTATTACAGTAAAATTTTAACTGTTTGTAATCTTCTCTACTTTTTCGGAAAGGCATATTTTTAACTGCATAAAAATCCATCCATATATTGTTATATATAATTAGAGATCAAATTCTGACACCTTTTAAGATAAGTAGTGTTAATATAAAATATTTTCTATTATACAGTGTGTAGATTTCAATCAGAAAGTGAAGTGCACAAAAATGTTATAAAACAAATATATATATATACATATATATATATATATATATATATATATATATATATATAATTTCAACCTTCTAAAATAAATGTTTTTTTTTTTTATTTATGAGAGAAAATTATATAAATAATTTACCTTAGAAATCATTCGGGAATGTTCAAAATGGATATATAACACTCGATCGGATTCAATTATTTACAGATCCATGCGTGTCAATATATTTGATTTTTTACCCTGAAAACTATATCATGTATAAGGATATTTAACACTCGATAAGATTCAATGATTTGCAGATCCATGAGTGTCAATATGTATGTTTTTTACCCTGAAAACTATATCATGTATAAGGATATTTAACATTCAATAGGATTCAATGATTTGCAGATCCATGAGTGTCAATGTGTTTGTTTTTTACCCTGAAAACTATATAATGCATAAAGATTTTTAACACTCGATCGGATTCCATTATTTGCTAGATTCATGAGTGTCAATATGAATGGCTTTTTACCCTGCAAAACTACGTCATCTATAAGGATATTTAATACTCGATAGGGTTCAATGATTTGCAGATCCATGCGTGTCAATATGTTTGCTTTTTTACCCTGAAAACTATATCATGTATAAGGATATTTAACACTCGATAGGATTCAATGATTTGCAGATCCATGAGTGTAAATATGTATGTTTTTTACTCTGAAAACTACATCATGTATAAAGATATTTAGCACTCGATAAGATTCAATGATTTGCAGATAAATGCGTGTCAATATGTTTGCTTTTTTACCCTGAAGACTATATCATGTATAAGGATATTTAACACTCGATAAGATTCAATGATTTGCAGATAAATGCGTGTCAATATGTTTGCTTTTTTACCCTGAAGACTATATCATGTATAATGATAGTTAACACTCGATTTTATTCAATTATTTGCTAGATTCATGAGTGTCAATATGAATGATTTTTTACCCTGAAAACTACGTCATCTATAAGGATATTTAACATTCAATAGGATTCAATGATTTGCAGATCCATGCGTGTCAATATGTATGTTTTTACCCTGAAAACTACATCATGTATAAGGATATTTAGCACTCGATAGAATTGAATGATTTGCAGATAAATGCGTGTCAATATGTTTGTTTTTTTACCCTGAAAACTACATCATGCATAATTGACCTCATCAGTATCAGTTCATCAGCCCAATTTCATTGAAGTTTAGGAATATTTTCCCTTTTTCAACTTATTTGAAAATTTACATCTCTGAGATGCTAACGTCCGATAACGATCGTATCTCAAATCTTTATAGTGGTTCCAAGTTTTAGACGTTTCATTCACGTGATGATTACTGAACAGTTTTTAGATTTGTAAAATAAAAAAAAAGATTTTGAACTAGTCAATAACATTATAATTAGGGACAGAAATAAAAAATTAAAAGATTTGCAATGGAAAATTCAAATATGATGTTCAATTACTGAAAAAGAAAATATATGCAGATGTTTTCAATATATCAAATAAATGCAACAAATTGTGCGCTAAATCCATAATAAAATAAGAAATGAAGTTTGGTACAGAAAAAAAATTGAAAAAAATTTGCTTGGAAAATGATTTTTTCTATAATGAATGTTTAACACTTTCTAAATTTAAATAATTTAAAAAAAATCCTTGAATAAGCCAATAATTTAGTGATAAAAATAAAGAATTATATGATTTCCAAATGAAATTTCATACATAATGTCTAATTACTGAATTTTTGTTTGAATTTTTGAAAATACTCCAAATCCACCTAGGGAAATACGGAATGAACAAAGGAGTGGGAAATTACAAGTTCCTGAGATTTTTCAGCAATACGCACATCCTGCTGGTGGTCAGTGGTTGTCATATAAGCAGAAGGCAACACATTCTGATCGGAACTGAGAATTAGCGTATTCACATTTTATGCCTTGCTCGCTTCCATGCAGTTTGTCTATAAGGAAGCCACTAAGCGATTTAACATTGAAAACAAAAGATTTTTTAATTATGAATACAATTCTTATGTTTTAAAGGATAATATACATAAATGCAGTATAATAAAAGGTGTGTTTTTTCATTCTGTTTTGAAATTTAGTACGTGTGAATTAAAGGGGGGGATGTAAATTTATCTAATTTTGCATATCGTTTATTGTTATTAATCGGTTAATGTTATCATAATCACGGTGTCCCAAACTGATCACATTAAGCGGAGTCCACTGCAGTTTCGAGGTGTGCTCGACGTTGTTTAAGCAACATTTTACATGGCAACAATATTTGTAAATAATAAATATGGATAACAGAAAAATTTAAATGAAAGAAAGTTACCATTGGCGTGCAACAACGTAGACGAAAATGGAAGAAAATAGAAGATTGGAATTAAGAGAAATAAAAAAAAATCATATGAATAAAATGTGTTTCTGCGTGATACAACGCACCCGATGACGCAAGTTTGGAGGCAGGTTCAGTGTCTTAAACAGTATTTTACACAGTATGTCACAACATTTGTAAATAATAAATATGGAATAAATTTTTTTTTTAAATTAAAAGAAAGGAATTTTCTGGATTACAACCTGGACCAAAAAGAACAAATATTGAACAGTGGAGTGGATACAAGTCAACAGAAATATCATAAAACAAAGATGTATCTGCGTCATAGACCAAACTATGTCACAAGTGTCGAGGAAAAACTCGAAAAAAGCACTTTTTTCTATTTTTATCATTATATATACATTTTTAGGGACAAATAATGTTACACGGGTATATAACAACCTTTGAATTAATAAATAGTGGGAAAAAAACGAATAATAAGTAAAAGAAAGAAAGTGCAGGTACTTAAAGGAAGAAAAATAGAACAATGGAGTTAACAGAAATCATATGAAAACAAACGTACGAGGCGCATCCGGAAAGTAAGTTTGTCTATTTAAAAGAAAAAAAGAATTCACACTTTCACGGACATATTTATTGGCAACAAGTACAACAATGTTTCAGCTATTTTTCAACATAGCCACCACCAGAATGGAGACACTTGTCGTATTGTGGGATCAAATTTTGTATACCTCTGTCCTAGAACTCTGCCGCCTGTGAATGGAACAAGCCTTCCTGTCCCAGAACACCGTGCACATCCCTTTCCGTACCGACAGCATCTGTTTGAATTTGGTCCTGACCGAAGATGCACTATGATGCCATTGCATTGACTGCTGCTTGGTTTCCGGGGTAAAGAGCGAAATCCAAGTCTCATTGCCCTTGACGATCCCATAGAGGAACTCGTCGCAGTCGTCTTGATACCATAGCAGAAATGTCAGTGCTGCTCCTAAGTGTTGAATTTTGTGTTCGGGTGTCAGTTTCGGCTCATAGTCCTGACAGAGCTGCCGATGAATTTTAATTGGCTCAATGATTTGTGCATTCAAGATCACCGACCGCACCTTGCCGGCGGCGAGAGAAGGAATTAGAGTTTCCATTTCGGACCACTGCTACCCAGCTACTGGAACGAATCGAAATTTGTCCAGTTGGTATATGATTAATACATCATAGATCTGTTAAGCACGCGCACTCATGCTAATTACGTTTATTTTAAAGGGAAAAACATGGGGAAAATTACTTTCAATATGTGCCTCGTATTTGCTTGATACAGGGCACCCGATTGCTGAAGTTTCAGTGTGCGCTTGACGGTTTGTTCAACAGTATTTTGCGTAGCATGTCACAAAGGTATAAAGATAAAAAAGGACATCGGTGGGAATACAAGTTAAGATAAATCACAAAAGAAAATGTGTCCGCTTGATACAGCGTGCCCGATAGAGCAAGATTTCAAGCGCGATCGACGCAGATTAGTTTCAAAGTCAAACTGTCTTAATTCTGGTACTTACTGTCTTAATTCTGAAACTAGTTAAAATGTATTCAGGATTTAGGAAAATGATTACTTTCGTTGGAATCTGAATACCTAAATTTTTCTTGATTATTTTTTTCCTTTAATTCCCTAAACATAATCATTAAAACTGGTTAAAATATATTAAGGATTTGTGAAAATGAATATTTCCGTTGAAATCTGAATACCTAAATTTTTCTTGATTATTTTTCAACTTAATTCCCTAAACATAAACATTAAACCTAGTTAAATTGTATTCAGGATTTATGAAAATGAATATTTCCGTTGGAATCTGAATATCTAAATTTTTCTTGATTATTTTTCCCTTTAATTCCCTAAACATTAACATTAAAACTAGTTAAAATATATTCAGGATTTATGAAAATGAATATTTCTGTTGAAATTTGAATACCTAAATTTTTCCCTTTAATTCCCTAAAAATAATCATTAAAACTAGTTAAAATGTATTCAGGATTTATGAAAATGAATATTTCCGTTGAAATCTGAATACATAAATTTTTCTTCATTATTTTTATCCCTTTAATTCCTGGAAAAATATTTAACAAAAACAGTTGTCTGTAATAAATTGTTAAACAGGTAACATTACACATTTTGCTAAAATTTCGTATCTTGAATTTATTTAAAAATACGATAATTTTTTACTGGTGTATTGAATATAATAAAATATTTCACAGAAGTATAATTAGAGGCCTCTAAATTCTTATTTCTCTCAATCTAATTTGTAAATTACCTACCTAAACATGATCATTAAATACCTATTTACTATTAAACTATTTTATTACGAAAAGAGAAATAAATATTTGACTAATTGTTAAACTGAGTAAGATAACGGCTCGTGATTATTTTTTCCTTTAAATCCTAAACATAATCCTTAAAACTAGTTAAAATTTATTCAGGATTTACGAAAATGAATATTTTAGTTGAAATCTGAATACCCAAATTTTTCTTCATTATTTTTATCCTTTTAATTCCTGGAAAAATATTTAACGAAAAAAGTGGTCTGTAATAATATATTAAACAGGTAAATCTGCACATTTGGCTAAAATTTCGTATCTTCAATTTATTTAAAAATACGATAATTTATTACTGGTGTATTGAATATAATAAAATATTTCACAGAAGCGTAATTAAAGACCTCAAAATTCTTCTTATTTATCCCAATCTAATTTGTAAATTATTTACCTAAACATAATCATTAAATACCTATTTACTATTAAACTATATTTAAACTATTTTATTAAGAGAAATAAATATTTGATTAATTGTTAAACTGAGTAAGATAACGGTTCGTGACTATTTTTTCCTTTAATTCCCTAAACATAATCCTTAAAACTAGTTATGATGCATTCAGGATTTATGAAAATGAATATTTCCGTTGAAATCTGAATACCTAAATTTTTCTTAATTATTTTTATCCCTTTAATTCCTGGAAAATATGTAACAAAAAAAGTGGTCTGTAATAAAATATCAAACAGGTAAAACTGCACATTTTCCTTAAATTTCGTATCTTGAATTTACTTAAAATACGAAAATTTATTACTGGTATAGTGAATATAATAAAATATTTCCCAGAAGCATAATTAAAGACTTCTAAATTCTTCTTCCTCCCAATCTAATTTGTAAATTACCTACTTAAACATAACCATTAAATACCAATTTACTATTAAACTATTTTATTACGAAAAGAGAAATAAATATTTGATTAATTGTTAAAGTGAGTAATATAATGGCTCGTTCTACTGAATTAGCATGTGCAAAATGAATAGTATTCCAATCAAACTATTAGTGTTTGGAATCTAATTTAAATATTTAAATCATTCATTCATAATGTGTATTATAAAAACAACAAAAGGTATTTCGTATAAAACAGGTTATACAGTATCATTTCCATCGAATAAACATTCTTTGAAATGGACCGAGACTGAATTCCTCCGAAAATAAACTAATTTAAAATAAACGATATACGCATTTCCTGTTTAAAGGGTTATTTAGCCGTTCACAAAAGCTGCAATAAAAGAGAGCAGTTTGTAAATGAATTAATTTTCATTTTATTTTAATTGCTGTTTAAATGATATCTAGCTGAAGCATCGCACTTCTCAACACGGCCTCGTTCTAGAATAAATATTGCAACGTTGTGTTTATTGATTTGGCAATACTTCTCTTGAATAGGTGGAAATTGGGAGGAATTGTATTTATTAAACTGGCACAACTGAAGCTTTTAATGAAAGGATATTTATTTCTGCGATGATACTGTTTGTATTAAACGGCATTTAATCTGAACATCAAAATAATGTTCGTGATTCGCTATGACAAAAGATGAGAAAAGGAAAATTATTTTATTCTAAGCACTCTCTTGAACAAAAAATTATTTAATTTCTAAAAAAAATACACAAATTTATATATATATATATATATATATATATATATATATATATATATATATATATATATATATATATATATATTATATTATATATATATATATATATGTATATATATATATATATATATATATATATATTTATATATATATATATATATATATATATATTTATATATATATATATATATATATATTATACATACATATATACATATATACATATATACATATACATATATACATATATATACATATACATATATATACATATATATATATACATATACATATATACATATATATACATATACATATATACATATTATACATATACACATATACATATATACATATACATATATATATATACATATACATATATATATACATATATACATACATACATACATATACATATACATATATATACATACATATATATATACAAACACATACATACATACATATATATATACATATACATATACATATATATATATACATATATATACATATATATACATATATATATATATATACATATATATACATATATATACACATATATATATACATATATATATACATATATACATATATATATACATACATATACATACATATACATATATACATATATACATACATATATATATATACATACATATAGATACGCATACCTATGCATATACATATACATATATATACATGTGTGTGTATAAAGAGTATTCAACTTCTAAATACTGAACGCATAGCAATATGAAAAGCCATAAAATATAGTAATATTTCCCTGCAGTTCACCATTTTTTCAGCATACATCTGTATTATTAAAATGTTATCCGACAGTTCCTATAAACGAATTCCTGCCGTGCATGTTGTTTTGAAAATGAGGGTAATTTTAAAACGTTCAAATAAGCACATATTTTCAATTTAAAGCCTCTCTCCTTTCGAAAAGGCAAAGTAAATAATCGCTTTGCTTTGTTAGCGGAAATATATACAGTTTATGTAGACATATTTTTATCTATGTCAGTGTCAAGGAAAATCTTCACTTAATGAACCTGAGAAAGGCTTATATAAGTCTGAAGAAATATTTCTGTTAAGTAAATAACTCTTTTATTTTCACTCAATATTCCTGCAAAAATCTGAAATGTTTTGAAACCTTATAATAAAAATATATTGTTCGCTTGATATATATGTTAAAGCAAATATTTAAATATTTTACAATTTTAATTTCAGTAGTTGAAATATATGAACTCTAACATGTAGTTACTAAAAATAGAGAATACGAAAAATATATATGCATATGGGTATGTCTGTAATGGTATTTCAACCCAAAATTAACAAACTTAACTAAAATTGTATCCCTTATATAATAATAACTAAAGTTATCTATCCGTCTGTCCTCGAATTCATGAAGGGGTTTAGCCTGGAACTGATAGAGGCATCGATATTGGAATCTTGAAGGATATGGTTAGTAAAAAATTAAAGCGAGTGAAGTTTATCTTCGTCTAAACTATCCATATGTTTCTAAAATAAATCGGTATAAATATGCTTCATATCACAGCAGAAAATACTGTCTCCTTTAAAACGTTCGAAATCCTCCCCTTCCCTCTTTTTCGAGCTTTTAATGCCCTTATTTCGAGCCCTATTTACCCGTGTTAAGAATAGGTGATTAAATTTATCAATTTCTCACATAATAGATAATATTGTGTCAAGGTGTGTGCAACCCATGTTTGTGAAGGTATGTTCAAAGCTCCATTTCTGGTTATCCATGACGTAAAACTGCAAATCACTGAATCTAATGAAGTACTGAAGATAATGAAAAGGTTCAAAACAATTAAAAACGTGTAAAAATGAATAGCGGCTTCTTATATTACCTGCTAAACATAATAACCATGTAAAAAACTCTTTAACAATGAAAATTGTATTGCTAAAATTATTTTAAATTGACTATCTAAGATTACAATAAATAATTATCTACGTGATATATTTAAAAAAATAGTAAATGTGCATAATGATTTTGGACACCCCTGTTATAAGCACATCAAAAGTACGAGGAGCATCCAGAAAGTAAGTTTCTATTTGAAAGAAAAAAAGAACTTACAATTTCACGGACATATTTATTGGCAACAAGTACAGCAATGTTTCAGCTATTTTTCAACATGGTCACCACCAGAATTGAGACTCTTGTCATATTGTGAGATCCACTTTTGTATACCTCTGTAGTAGAACTCTACCTCCTGTGAATGGAACCAATCTTCCTGTCCCAGAACACCGTGCACATCCCTTCCGTACCGACATCGTCTGTTTTAATTTGGTTCTGACCAAATATCCACTATGATGCCAATGCATTGACTGCTGCTTTGATTGAGGTTTAAAGTGTGAAATCTAAGTCTCATTGTCAGTGATGATCCAGTCGAGGAACTCTTCGCCGTCATCGTGATACCGTAGTGGAAATATCAGTGTGCGTTGAATTTTGAGTTCAGGTGTCAGTTTCGGCTCATACATCTGACAGAGCTGACTATGAATTTCAGTTGACGCAATGCTTTGTGCATTCAAGATCATCGACCGAACCTTGCAGGCGGCGGGAGAAGGAATTAGAGTTTCCATTTCGGACCACTGCTACCCCGCTACTGGAACGAATAGGTACTTGTCCAGCTTGCATATGATTAATACGTCATAGATATGTTACTCACGCTCAATTGACAAGACTAATTTTGTTTACTTTAAATGGGAAAAAATCGGGAAACTTACTTCCTGGATGCGCATAGTATTTCTAAAAATGTCACTCCAACAACGAGTTTAAAGTGGGCAGATAAATTAAACTCCTATATATTTATATATATATATATATAAATATATATTTATATATATATATATAGTATAATATATATATATATAAGTATATATATATATAATATAAGTATATATATAAAATATATATATATATA
>CM063500.1:110777341-110779841 GCA_032207245.1 Pardosa pseudoannulata | reverse complement strand
AGTCGCAAATGGCAATTTTGTTAGGCCACTAGGAAAATGTGTTCTGCGTGTCGTGATAAATAGACGAGAGCTGCCTGTTGAATTCATCGTCCTACAGCATTGTAGTCACGACGTAATCCTCGGCTGGGACTTTTTGGAAGCTTCTCAAGCTGTGATAGACTGTGGCAGAAGTGAACTGTTGTTAGAAGATACTGGCCAAGAAACCAAAGCACTAGACGCTTGGAAGGTGTATGCCACGAAGGACTACAGGCTTAAGCCACGCTCAATGACGAGAATAGCAGTATCAGGACTAGATGTCGGAAGAAACATAAGCGTAATTGTGGACGGCAATAGACACTTGCTGCTCGAAAGAAACCTTGCCATACCATCTATGGTATCCTTATACCATAATGGACGAAGTGAAATTTGGATTGCCAACATGCAAGTTAAAGATCAAGTCATTCCTAAAGGAATGTACGTAGGCGAAGCTGAGCTATTGGATGAAGGACATATATGCGAGATTGCGGAAACAACAGAAGTACTAGTACTCTACAGGACCCGACGAATTCCAATATAGATTATACCAAGATGATATCCCCTGAGTTGAGCAGCGAAAGAAAACGCAAATTAGTCGAGCTTCTACAAGCCTTTCCGGGAATCTTTACAAAAGCTAACAGGTCGACAGCCGCAAAGACAAATGTGAAACACAGGATCAATACGGGTGACCATGCTCCAATCTACCAAAGGGCTTACCGAGTTTCACCGACTGAAAGAAGCATAATTAGAGAAGAGGTTCAGAAAATGCTTGACCAAGGTATTGTCCAGCCATCTGAGAGTCCATGGTCATCTCCTGTGGTACTGATAAGAAAAAAAGATGGTAGCTGGCGTTTTTGCGTGGACTATCGCAAACTGAATAGAATAACGAAGAAGGATGTTTATCCTCTGCCCCGTATTGACGATACTCTAGACTGTTTAAAAGGCGCCAAGTTCTTTTCTTCCATGGATCTCCGATCTGGTTACTGGCAGATAGAAGTGGATGAAGCGGATCGTGAAAAGACTGCCTTTATTACTCCAGAAGGGTTTATACGAATTTAAAGTCATGCCGTTTGGACTTTGCAATGCACCTGCAACTTTTGAAAGAATGATGGATAATTTGCTACGCCATCTTAAATGGACTATGTGCCTATGTTACTTGGACGACATAGTAGTTTTCTCAGAAAGTTACGAAGACCACCTTATCCGATTAAGGACAGTTCTGAAATGCATTCAAGAAGCTGGACTCATACTTAACTCCAAGAAGTGCCTTTTTGCTGCTCAAGAAGTAAAAATCCTAGGCCATCTCGTATCCAGTAGCGGTGTCCGTCCAGATCCTGACAAAGTGAAAGCCGTGACCAATTTCCCTACTCCACAGAACTTACATGACGTACGAAGCTTTCTTGGGCTTTGCTCCTACTTCAGAAGGTTCATTAAAGGCTTTTGCTATCTTGCCGAGCCCCTTCAGGTGCTGCTGAAAGGCGATGCGAAATTTCATTGGGGTTCTAAAGAGGTAGAGGCTTTTGACAACCTGAAGAAAGCGCTTACATCTGATCCAGTATTGGGGATATTCGACGAAAGATGTCCTACAGAAATTCATACAGACGCCAGCGGATATGGTATTGGAGCAGTTCTGATTCAAATTCAGAATGAAGTCGAGAAGGTCATAGCCTACGCCTCTAGGACCCTGACAAAGGCCGAAAAAAATTATTCTACTACAGAACGGGAATGCCTTGCTGTCGTATGGGCTATCAATAAATTCCGGCCATACCTGTTTGGAAGACATTTTACGGTTGTAACAGATCACCATTCATTGTGCTGGCTTATGAATCTCAAGGATCCCTCAGGCCGACTGGCAAGGTGGGCTCTTCGACTCCAAGAACATAATTTTTCAGTAAAATACAAATCGGGTAGGAAGCATAACGATGCCGACGCTCTCTCGAGGAATCCAGTAGACGAAGAGACTGAGACGCAAGATCAATTTTTAGCAGTAACTACTAGTATAGACCTCGCTGTCGAGCAGAAGAAAGATCCAGACATAGCAAAAATGATCCTTCCGAAGATCGGATCATCCACCGAAAGGCAATTTGAGTTAATTGATGGAGTCCTATGCAGAAAGAATTTTGATCCAGCTGGAAAGACATGGTTGCCCGTCATTCCCAAACATCTACGTGCAGACATACTTAAACATTTTCACGACGCGCCTACCGCAGGGCATCTGGGCTTTGCGAAAACGTACGACAGGATCCGGAAAAGATTTTATTGGCCGGGAATGTACCGAAATGTTGTTAGATATGTCATGCACTGCCGAGATTGCCAAAGGAAAAAATCAGTTACACAACTACCACCTGGACGCCTGGTTTCTATCCCTCCTGCTGTCGCACCATTTCATCGAATTGGGATAGATCTGCTTGGGAGATTTCCTAAATCTGCCCATGGTAATAAGTGGATCGCAGTATGCACCGATTATTGTACCCGCTATGCAATA
>CM063500.1:110767341-110769841 GCA_032207245.1 Pardosa pseudoannulata | reverse complement strand
TGGATTACATATATATATAATATATATATTTATATATATAATATATATATATATATATATATACATATATATATATATATATATATATATATAATATATATATATATATATATACACTGTCTAACAATAAGTATTTGGACACCTGAGATAGAAAAGAAAATATTCAAAATCAATAGTTGGTAAAGTCTCCAAGAGAGGAATTAATAGCATGAACCCTCCGGGGTATACATTCCATAATTCTGTGTATTTCAGCTAGTGGTATTGTTTTCCACTCGGCTTAGAGTAGACATACAAGTTCCTTCAACGATTTTGGATGGGTAGTGCGCCCCTTAATTCAACGATCAAACTCGTTCCAGAGGTTCTCGATAGGGTTCAGGTGTTGACTCTGGACAGGCCAGTCCATTCGGTGAACTCCATTGCACCATACCAAGCGTCAAACCATGACAACCAGCATTGTCATCTTGAAAGTAACAGGGATCCAACCCGTAAAACTGCCACAACGTAGGAAGCACATTGTCATCCAAAATAGTGCAGTAGACATCGGCATTGAGCTTACCCTGTATTGGGAACCAAGGGTCCCTGTCCATATAAGGAGAAATACTCCCAGCCATAATTCTACCTCCGCCGAACTTGACTATTATCAAAATGCAGGAGACGTCCTCCAGGCAGACGCCAGACCCTGCTATCCGAACGGTAAAGGGTGAACGTTGATTCGACGTTCCAAAGAACCCGTTTCCACTAATCTACGGTCCAATTTCGATGTGCTTTGCACCACATTAACCGAACAGCGCGGTTGGACTTTGTGATCAAAATCTTATGGACAGATGCACGGCCATGAAAATGAAGCAGGTGTGCTTCCTTACGGATGGGATTCATTGAAAAAGTACTCTCGGATGCCAGTTAAAACTCCTCGCGGATGAGGGCCATCGGTTGGGTGCGGTTCTTCCGAATTTCTCTGGACAGCACTCGTCGGACTCTATCTCAAAGTTTCGTTGGTCTGCCGACTCGGGGCACGTTTCGACAATCACCGCCACCTTCCATTTCTTAACCACATAGACCACTATTGAATTTGGGTACTTCAGATCGCTATATATATCCCTTAAGGATCGGCCACATTTGTGATACCCGATAATTACACCTTAATCGAAATGAGAGAGCTCCGAACTGTTCAGCATCTTGCATGCGACTAATGTCGATGCTGTTTCCTACATGATATATATTGGGGGAGGCCGTGACGTACCTCAGTGCTGCAGATATCGACATTTGCATAGGTCTCCATATAATTATTGGTAGACCGTGTATATATACACAAAGAGAGGAAGAGATGGAATAGATTCATAAATTTTAACTTGCTGTACATGGTATTCATAAACTAAAATTTATTAATATTTTTAAAAAAATGTTGATTTTCTAAAAGATTATAAAATTTTAACCTTAACTTCACGATATATTGAAAAATTTGCAATATTTTTTGGAAAGATAAAGAGAAGATAAAAACTAAAAGTTAATTAAACTTCATTGCTGCAATTCTAACATTCATATTTAGTCTTTACCACATTTTTGTTTAGGTTTGACCAAAAGTGTAACTCGTTTCTTTTATTGTCAATATACAATAATACATTGTTGGACTAAAATTCACTAATTGAATTTATATTTCTATTAAATATTTTTGGTTAAATATCGAAAACTCTTCCGAACTTTAAGTTAACTAGAGAGTAAAAGATGAGATTACTTTCGTTCTCCCCCGTTCAACAGATCGGATTTGTAGTGTATTCTTTAACCTTATTATCTGCGCAAACATCCAAGATCGAATCTCCCTTCTCGTGTCAAAATACTTCTTACAATGACAATAATGGATTCGGAACTTCCGTGTTCCAAGAAATTAGCAGAATAGACAAACAAAGATTGAGAAAAGATTCCAGACATTTGTCTTTCTTCCTTTCAACATAAACCTATAGAATAAATGAATTCGAACAATTTTTGTATGCTTCTGAAAACCTCTGTGTTTTAGTTCCCCAGAGACAGAAGTTCACTTGTACATGATACCTTTATCATATAATCATGAAAGGTAAACATTAACGATTCATAACAATTAAATATTTACCTTTAGAGACATTTAAAAAATTATTTCACAGAATGTCTCTTAAAGATGCAACGGCAATCAATATAATATACATAAATATAACTTTACATCTATGTATATCATAAATTTTAAATTTATATAGTGTATATATATATGTATATATATGTATATGTATGTATATATATGTTATATGTATATATAATATATATATATACATAATGTTGTATGTGTACATATACATATATAAATATATATATATACATATATATATATATATATATATATATATATATATATATATATATATATATATATATATATATATAATTTATATATATATATATATATATATATAATATTATATATATATAAATATTTTATTATATATATATATATATATATATATATATATATATA
>CM063500.1:110752341-110762341 GCA_032207245.1 Pardosa pseudoannulata | reverse complement strand
AAAAACTGAAAATTAAAATGTACTTTGGAATAAACAAGAATGCGTTTAAATAGTAGCAGTATATAATTACTTCAAACAAATTACAAAGGCTCGACAGTAAAAAAAAAAGAAAACTGAAACTGTTCTTCACAGGTTAAAAACTATTCTTTCTAATGAAATAATATTATTGAGTTAACAAATAAATTAACTCTAACCATAAGGGAGACGACTCATTTGTAAAACGTCTAAGAAGTCAGTAGTTTGCGATTATTTTATTAATATCTCTAGGAACTCATCTAGGGAAGGTATTTATTACCAGTTTAATATATTACTAGTAATTAGCGCCAAACTTCTGCATGAAAAATAATATTTTCGTAACAAATAGCTGAAGACAACTACTTTACTTTTATTAATTGTGCTTTTCTTCGAGATGTATTCGTTCACTACCATAAAATTTCATTTTTAATCCACTTTTCTCCGTTCAAACACTCGTCGCGATAATTTCGGGGAAATTTAATTAGCTTAAATATGTTCTAACGTTATATGCTAAATGTTTTTCGTCTTTTCTTCTATATTTCAAAATGATTGCTAAATCTCTCTAGAAATAATCAAAATTCTCACAGGGTATGTTAATATGTTTTCACTTTCAGACTGCATATCAAATTGTCTTTTTTCCAGAAATATACATTAATCTTTTTAGAGTACAAAATGAGAATTTTGAAATTTTACATAGTATATACTCACAAACACAAGCACAAATATATATATATATATATATATATATATATATATATATATATATATATATATACAAACCCCGCAAACATATATATATATATATATATATATATATATATATATATATATATATATATATATATATATATATATATATATATATATATAATAGAATAGAATAGAAAAGAAAATTGTTTTAAAAATAAAAATTTGTTAAATAAATTATAGAAGTGTAATGTAATTTTAAAGAATATAATATAATATGGTATAATATAATGTAATATTAAAGAATATACTGTAATCTATTGTATTATTAAACAATATGGTATAATTTAATGTAGGGATAGCGCTTCGCGCTCATAAGACACAGGTCCGCGGTTCAATCCCCGGGCTATGCAAGGTTGACTCAGCCATTCATCCCTTTAGTGGGTAGATGACTGAGGACCAAGCGTGCTTGGGAATGAAACACTGGGGATTTCGCGTTAGATTGACCACCTAACCGGAACATATGGTTGGCACCCCAGAGACCTTGGTTTCGTAAACGGAGATTGGCACCGTAGGCCTTGGCCCCCTATCGGTTGTTGTGCTGAGGAGTTTAGTTTTAGAGGTATAATTTAATGTTATAATAAATAATATATTTTAATACGGTTTTATATAATGTAATATTAAAAAATATATTATAATATATTGTATTATTAAAGGACATGGTATAATTTAATGTTAATTTAAAGGATATATTTGAATATTGTTTAATATAATTTAATAATAAAGAATATGGTATAATTTAATGTAATCATAAATAATATATTTTAATATGTTTTAATATAATGTAAGAATAAAGAATATGGTATAATATATATATTGTACTATTAAAGAATATGGTATAATTTAATGTTATAATAAAGAATATATTTTAATACGGCTTAATATAATGTAATATTAAAGAATATATTATAATATATTGTATTATTAAAGAACATGGTATAATTTAATGTTAATTTAAAGGATATATTTGAATATTGTTTAATATAATTTAATAATAAAGAATATGGTATAATTTAATGTAATCATAAAGAATATATTTTAGTATGTTTTAATATAATGTAATAATAAAGAGTATGGTATAATATATTGTACTATTAAAGAATATGGTATAATTTAATGTTATATTAAAGAATATATTATAATATGTTATTATATATATACGTGTGTGTGTGTGTACTATAAAAATACATTTCAAGAAAATCAAATTCCACGTTAAATAAGTCAAATTAATTTTTAAAATAGTCCGAGATAACTCAGGAAATTTTTATTGAAAAATAATGTAGAAAATTTTTAAAGGAATAATGGGCATACGTTACAGAAAACCCAAGAATTTCTTTCGTGTTTTTCTTAACACATCTCTTCTATTGCACTTTCAACGTTACTGAAGCTCCACACGAAGAAAAGCCCATCAAAAACAAACATTATAAAATGTAATAAAATTATATTGCGTAGCATTTCGTTAAAAAGAAAATCTATGTATCTCACATTAAGAATGTGGTTAAGTTACGACTTATTGCTTTTTATGAGTCTTCATTCGCACCATTTAGGATGTATTTACTTTTCGAACGCGAAAAGAGACGGGAAAATAATTATATCGTTATCTCTGAAAATGTTTTCATTTTAGTGAACTGGAGAATTACAAACAGCCTTGATACGAGATAAAATACAACGCGTCATAAATATTTAAGACATAAATATCGCGAATCCCGGCGGAGTTCTGACATAAAACTTATTAAGAAGAGATAGAAAAAAAGCGTAGAGAAATGACGATTAAGAGGCAAGCTATCGTTTAAATAGATAAATGCCTTAAATAAGTAAAACCGTATCTGTTTTTAAGTAAAAATCATAATTCATTTGAATTAATAAGATGGGACAGGAGGAGAGTAAAATGTATAAAATTGCATTCTGTTCGGAATTCATCTTAAATTCCACAAGTGACACTTTATATATAAATACTGATTAAAATTCCACTTAGTGTAATTATCTATGATAATTGGATGCTTCCAAAAGGAAAAATCTGTTTGTTGAGTATACATTTGTGCAAAGGATATGCAAATATGACGAACACAAACTAACCATTAAAGCAAGCATTTTCGATTGCGTGTATATAAAAGTAATTACTTCTATTTAAAAGTAAATATCTCAGTTTGATACGCAATTTGTAGAGAAATGTGAAGACCTAAATATTTTCAGAGTCATGATTTGAAATGGATCCGCTAAGTAAGTCGTCAGAAAAGAGTGAGATTGATTTATACTCTCAAAGAGTGTAAAAATGAAATGTGAGATCGATATCTCAAAAATCTATAAAAATGTGGGATATATATATATTATATATAATATATATATATATACATATATATTCTCTATATATATGTATAATTATATATATTATATATAATTATATAGTATATATATATATATATATATATATATATATATAATAATATATATATATTATATAAATATATATATAAATATACATATATATAAATATATATATATATATATATTTATATATATATATATATATAATATATATATATATATATATATATATATACTATATATATTATATATATATATATATATATATATATATATATATATATATACATTTTACATAAATTTTGAAACAGAATTTTCTTGTATATGAAGGCGAACGCTCATTTCCTGGCACCTTAAATTTAGAGTCGAAGTCCCGTTAATTAATTTTTTCGCGCTTTGTGACATACTAAGTTCTAGAATAAACTAGAAGTAGTTAAAGTGAAATGATTGGTTACCGGAATGACATCATTCCTGAACCCACGGCCCTTCCAGTCGTTATAAAAAGGCCTAGCACACATATTTCGTGGCTTTTCTTTGAGAACGCGATGTAATATTGCATCAATTATTTTCTGTTTTGTGTTCTTTTCCCTACTTTTATTTTTATGTTAGATGGTGTTCTAAATAAAAGATATTTTTGTAAGTCTGCAACAACTCGGCTACATGCATTCTACGGTATTTTTAAATTATGCAGACATTATATGCTTGTATATATTCATAAATTGTGTAAAGACCATTATATAAACCACACAGTCTGAGACCTTCATTTCTTATTTTGGAAAAAGTATTTCATAGAATTTTTTCGTTTATCCCCTCACCAATTTATTCTCTTTTTTAGTCCTTCAAATTATCAACACAGTAATTTTCTTGTTCAGCTATGCGTCTGACTATTTTCCTATTATACTTTTTTCTTAATAAAAGGACATTTCTTGTGACACTGGAAAAAGAATGAAAATGTGTCATTCTCTGGATGACTTAACCGAAAGTCAGTTTCATGCGAAACCACAGAGTTGATTTTTTTTAGTCTGTCAACTCTGATAAAGATAAAACTTAGAAGAAATTGTGCAAAAACAATGAGGAATTTGTAATGACTAGTTTTCAACCAATACAGAAGGTAAAAGAAAAAAAACCATATGAATCTAAATGTGTTCGATGATTATTTTTTTTAACTTTTTATGCAGCAGGCGATAGAATGTGTTTTTTCTACAGCTGAATTCAAAATTCAAACCATCGTGTTCGAACGATTCGAAAATTTGTTCGAATCGTTTAATTTTAGATTGGAAAATTAAACGATTCGAAAACGAATATTTAAACGATACTAGAGTATAAAATATATATATATATATATTATATATATATATATATTATAAAAATATAATATATATAATATATATATATATAATAATATATCAAAATTATTTATTTGGTATTCTTCAAAATCCTCTCTTCCATTTTAATTCATCTAAATATCTTTATCAGTCTCTAAATGGTGTGTTCAACGGAGTATTTTCCACTTAACATTCCTTTCTGTCATAAAACTGTAAACTTTCCTTCTATACAGCAATTTCCCAGGTGTTGGCGGAACATGTTTTCGAGTTTTGCTGATATTGCAGTCAATTCGCCTATTAAGCTGTTTTTGTTGTGGGAAAACTCTTGTTGTCAGCGCTCTTGGATGTACTTGTGTGAGAGCAGAGTGAACTCTGTGGCTTTTGATTGTATTTTGTCGAGAAGGATACATGTGTGGTGTTGCCGCTCTAAAATAAAGTTTTAAATTAGACTTCTGAGTTATCTTAAATATGAAGCCCGACTGCATTCTCATTACTTATAGCTGTTGAGATTTCTCCTTGTGAAGGAAGTTTTTAAAAAATGGATTACATATATATATATATATGGAAAATATCGTGGAAAATGCCGGATATCTTGCCTGAAATAATGTGTAGCAAGAAAACGTACTATAAAGTCATCGCATCAAAAGCTGTTTTTATTTGCAGCAAACAAAAAATCGACTTTTATCTATCCAGGTATAGAAAAAGCTTTACAGAAATGTTTTGATATTTTTGCCAAAATATGTGTTTAGAAAAATCTGTGAGGTGATTTTTAATTAGGTATTCGATATGGATAATCAAACATGCCTCTGTAGATATTACACCTTACTGGATAGGGCAAAATAAAAAACGAAACATAACGAACCTCTAGTATTCCATCAAAGGATTTGAAGCTGTTTTGGATAGCAGGGATTTGATCTTCAGTTACTATTCTCTGCATGAGTACAAGCAAGTGTCAAATTGGATTATTAACGATTTTAAGCAGATATACAGGACACTCCTATCCAGCAATCAGAAATTCAAGGCCACTTCATTGACCACTAGTCATGTGGTGTCAATTTAAATATTGGTTCACGAGAAAGATCTTTGTGTAAACGTCTCATACTCAACTCTAAATCAGAGAGTTAACAGTCCTTGTAGCCGAAAATGAAAGGTTGGAAAGTTTCAAACCATAACAAAATTTTAATAAAAATTTGATAATATTTTATTGATAATATTTTATATAATAACGCATTGTATGCGGGACACGTACTAGTATGTTTTCTAATGACTAATAATTGAGCTCGGGTTACGTACTAGTACGGGTTAGTGTAACAACATGGTTTGTTTGAGGGTACAAAAATAACGGTATATACAGGAAAACGAAGCCGAATGTTCTTGTCTACTACATACATTCTGCAATATAAAAATGTTTATATAAAACATAATTCGAAAAAGTTTAAACTATATACTAGTATTTCTATTTGATTCTTATTATTTACGATATTATTATAAATTTATCCACTAAAAATATATTTTTTGTTTACATAAATCTTATGGGTTGTTATTTATATATTTCTATTTATATATTTGTTTATATATTTCAATAAAAAAAAATTTGGTTAAAAATTAATTAATTTTCGATCTATTGAGATTTAACTGAATAACTAAATTTTCTCTCAAAACACCCGCTCCCAGTACAATTTCACTGCGAATAGTAAGCGAACAAAATGTGTTAATGAAACTATATTTTATAAATGCTCTAGTAGAAGAAAATTATGATCAAATGGAAAATCATTATTTGGAGGGAAGTTGACTAATATTTTATATATTTTTCTCAAAACAACCAGTGGTGGATCTGAAAATTTCATATTTTTTATTATTAAAAGAAAAATATTCTTTTTCTTTTAATATTTTCAAAGAGATGCCAGTAGTTTTAGCATATTATAAAAGACTAGATGACCAGTGAAATTAGTTTGAAAAACACGTGGAGAATTTGATTTGAATTTCTTTAACACTAGATTTACGGATGTTGATCATATACCTATTTTTACTTAAGTGTGCCATATGGGCTCATACAAGAAAATGGAAGTTTTTTGCAAACAAAATAGTGCCAAATTAATTTAAATAAAAGGTTTATTATCAAAAAATTCATGGGAAATATTTTTTACATATAAAATCTGTTTTTGAAACCCATTTTTCCTCCAACATTTCTATTGCATTGAGCACAATGGTTTCTACATCTGTTTCTTTTCCATGATTGTTGAACTTGACAATTCTTCCGTGCGTCAGCAGCATGAATTTCTGTCATTGGAACGGAAGTGTTCTCGACTTCTTTTCTATATTTACTTCTTAGCTCTTCAGCTAATTGTAAAATAAAATCTTGATTGATGACCAGGCCTGATAGGACCGATAAATTTCATGTTATGTGATTAACTATTAAAACAATCTATGAGTCCAATTGGCTCACAACCATGAAAATAGGTATACCCCATTTGAGAATGCGAAATGAAAGGGTATGCGGGAAAGAGGAATGAAAGTTTACATATATTTTATTGCTTAACTAAAAAACAACGTACGTTTTTAAAAAGTAATAATAAAAATTTATTTATATATATATATACATATAAATATATATATTATCATAAAATATACATAAATATTTCAGAGTGAGGGAGCGATGCCTATATTATGCTCTCCAGCGATCTCCACACCATTCGAAATTGAGCACTGATCAGTTGTCGATATGGGGATAAGATATATATATATATATATATATATATATATATATATATATATATATATAAATAAACCGTGAAAAAATTTTTAATGAGTCAAATTGGCTAGGTCCTTAAATCTATTGTTAACGAATATAAAAATGTTATATAAAAATGTTTGGCTATTGAACAATTCAATTAAGTTGAAAATTACGTCAAAATTAAAGTAAGGCATAGTCCAAGATTTAAAATAGTATCGCCGGAAGAAACTGATAATGAAGCATAACTTTGACAAGTTTTAGAATCTGTTCAAATAGTATACTTTTCCTTTGAAACTATTTCTCTTGAATCGCAAATGATGAATTTATTTTTATCAGGCACAGTCCGCATGACAAATTTTTGCAATATTGTCATAGACAAAGAACTACAGACAAAGAAGTTACAAAAGAAAATATGAATAATGGAAAGTAAGCTTCAGATTCTGTGTATGTATATATATATATATATATATATATATATATATATATATACATATATATATATATATATATAAATATATATATATATAATACACATATATATATACATATATATATACATAATATATATATATACATACAATATATACATACATATATATATAATATATACATACATATATAAATATATATATATACATACATATATTATATAAACATACATATATATATATATATATAACATATATAAAATATATAATAATATATAATATAAAAATATATACATATATATATATATATATAAAATATATATATATATATAAATATATAAAATATATATACATATTATATACATATTTTATATATACATATATAATATATACATATATACATATATAATTTATATATACATATATATAATATATACATATATATATACATATATACATATATATATACATATTATATATATATAAATATACATATTATATATACATATATAAAATATATATACATATATTATAATATATACATATATAATACATATATATTTATACATATATATATATACATATATACAAATATATATTATATATATACAATATATACATATATACATTATATATATACATATATAAATATATAAAACATATATACATAAATATATACATATATACATATATATATAATATATACATATATATATACATATATACATTTATATATACATATATAATATATATATAAAAATACATATATATATACATATATACATATATATAATATATACATATATATAATATAACATAATATACATATATACATATATATACATATATACATATAATACATATACATAAATAGACATATATACATATATATACATATATACATATAATATATATATATACATATATATACATTATAATATATATATATACATATATATATACATATATATACATATATATACATATATATACATATAATACATTATATATATAATATATATATATATATATATATACATATATAATATATATTCAATATATATATAATATATATATATATACATATATATACAAATATATATATATATATATATAAAAAATATATATATACATATATATATATATATATATATACATATATATATACATATATATATATATATATATACATATAGATATATATACGTATATATATATATACATATATATATATACATATACATATATATATATATATATATATATATATATATAGAACAAAAGACAAAAAAATATGCTAAAAAAATATTTAAAAAATTAAAAATTAAAAGAAGCACTCAACGTGCTACGCCTGAAAAAAAATTGCCAATGTCCAAGAGAACGCTGCATTCTTTTCCTTCCTTCTTTCTACTCAGGAAACCCTATACTTTTTCCATTATCCTGTGCTGATGCATTCTTTGTTCCATTGTCCTTTGCACAATGCGTCCTTTCCCGGCTCTGCCCAGAAGGACCGGGACTCTAAGAATGGTCTTGAATCGCCTCCTGGAGACCAATTACAACTCTCCAAAATTTGGTGAAGTTTAAGTGCAATCGTTTTCACTGGCCACACCACACGCTTCCTGGAGTCGCGAAAAAAAACTTGGGCATTCAACCCACAACGTGTGAGTGCGGCGAGCAAATCAGTTTCGCAAACCTTATGTCAAACATAGCTGCACTCTCACAAATGAATGTTTAACTTAATTATACAACAAAGAATGTTAGTATATATAATACTATTCTATTTTCAAATTCCTTGTATGTCGTGAGCTATTGTAAATACATCGAAATATTATTTTATATATTTTAAATAATTCATAATTTAAAATTTCATATAATCTGAATAAAAAATTTATTTAAAACTGTATTTCTTTACCTGAAATTCATTAATTCTAATACATAATTTATTACACAATTTCATATGTATAAAAATTATTTTAAAACATTTAATACTATATTAACTAAAACTTATTTTAAAACTATTAAACTATTTAATATTATTTATAGCAAATCCATTTTTTTATTAAAAGAAATACCACCAGATAGTTAGATAATTCCAATGTTTGAAACATCTCTCCCATTATTATATTATCTGAGAAATAAATTTCTTATTATCATTCAAATTTCTTTAATGCGATTTGCTTAATAACAGACAAGATATGCAATGATGTAAGAGATTTGAAATTCATTAACCCCTTGAGGACCACACGTAAATGCTATATGAGTCGATTGTTGTGAAAACCGTTGCAGTTTAACGCCATCTAGTGATTAAATCTGGCATTTAAAAATACAAATAAAACTTTCCGATCTCTTATTACGCGTACGCGACGCTGGTCTCTCAATATGAACCGCAGATCATCCCGTGGAGGCGACGCTGGGCTGATAAGAGA
>CM063500.1:110694841-110739841 GCA_032207245.1 Pardosa pseudoannulata | reverse complement strand
AAAGATAATTATTGTTTCTGTAAATCTATGCTTTATAACTCTAATTTTTTAAAAAATTAGATAAAATATTGTTGCAATCATATATTGATATATAGATAATTTTGTTATAGGTTACGTAAAATGTTGACATTTTTTCTCCGATTTTAATGCACATTAATCATTTGACACTATTTGGTATCTTAGCAACTACTGTACTCCTCTAGACTGTGTGTACACGATTGCTCTATTCGGATTGTCTAGATACAATGTTGGATACCCGAAGTAAATAAAAGAAAAAAAAGCGAAAAATAAAAACTCAACAACGTGCAAGTGTACTTTTCTCTTTATTTATTTTTCTGCCCGACGCGGCTTGTGAGTTAGATATAGTTGAAAACATTCTTTTGCCTTGTTAGATAAAGCGAAAGAAAAACACCTCAACTTAGCAGTAAGCAGCAATCCGTCTTAGTTACGAACTTCTTTTCTTGGGAGAAGGGGGGGGAGGGAAACGAGAGGGGTGTTTGGTGGACAAGATCGTTCTTCAAATAAATGTGTTGTTTTCGCTGCAGTCGAGGTATCTTCGATGAAGCCTAAACGACGATATGTGATGAATTGCTGTGACTAAAGAAAAATGTAAATAAAGAAATTACAAAAAAAAATGTATTTTGGTTAAAAAGAGGAATTTTACTATCTGGGTCAAAATTAGAACAACTTTTGAAGGATATTCAGAAATTACAGTATATTTAACTAAAACTGTATAAAATATTTAAATATACTTCATTATACGTATATATATATATATATATATATATATATATATATTTATATATATATATAAGGGGATAAAATGTAAAATAATGTAACAAATTAATTATGAAAGAAAATTTGAAAAAAAATGAAAGAATCTAAAAACTCAAGAATATGATGACTAGACATCGTGGGCAAAATGTCACTTGCTTTAGAATAATTTGTTATTAATACATGCATGTCAAAGCAACAAACTCCTGAGTCTGCTATTCAGCTTAATCATTCAGGGGAAACATCCAATTGAATCTTGCAAAAATACCCTAAAATTTACTTAAACCTCTTAATAAAAATAACAAATGCATTTGACAACATATTTAGAACCACCTATATTCTACCAATATATGAGAAAATATTCTCTTACATAATTCTGCTGTTATTTTGGTTGGTTTTTGGAAGTACTTCCCTAACTGAAGACACAAAATCTGCCCCAAACTTTGACGTCAATAGTGTTGTCAACAGAAGATCATATTTTTATAAAAAATAATCTCGGTAGATACGTCTAACAATGAGTTACACTACTGGACAACGCTAGCGAGGGAGACTGACAGCAGGACGAAAGAAATGTCAGTGACCCCTCTCCCCCCTTCGACCTCATTGCATAAGAGAGGTTGATAACGCGGGTCAGTCGTCTTTGGCCCTGGCTACAGTAGTCACTGGATTTTGTTTGATTGATTTGAAGGCCCTCTTCAGAGAAAAAGTAAACCAAGACGGTGAGAACAGATTGCTTCATCAGAGGTTGGGAGTTGCTCCAAATTTTTAATCAGTTAATGGAAACTCCATATTGATAATTTGTTTTATTTGCTTCACCAGATTGTTCTTTATCAAAAATAGAATTGTAAAGAAAGAGTCTGTAAAAGGGTAAGTCTTCGTTCGTTTATATCTAGTGTCTTATTCTTTCTATTACCTCAACAGGCTTGGTATAAGTTATTGGTACGTAATACTACATCATGATATAGAAGAATTGTGATGAGTTTTGACTCCGAGATGTTAGACTACGTTCAGCCGTTCTTCTGCTTACGGTTGCCCAGAAATAATTCTACTGTATATCTATATATCTGATTACGATTTATCCGTTTTTCCCCATTGTACATTTTTTGTGTTTCTAATATACTTAATAAAAGCTGACAATGATGTATCAAAGAGAGTTTTTGTTTCTTTTCAATCTTGATTCTAGAGTGGGTATTGTGGAGTTTTTCCAAAAAACAAAATCTAAAAGTAGATTTTACTTCCATTTACACATTTTAATAAATGACAGAGCACAAACTACTACGACAGCTATATATATAATATATATATATAGTATATATATATATATATATATATATATATATATATTTTATATATATATATGTATATATATATATATATATATATATATATATAATATATAATAATATATATATACATAATATATATACATACATATATATATACATTACATATATATATATATATTACATACATATATATATATATATATATATTCATATATGTTATACATATATATTTACATACATATATTTATATATACAAACTATATATATATATATATATACATACATACATACATATATATCTACATATATAATATATATAAATATATATAATATATAACATACATATATATACATACATACATATACATATATATATATATATATACATACATATATATATCATACATATATATATATATATATATATATATATATACTACATATATTTACATACATATATATATAAATAAATATATATATATATTAATATATATATACATACATATATATATACATATATATATAACATACATATATATATATACATACATATTATATACATACATTATATATATACATACATTAATATATATACATATATATTATACATACATACATATATTACTTACTACATATATATAATACATACATATACATATAATATATATATACATACATTTATTTTATATACATATATATATATATGTATATACTATATATATATACATATATATATAATATATATATATATATATATATATATATATATATATGTGTGTTTCGTATGTACTTCTCGATGGTTGGTTGCAGTCATAACTGTCAAAAAGACACCTTTTTTTAGCTAAAGACGTTTATTGAAATAACGTTGGAGGACGGGCTCCCACTTCATCATAGAGACATGACAAACTGAAGGGTCAGCCAGCATCAAGTTATATGTTCAAGACCCTTAACACCTGGGTTAACATATGTGGGAAAATATCTGCCCAACGACATCGTGCATCTCGTTTTTGTTTGAATATTTCCTAAATTGTCCGCTAGGGACAAATAGAGTTATAATTGGTCAGACCCCTTCTCAGGGCGTAAACTGTAGCCCCAGCGGTCAATTTAGGTTAGGGGTTAAAAAGGGAAATGTAAAAGGATGCTGGAATTTTTAGCCCTTGATCTAAGTTTTGAAAACCTCTGAGAATTTTCCTTACATATATACATACATATATATATATATATATATATATATACATACATATATATATATACATACATATATATATATATATCAAACAATTCGATGAAAACCTCTAAATTAATGGTAGATATAGGAGAACTATATTTAATACAGAAGCAAGTTTGGTGACCCTTTAGAACCAAAAGTGTCACAAAATCTCGAACAATAATTTCATAATTGAACTGTACTTATCAAAGCTTTAACATATGTATTAATCATTCATATGACACAAAACACATAAAAAATACCATAACTTAAACCCGCAGTGTGGAAGAATATTGTAAATTTTAATGCTCAATGTAAATATAATCCTACACTTAATCATAATTTGTGTCTGTTTAAGAATTATCTTATTATGAATCCATCACAATAGCGATTCCCAAATGGTATCATTAATTGTACTAATAACTAAAACTTTATATGTACTGGAATCAAAATTAACATTTTTAATATAAGTTTAAATTCTAATCATACACAGTGCAAAGAATAAATAAATATTTATTACATGAAATCTATTTCAAAAATAAACCCACATAAGCCCTTGATGGCCACGGCATGTTTTATAATTTTACATATTTGCAACGATTCTATTTGCATACCTAACCGTATATCTATTCAATCCATAATATTTACGTATATTTCTTAACACCATATGCAAGATTGTATTAAATTCATAAATATTTACTCATAATTATAAGATCACAATAAATATGCTATGTAAAAACTCGATTAAAGTACGTATAATCCT
Source organism: Pardosa pseudoannulata (assembly GCA_032207245.1). NCBI lineage: Eukaryota > Metazoa > Arthropoda > Arachnida > Araneae > Lycosidae > Pardosa > Pardosa pseudoannulata. Next base: position 110,735,811 of record CM063500.1, on the reverse strand, counting down.
TTATATACCTGAAAACAATACGAACATAAATTATTTTAATGCATTCAGTAAGATAAATATGCATAAAGTTAGTTGAGATATATAGAGTTTGAGACGATAAGTACATATCACTTTATTTAATTATAAAAATAGTTAGAATGAAACATAATACATATTAGTGTTATGGTATATGCATAAACATATTTGGAATTCTAGACGTAAGTGCATTAAAATAATTGCCTTATTTGTACTATATTAGTACCATTTAGGTTATATATTTACTATTGGAAACTGTGTACAGTAAAATGCAGGTGGAATTCTTTATACTAAATAGGGGCCGTTTGTGTAAGATGTTACTTTTTAGTACCAGAATTCATGAGTTCGAATCTTGGGTGATCGAAACTGTTTGGTTGGGTTTGGTTTGGTCTTGGAGTGCTACAATCTACTTTTTGCAACACGAGGGCTAATGAGAACGGTACCTACTGCTAAAAGCCGATTCCGAACGGCTACGAACATCCATGCCATAGTGTGATTCGAACCCACGAACTCCGGTTTGGAAGGCCAGCACCCTAACCATTCAGCCATCAGAAACTGTTTGGAATCGGCTTTAACAGTTTAAATTCCGAATTAAGAAATAATAGTCGCAATGACATGAAATTTAATTATTATATTAATTAAGAGTATATAAATATAATAAAGTTTTAGGTGAAAAATTGTTCAGGTCGTTTTTAGCCATATTCTATTACTGGAACATTGACGTGTTACATGATTATTTTTTGCATATTTTTAGAAGCTCATAAAAATAACTAATTTAAAGTCCAATAATTATAACATCTTCCTAATAATAACTGTTTTGTTTATTTATCGTTAAATAATGTATAATTTATAAATATTATGACACTATAGAGTATATTCAATATTGGTACTGGTTTTTCCAGTTCTCTTGGATTATCGAATTTCACTTTTTTTTTCATTTTACTATAAACTTGTCAGTTTTTCGTTGCTTCTTGGATATTTGACCCTGTTTCTGAAATTTGTCTTCATATTACATCTTTTTTTAAAATGAAGTAGATCATTATACACACATTAACCCCTTCCGGTACGATTTAATAATGAAAAACTGTGCGTGAAGTAACCATTTATTTTTTATTTAAAAAACTTGTTTCATTTTACAATTCTTACATATACCTAATTAAAATCCACTTTTTACATAGTGTTAAATAATATCAGAAAAGGTATAATTAAGAAAATATCAAAGCAAAACATTAATAAGGTACACAGATAATAGTCTTCAAGCTAGTGGTACTTTTTCAAACAAAGTACAAATGAATACTGAATTGTTTACACCGCTAGGGAGTCTCACTTCTAATTTGATTCTTGTAACACACACTGCATTTCTTAGTAGGTTTTCTTTTATTCTGACTCATCAATTTGGCAGTGACTTGGACCAAGAAATTCTAAATAAACAATATGTAATAGTGACCTGGTATTTCCACAAGTAACAAAAGTCTTGCTAAATTCAGTATACTAGAAATTATAAACTAAATTAATTTTCATATTTAACATTAACTTTAGTCGCATGACGCGTGTAGCTCGTCATTGTGCGGTATGGAATGAAAAACCAATGACGAGCTAGACTCGTCATTTTACCGGAAGGGGTTAAATGGCGTAACAGTATCTAAATTATTTACATCAAAATCTTCTTCAACGGTGGTATCACCAGGTTCATCGAGCTTTAACTAGCAAATATCTATATCTTACATATCAGAATCCGAATGAGTTTCTAGAAAGGCCAGAACATCTTGTATTGTAAGGTATATTTCAGACAAGGTGTTACATTTATGAAAACTTGATAATTATGAATAAGATCACGTTTACCTCCACTAACTACAGGGGAGCAGGCTGGGGCAGTTAACAGACTGTACGTCGATGCGGGTATTCTAGCGTACAGGACGTCGGTGCTGGCATGCAGACACGTAATTTCGATGTCAAGCAACTCTTGAATACCGACTTCGACTCATTTTTTCACTCTCTATCACACTTCATCACCTCTGTTTTAACTTCCCCCCCATTTTTTCTTTGCCAATAGCTTATTGGTGAAATTTTAAACATCTGCACTCAATTCGAACGGACAGGTGGCTCATTAAAATATCCCCTTTTGTGAAAGTGATATTTCTTACCTCCTCCCCCATAACTAATGGCTACATCTCTGTCTGGGCTTGACCGTTACGCTTGTGCCATTCCGTCATCTATACCTTCTCCACAGGGGTCTCCACTAAAAGTAGAAGTCAACAGCTGCACCAAAATTCCTGAAAATTTATTCCACAGTTGTGTAAGCTCGTGCTGACCATCTTAATAAAGTAGATCGATACCAAATGACTCACAGTTTATTTTATTAATGCATAGGTGGTCATATTTGTATCGTATGCAATGTTTGTATGATTTGAGTGGCCCACAGTCAGGCCTTAGGACGCTGGCAATACAGAACGCACCCAATTACTTACCGGATGCGTACTTATGATCTCTCTACATATATCCTCTTCTGTGGTGTGGTCAATCCCGTTTACAGAATGAAGAAAGACTCCAAATTTTACATTCTGTTATAGACTAGTATAAAGCTTTATTCTGGACATATTTAAACAAACAACAAGACAACAAAAAAACAGAGAGTATTGGAACTACATCAAAAAATTCCAGAATAAAGAAAAGGTACAAAAAGTATATTCAGCTTCATCAGGCATAGGCAAATATAAAGCATTTATTCTGGACATATTTAAACAAACAATAAGGCAACAAAGTAAAATAGAGAGTATTGGAACAACATAAAAAAATTCCAGAATAAAGAAAAGATACAAAAAATATATTCAGCTTCATCAGGCTTAGGGAAATATAAAAATTTTATTCTGGACATATTTGGTTTGATTTGGTTTGGAGCGCTACTGTCTACTTTTTGCAACACAAGGGCTAATGAGACTGGGACCTACAGCTTAAAGCCGATTCCGAAAGGCTACGAACATCCATGCCTCAGTGGGATTCGAACCCACGAACTCCGGTTCCGAAGGCCAGCACCCTAACCATTCGGCCTGGACATATTTACAAAAACAACAAGGCAACAAACATATAGAGTGTTGGATCTAAATAAAAAAAATTCCAGAATAACGAAATGATACTAAAAATATATCCAGCTTCATCAGACATAAGCAAATATAAAGCTTTTATTCTAGACATATTTAAACAAACAATAAGGCAACAAAGTAACATACAGAGTATTGGGACTACATAAAAAAAAATTTCTACATCAAAAAATATATTCAGCTTCTTCAGACATAGGCAAATATAAAGGTTTTATTTTGGACACATTATAACAGATAATAAGGCAAAATAACATAGAGAGTATTGGAACTACATAAAAAAATTCCAGAATAACGAAAAGATACAATAAATATATTCAGGTTCATCAGGCATTCAAAATATTTGTTCTTTAACGTTTAAACTATTAAAACTATTAAACAGTGTAAATATAAGCATCATATGATAATCTATTGATAATAGTGCTCTATGTAATGAAGTCAAAATGCACTCAATAGCTTAGCCTGATGTCCAGGCAGCATTATAACACTGCATTTTTAACTAAATGCACAAAGACTAACTGATAACTTTACTTCACGAAAATCCTTGGTTGGAACTCAAAAGTGTGATTTTAAAAATGTATTTCCATAGGTACGTCATTATAAATCATAGCTGTGAATACAGTCCCTAGAGGATTTAGGCTGGGCTATGTTCAAACGTTCATCTATTTCGGATTATGTGAGGAACACAAAAATGTTTATACAAATATATTTGTGCGTGGACACAGTTTTATTCGAGTTTATGTGCAATCCCCTCTGTGTATTTTGTTGGATGTTGAGACGAAATTGAGAAAAAAAAATCCACGAAAATGGACTTATGTTCGTTCTAAATCTTAGAGCTTGTTTACAGCAAAGAGTAATTCGAACGCATCTAAGCCGGCAAAAATGTTTTCGAATACGACTAAAGTACTTGTTATTCATACCTAAAATATAGAAGACGAAAAATGTTCTAAGAATGAAAATTCTTTTGCCTATTATATGATTGTTTATGTGAATACAAGTCAAATATGTTTTCATTTCGAATGAAATTTTTTTTCTGGATTTATATATGGAAATAGAGGCACATTTTAAAACTTAAAATAAAATCGAAATATATTTATTTCATTTTTAACAACAAACTTTTCTGAATCATGTGTTCCATAGCATATGATAATAACTGTATTAGAAAGCACATAATTCTAATAAAGTGTAAATATTGTAGTATATAACATGCAGTTTTAAATTTTTAAATGCGATTTTATCAGACGGCATATTTATAACTTACATGCATGATCCTAGAACATTTTTACAGATATTATACTCAAAAATATCATAGTATGTATATATCCCTATTGTATATAGTATACATTGTTTCTCACTCCTTTTAAAAACTTATTATTTTGAAAAATAGTTATATGCGATATAAAGAAGCAAATTTTAACTTTCCTTTTATTTGTTGAACCCTGGAATAAATTTTGTAATTTTAAAATATACAATTTTAAGCTATCATCTATTGTGTTATGATTACAAAAAAAAATTAAATAACCTCTTGGATGTTTATTCGCTATGCATCAGTGTCTAGTGCTCATATTTGGGAAACAATAAATTTTCATATAATAAATATATTTTCTTTGTTTATACACTGTCTACCAGTAAGTATTTGGACACCTGTGATAGAAAAGAAAAACTAACTTTATTCAAAATCAATAGTTGGTAGAGCCTCCACGAGAGGCAATGACTGCGTGAACCCTCAAGTCCATACTTTCCACAAGTCTTTGTATTACAGTTAGTGGTATTGTCTTCCACTCCCCTTGGAGGAGACATACAAATTCCTTCATCGATTTTGGACCGATAGTGCACCCCTTAATTCGGCGATCCAACTCGTCCCAGAGGTTCACGATAGGGTTCAGGTATGGGCAGGCCAGTTCATTCGATTCACTCCATTGGTACCATACCAAGCTTTGGTTAACCTCGAAACATGACAACTGGCATTGTTGTCCTGAAAGTAACAGGGGTCCAACCCGTAAAACTGTTACATCGTAGGAAGCATATTGTCATCCAAAACTGTGCAGTAGGCATCGGCTTTGAGCTTACCACGAATGGAGAAAAAGGGTTCCAGTCCATACCAGGAGAAACACCCCCAGACCACAATTCCACCTCCGCCAACTTGACTGTTCTCACAATGCATTCTGGCAGGAGACGTTCTCCAACAGACGCCAGACCCAGACCCTGTCATTTGAACGGTAAAGGGTGAACCTTGATTAGTCGCTTCAAAGAACCCGTTCCCTCTGATTTACGGTCCAATTTCTATGTGCTTTGCACCACATTAACCTAGCAGCGCGGTTGGACTTTGCTATCAAAGGCTTATGGGCAGCAGCACGACCATGGAAACCAAGGAGATGTGCTTCCTCACGGAAGGTATTAATTAAAGCATTATTCCCGGATGACTGTTGAGACTCCTCACGAATGAGGACCATCGGTTGGGTGCGGTTCTTCCGAATTTTTCTGGACAGCAGTCGTCGGTCTCTATATCCCAGTTTCGTTGATCTGCCGACTAGGGGCACATTCCGACAATCACCTGTCACCTTCCACTTCTTAATCACATAGGCCCCTGTCGATTTTGGGTACTTCAGATAGCTAGATATATCTCTTAAGCATCTGCCACATTTGTGATGCCCGATAATTATACCTTTTTCGAAATCAGAGAGCTCCTAAATGCGAGGCATCTTGCATGCGACTAACGCCGATGCCATTTCCTACAAGATGTATACCGGCGGAGGCCGTGACGTACCTCAGGACCACAGATATCGTCATCTGCATAGGTGTCCAAATGCTTATTGGTAGACAGTGTATTTATCATGGTTATAGAAACATAATTATTAATAACAAAAGAAACAAATCGAAAGATTACATTCAATTAAATCCTAAGTATAGGTTCAGCAAATAATAGCTACAATACCAGTAAAAATTTGTTTCCTATTAAAATTGAAACACCACTTAACAAAGATGATACTGGTGTGAAAAACATAAGAGACCCTTAAAATATAAAATATAATTAAAACTTCTATGATAAAATAAGTAACTGCCGCCCAGAACTGTCTTTTTTGGCGTTGCTGTGAGAGTGCAGCTATGCTTTACATAAGGTTTGCGAAACTGATCTGCTCGCGCCTTCACACATTGTGAGTTCCATAACCAAGTATTTTTTAGCTACTCCAGGAGGCATGTGGTGTGGCCAGTGGAAAGGACTGCACTTAAACTTCACCAAGTTTTGAGAGTTGGGATTGATCGCCAGGACGTGATTCAGGACCATGCCTGGAGTCCCGGTAAATATGCACAGTGCCGGGAAAGGACGCATCATTCACAGGACAATAGAACGACGGACGCATCAGCATAGAATAATGGAACAACGAGTTGAAGAGGTTTTTTAAGAGTGGATCAGGACAGCCAATTTCGGTGCTACAGCTCCAGGAGAAATTCGCTTGATTCACTGGTGCCATCTATTTACTAATATATTAACTAAAACTATTAAAGTAATTTTGTATGATCTTGGGCAGTTATTGTATTATTTCATTTAATTTTCTAAATTTTATTTTACTACAATTCTCTATTTTCTCTTTTTATTTTTTTTTGCTTGAATTTTAAATATTTTATTTTCATTTTTTGCTAATTTATGTCATTTTAAGTTTATAAAATTACATTTTGTTAAGAATTGAGCTTGGGAAGTGCTTGCATCGTTTCTAATATTTTATTTATATTTTTGACAATTTTTAAAATTAATTTTTATTTTTACTGTCAATTTTATTTTTATCATCTTTTTTTTATTTTTTTTAGTTTTTAAAATTAATTTTTGGCATTATAAACTTTATACCTCAAGCTGTCTATAATGGGCAGTAAACATCCCAATTTTTAAAGATAAAAACAAAGTTCTGAAAAAATGCTATTCAATATAATAATATAGAAACTTATATTTTTCGATCAAAAAATTTTAAAGAATTCTTTTTTACTCTTTACTAAGTGAAATAATTATGCCAATATTGCTGTATACTTTTGAGAGAAATAGTAAAATTTAAACTTATATTCTTTGATAAAAAAAAGTAACTTTCTAAATTATTATATTGAATACCATTTTCTCGGAATAATGTTTTTATCGTTAAAAATTAGGCTGTTTACTAACCACTATACACAGCTTGAGGTATATATAATGGCAAAAATTAATTTTAAAAACTTAAAATTAAAAAAATGTGATAATAAAAATTAATTTTAACAATTCTCAAAAATGTAAATAAAATATTAGAAATGATGAAAGCACATTTCTTAGCAAAAACTAATTTTATAAACTTAAAACGACAAAAACTAACAATAATTAAAAAAAATTAAAATTCATCCAAAAAATAAAAAAACAGAAAACAGAAAATTAATTTAAAATATTGTCAAAAATATAAACGAAATAATACAAAAACTGCCCAAGATAATACAAAATTTACTTGAAAAGTTTTAGTTAATATGTTAGTAAATAGATGGTCCTAGTGCATGAAGTAATTTTCACCTGGAACTGTAGCACCGATGTTGGCTGTCCCGATCCGCTCGTGTTTTTGGAGAGAAAAGTAAAAGGTTGCTGAAGTAGTTTAGAAGGAAGTAAAAGAATGTAGCGTGCTCATAGAATTTTGGCAATTTTTCTTTTAGGTGTAGCAAATGGAGCGCTTCTTTTACTTTTTATTTTTTTATATTTCTTTTTAGCATTTTTCCTTCTATTGTATTCTCATTAATATATGTATATATATATATATATATATTATATATATATATATATATATATATATATATATATATATATATATATATATATATATATATATATATATATGAATATAATATATAATTTTTTAAAAAAGGAATAAAAGATTATATAAGATTAAAAAAGACTAAATAAGAAAATCATTAGCAATTTTCATGCGCTATGCCACTATCAAGAAAGTCTATATAAAATATCAATTAAAAGGATTCAAAAAATAAAAAATATAAAGAATTGGAACGAATATGGAATTGGTGTATTTGAAGCTGTGGGGGGGGAATTGCGACCCCCACATTCCGGTTAAATGGTCATTTTAATCATATGAAACGCTCCCGGTCACCATAAGTACATCAATAAAAACAGACTAAAATCTAAAATCAATCTATACAAAAAGCAATACCATAAACAAAATGAAATTTAAACCTATTACAACAAACCAATTTATAAATTAAAATTATAAAATTCACTAAATGTACTAAAATGACTTATAACTATAAACCATTGTGTACATTAAAATACAAAATTCACTAAAAAAATACTAAAATGGATTAAAAAACCACTAAGAATACCAAAGTAAAAATACACATACTCATATCCAACCCACAAGACGCATAACATCCTCTTTACCCCATCCAAGACACGACTGAATATATATATATATATATATATATATATATATATATATATATATATATATATATATATATATATATATATATATATATATATGTATATATTTGTAATAGATCAGTGGCATTTTGCTATAATTAAATATTAAATATGATATAAAGCAAACTTGCTTTATTATTTTAACGTAGACTAATGTATTTGAAGAAACAATGAACAGTAATACTCAACTACACAGCACTATCTAAGCAAATTCCTATGCCTATTTTGTCAGCTTCTTTACTCTGTATAGATCCACTCGACGGTGTGACTTTCTCCTATTACGTTATCGTCAATGAGTTCTAATTATTTTTAATTATGAATTGCTTAATTTTTAAGTCCCATTATTAAATGTGAAACCTCTCTCTCTCTTTATATATATATATTAATTAAAGCATACTCCCGGATATATGTTGAATCGGTTCGGTGCGGTTCTTAATTTTTCTGGACAGTACTCTATATCTCAGTTTCGTTGATTTGCCGACTAACATTGACAATCACCGCTCATTCACTTCTTAATCACATATGCCCCTGTCGATTTTGGGTACTTCAAGCTAGATATGTCCCTTAAGGATCTGCTACATTTGTGATGCCCATAATTATACCTTTTTCGAAATCAGAGAGCTCCTAACTGCGAGGCATCTTGCATGCGACTAACGCCGGTGCCGTTTATACATTGTATACCGGCGGAAGCCGTGACGTACCTCAGGACCGCAAATATGTCATTTGCATAGGTGTCCAAAACTTATTGGTAAACAGTGAATTTATCATGGTAGAAACATATAATTATTAATAACAAAAAGAAACAAATGGAAAGATTACATTCATTAATCCTAAGTATAGGTTAGCAAATAAATAGCTACAATACCAGTAAAAATTTGTTTCCTATTAAAATTGAAACACCACTTAACAAAGATGATACTGGTGTGAAAAACATAAGAGACCCTTAAAATATAAAATATAATTAAAACTTCTATGATAAAATAAGTAACTGCCGCCCAGAACTGTCTTTTTTGGCTTTGCTATCTGTTCGCATAGGAGGCATGTGGTGTGGCCATTACGACTGTACTTAAACTTCACCAAGTTTGAGAGTTGTATTGATCGCCAGGACGTGATTCAGGACCATGCTTGGAGTCCCGGTAAATATGCGCAGTGCCGGGAAAGGACGCATCATTCACAGGACAATAGAACGACGGACGCATCAGCATAGAATAATGGAACAACGAGTTGAAGAGGTTTTTTAAGAGTGGATCAGGACAGCCAATTTCGGTGCTACAGCTCCAGGAGAAATTCGCTTGATTCACTGGTGCCATCTATTTACTAATATATTAACTAAAACTATTAAAGTAATTTTGTATGATCTTGGGCAGTTATTGTATTATTTCATTTAATTTTCTAAATTTTATTTTACTACAATTCTCTATTTTCTCTTTTTATTTTTTTTTGCTTGAATTTTAAATATTTTATTTTCATTTTTTGCTAATTTATGTCATTTTAAGTTTATAAAATTACATTTTGTTAAGAATTGAGCTTGGGAAGTGCTTGCCTCGTTTCTAATGTTTTATTTATATTTTTGACAATTTTTAAAATTCGCCTTACCGGATTATCGCAAGTGTGGGTCTTTTTCATTTATTCTATTATTATGAAAGTGTTCCCTTTTTAAAATCGTTTATAACTTACGTAATTTCCAACTACCCCCTTTTTAGACCTGATGTGTGTGTGTGTGTGTTTGTGTGGAGAGACAGAGAAAGAGAGAGTGTATATAACTATTTAATAATATGAAAATCAACACTTTCGTCGCTTCATGGGTTTAGAAAATATTCACTAAGATAAATATGCTGATACCTTTAACCCATATTGAACCGCTGTCCTATAAACTGGACAGCAAATAAAATTCCATTTAATAATAAAGTTATAAATATTTTCTGAGTGGATTTTGTTTTAACACCATTAAAATAGAGACACTTAAGCATAGTAACAAAAAAAAAACAGAAATCAATTTATATTGCATTGTAAAATTTATTTTCAGCAACCTCTTAAAAATTGTCATTTTTTAATCTTTAATTTTATATTTATTATTATTATTATTATTATTATTTAAACATTGTGGAGGTTACTTATAGTTTAAAAAGAGAGCTAATAATGTCTCTGAAAGTTTTTGTTGCAATATTTTACATGTGTACTTTATAAGTGTAAAAAAGGTGCCCTAAAATTAATACGACTGTCCAATCCCGATTATTTTTCTATGAATTCGATATTGAATTGATATGTCACATTCTTTTCTTATTTTTCAATGAAAACCAGTTCACACACCTGGACACAGCAAGGGGTAAATAGATATATATTCTATTCAGAAAACTGGAGATTTTTTGCAAGATAAACTTACTCTCTTACTGCCAGTTCAATAACTGCAAGAGAAAACCTACAACAGTTTGCTTAAAATGTAATGTTGGATTTTGTTTTGACTGTTTCCCCAAATTTGATCTGTGAATCAGCCTAATGCAGTGTAAGTGATATTTGTTAAGTTTTAGTAGCGTAATGGACCGTTCTCCTATTTATTAGACAGCCAATTACATAAAAAATTAAAAATATTTTTTCAAAATTTTGGTTTTATATACTTAGTTACACCATATTAACACTCCGAGTGGAAATACATCCAGGAAAAATCTCCAAAAATACGCTAAAAGTTTACTGTATCAGTGGCCAAAGCGTTCTATGATTTTTTCCTTCATTCTTTGTCTTCTAGAATGGAATGAGGGAAACCCATCCTCATTATTGTCCCTTTATTTCCGGTTATAAATAGATATATAAACTGGTATTATAGATTGTTAATTTTTAAAACACATAAAGCTCGTCATTTCTCGAAGATCATCCCATAAGATATAACTGATTCTAAAAGTACAAATAAAAATATTCTTTGAGAGGTTTGGTTTTGGTTTGGAGTGCTACGGTCTACTTTTTGCAACACGAGGGCTAATGAGACCGGGACCTACAGCTTAAAGCCGATTCCGAACGGCTACGAACATCCATGCCGCAGTGGGACTCGAACCCACGAACTCCGGTACCGAAGGCCAGCACCCTAACCAATCGTCCATCGCTCAGCATATTCTTTGAGAGATTTATTTGTATTTTTTTTTTACGAAAGACACCCAAGATATTTAAGTTTTGCGGTTATAGATACATCTGTTACCACAAATGAAATACTTCGAATTAGAAATTTATAAAGCCATGAAAAGTTATCAGACTGTTTGTGCTTCAAGTGGTAGGGATACATCCCTCAATAAATGTCAGTCAAAGAGGGCTGCAGTTCTTAAACAATAGACCTGACCCTCCTACCATAAAATCACTGGCAGAAATGTACATTACATCTATTTTCAGAGAGTTTTGGGGGGTTGAAAACTTTATGTGGCAACAGCTTTGAAGACATCATCGGTTTGGCGAAATTGCACGCGCAAACTGCTTAAAAGATTAATGATATGGATTAAGTTTTAATAACTTACAGAAATATATAGTTGGTGTGGTACCATATGGGTTAAGATTGAAGAGAGTACACCTTTAACTAAATGCAGAAAGGTCTGCTCAGATTGTGATAACAGAAAACATATCGGCTGGAGTTTACAAATCTTGCTTCAAAATTATGTCTTCCTACATAAGCCATTGGACCGAAGATGCATGGAGGACACCATAGAGGATTTATCCATGTTTCAGATATTCATCTGTTTCGGATTATACGAGAAATACAAAAATGTTTATACTAAACATATCTGTGTCTGCATTCACTTCTATTCGAGCTTTGTGCGTTCGAGTATTATTTGTTTCCTATTTAGAGATCCCAAAGCCGGAGATAATAAAAAAAAATTCTATTCAAGTGGACTTAGACTTGCTATAAATCCTTGAGCTTGTTTACAAAAAAGGATAATTCGAAAGTGTTAAGTTGGAAGAAATCTTTTCTAGTGCAAATGCAGTACTTGTTATTCATATTTTATATATGAGACGTAAAATAATCCCAAAATATAAAACATACTTTACACCTATGATTGAGTTTGCTTATACTAGTACAAGACGTATCGTTGGCAAAGGATTAATTTTTACTTGATTTATAGCTATTATTTATTTGTTGTACATTTATACGTGGAGCATCCAGAAATTTTCCCTATTTAAAAGAAAAACAAAAACTCACACTTTCATGGACATATTTTTTGGCAACAAGTACAGCAATGTTTCAGCTAATTTTCAACATAGCCACCACCAGATTTGAGACACTTGTCGTATTGTGGGAACAACTTTTGTATACCTCTATCGTAGAACTCTGACGAATGTGAATGGAACCAGCCTTGCTGTCCCAGAACACCGTGCACATCCCTTACCGTACCAACAGCATCTGTTTGAATTTGTTCCTGACTGATTTGGTTTGGTTTGGAGCGCTACGGTCTACTGTTTTGCACACGAGGGCTAATGAGACCGGGACCTACAGCTTAAAGCCGATTCCGAACGGCTACAAACATCCAAGCCCGAAGCGGGATTCGAACCCGCGAACTCTGGTTCCGAAGAGCAGCGCTCTACCATTCGGCCATCGTTCGGCTGTACCTGACTGAAGATCAACTATGATGCCAATGCATTGACTGCTGCTTGGTTTTCAGGGTAAAGTGAGAAATCCAAGTCTCATTGTCCGTGACGATCCCGTCGAGGAACTCGTCACCGTCATCGTGATACCGTTTCAGAAATGTCAGTGCTGTTCATGAGCGTTGAATTTTGTGTTCGGGTGTCAGTTTCGGCTCATAAACCTGACCAAGCTAACGATGAATTTCAATTGGCACAATGCTTTGTGCATTCAAGATCACTTAAAGAACCTTGCAGGCGGTGGGAGAACACATTAGAGTTTCCATTTCAGACCATTGCTACTCCGCTACTGGCACGAATGGGACTGGTCCAGCTGGCATATGATTAATACTTCTTAGATCTGTCACGCAAGCGCAATTTAACAATTATAATTACATTTACTTTAAAGGGAAAAACATTAGGAAACTCACTTTCTGCATGCGCCTCGTATGTTATTTTAAAAATTCACTATTTGAAATGACAAAGGCAAATTAATGTTTCAACACTAGAATTACGGTCCGAGCCCATTTGATTCAAATATATATATATAAACTTATAATATATATATATACTATATATATAAATATATATTAAAATATATAAATATTCTTTATCTATATAAAATACAATATAAATATATATACTTATATAATTTACATATATATCATATATATATGAAATAAAATTTATATTTAAATAATATATTTTAAAATACAATATATATCAATATATATTTTAATATATTTATTATACTATATTATATATAAATATTATATTAATATATACAATATATACATATAAAAAAAAATATATATATACTTTACATTTCATATATATAAAAATAAAACAAATATATGTACATATATTTTACTATATATATATATATATATATAAATTTTATATATATATAAATATTAATATATATATATAATATATACATATATATATAAAAATATATATATATATAATATATATTATATATTTAAAAATTAAATAAAAAAATTGTATATTATTTTTACTTTATATTATTTTTATATTTTTTTATATCAAAATTTAATCATATAATATTTTATACTAATATGTAATATATATATAAACATATTATATACATAAATATATATACATATATATAAATATTTAATATATATATATATACATATTTATATACATATATATATACATATATTTTAAAATAAATATATTATATAATACTATATTATTTATAAAAATATATTTTATATACATATATAGATATATATTATATATTTAATATATATATAATATATATATATATAAACAATATCAATATTCATATATACATAATACATATATCAATATACAAATCAATACTATATTATATAATATATATTTTATAATATATTAATATAATTTAAATTTAAAATTATTGTATATTTATTAATTTAAAAAATTTATTAATTATAATATTTTTTATTTAATATGAATATATATATATTTATATTTGAAAATGTTCTAAATACTTAAAAAAAAAAAAAATTTTTTTTGTATAATATTTGTATCGATATCTTTGAAATTCGCGCCTACGTGGTCGAAAAAAAATGAAGATCATAAATTTTATACATGTTTATTCAGCTACAGAGCAAAACATTTACAAAGGGTTTTGCGCAGCCTTAAAACCTTGACGCTAAACCACATAAAAACTTTGTTATAATGCTTAATTTCATAAAATCGCGAAAAAAAAACAAAAGATTTTAACCGCCGAACACTAAAAATGAAGAAATTGCTTTTGTATTTTTTATAAAATGTAGTAATTATTAGTTTAATTAAAATAAATTTTTTTTACAATTTTATATATTATATATATAAATATATATATATAAATAAATATGTATATATATATAATATATATATAATATATAATATGTAATATTTTATATAATTTATATATATATATAATTGTTTTATATGTAAATATAAAAAATATATATATATATGTATACATATAAATTATATATAAAAATAAAAATAATATAAAAATATATATTATATATCAAATATATATATATATAAAAATTATACTAAATATTTATATATTTTTATATATTATGTTTATATATGACATAAATATACTTATAAATAATATAATATAAATTATTATATTTATAATATATATACATATTATATAAAGTCTTAAAAATACATATTTTAATATATATTTATACATATATACTTAATTACATAATTTATGAATATTATGAACGATATATCTTATTTTGTAATTATATATTTGTTTAAAAATTTGTTATAATATATAATGTATATATATATATAATTATTTTTGTGTATTAATTTTTTATATACTAACTGTTTTATAAAAATATATTTTATATAATTATTATATATATAATATAAAATATATAAAAATTGTATATTTATGTCATACAAAAGTATATATTATTATGTAAATAAAAATTAGTTTTTTGTCATATATTTTATATGAGTTTATATAAAATTTTTATATATATAAAATATTAAATATGTATATATATATACTTATACATTATTTATTATATAAAATACATATATAAAAATATATATATATTTTTAATATATATTTATTATTATATGTATATAAATATATATTTTATATAAATATATGTATATATTTTTTAAATATAAAAATAATGTTATTTCAATATATGTTATAAAAATACGAATATAAAAATAATAAATCTGTATATAGTATTTATTATATTAAATAGTTATATTTTTGTATATAAAAATATAGATATATATATTGTTTATTATTATTATATATATTTTATATACTTAAAATTTTTTTTATATAATTATATATAATTATATATTTTATACTGTATATATATATGTAATTATATATATATGTATATATATATATATGTATTTTTGTAAAAATTTTTGAAAACATTTTTACTATAAATAAAATCAAAAAACATAAAATTTTTACTAAATATAATATTATAAATATAAATACATTAAACTTTTAATCAATATTTTTTCAATTTTATTATATAATATCATACTTAATCTGTAAAACATAATATTTATTTATTTAAACATTTAAATATACTACATATATGATAAAATATCATTAAAATATAGAATATACAATATACAAAATATTCATAAAATATTCAAATACTTATCTTACATGAAAAACATATGATATATACAATACAATATACATATTATATACTTTTAATTTTTATATAAATATATATAATATATAAAAATATATATATATATAATTATAAAAATATATATATTTATATATATAATATTACATGAATATCACTTTTAAAAACATATGTTTGGTTTTTAGTTATATAAAATAATGTATTTTCATTCTTCTTCAACGCAGATCCCTTCATTTAGCATTATCAAATGGGGTATACCTGTTTTTACGGCTGTGAGTCAATTTGTCTAATAGATTGTATATGAAAATAAATAAATATAATAATAAATATAGCATAAAATAAATATAAATTATAAAGTATATAAAGTATAGCATAAAGTAAATATAGAGAAGAAGTCGAGAACACTTCCATTCCAATGACAGAAATTCATGCTACAGATGCACGGAAGAATTGTCAAGATCAACAATCATGCAAAAGAAACAGATGTAGAAACATTTGTGCTAAATGTAATAGAAATATTTGCGGAAAATGTCTTTCAAAAACAGATTTTATATGTAAAAAATGTCTTTCATGAATTTGTTTATAATAAACATTTCATTTAAATTAAATTGGAACTATTTTCTTTGCAAAAAACTTCCATTTCCTTGTATGAGTCAAATTGGCTCACTTCAGTAAAAATAGGTATAGAATCAACATTCGTAAATCTAGAGTTACTTTCAGGTAATATAGTTTTGTCAAAAAACTTGTAAAAAAATCATTCTAAAAGGAGAAGAACTTTATATTTTATGATAAAATGCAGTTTCTCTGAATCTTTGTCTCCAAATGTACTATGTTTCCTTAACACTTTGACTGCCAAGACAAAATTGCAAATGTTCACAACGGGGCCAAACTTTTTTTTTGTGTAATTTGTATTTTTTCAACATAAAACTATATATAAAAACAATATTTCAAAACAAACAATATTTCAAAACAAACTCTCTCTATTTATATATATTCCTTTTTTGTTGCATCCAAATATTTAAATTTTTCATAAAAACTTAGCTCATAATATCGTCACATATACCAATTTGCGCAAAAAAAGTATACCTAAAACATCGTAGGGAGCCAACAAATCAAACTCTAAATACTATTTTCATGTAAGATAACGGATAGCCATGGCCTGAAGTGTTAAACCACCATGGCTATCATATCGGATAGCCAGTGTCTCAACGGAAATATCACTGGATATCACATATGATAGCCATGGCAGTCAAAGTGTTAAGGAAATATCGAACCATGGCCTTCGGTACTGAAGTTCGTGGGTTCAAAACCCACAATGGCATGGATGTTCGTAGCCATTCAGAATCGGCTTTAAGCTGTAGGTCCTGGTCTCGTTAGCCCTCAAATTGCAAAAAAGTAGACCGTAGCACTCCAAACCAAACCAACCTTAAGGAAATTGTTATGACACACAGGAATAAGTTTCGCCATGAAATTAAAACATTTAGTTGTTAAGCCTTAATTCACTAAAAAAATTATAAAACGTGTTCAAATTCAAATCTAAACAAAATCCAACTTTCTCCTAAAACTAAATGGATTATGTCATTCTCTAAGTAAATTTTTTTCTTCTAACACATTTAATCGCACTAAATTTTTAAGGTGCAGTTTAAATGTCTCGAAACATTCTTTAAAAAAAATATAATAATCACTGAATGTCTAGGAAATTTATCGCAGATTAGGAAAAAACGATTATCTGGTGATTAGTAAAGGAGTAAAAAATTAATACCTTGCTTTGGTTAACTTAATTTTTTTTAAATAAAAACAGAAGTATTTAGTGTGTTAATGTCGAATTAACACAATTATTCTTCATTAATCTCATAGGATTATAGAAGATATGATTGCACGGAAATCGATTTTTTTTCTTCCGTTCATCTGATTTATTTTTTTTATATATATAAATTGCGGAATACATGACAATGACTTGTTCATCTGTGTTAAGTAGGATAAATAAAGAAAATTGTCTTTGCTTTATGAGAGCATTATTAAAAATTTATTTAACGAATATGTAAAAGTTTTTGAACTTTTTAACTCCCTTTTTTCAATTACTCTGTCTGAATACATATTTTTCATTCGATTTAATAGGTATAAATAAATAGAAAACCAAAGTAATTAAGTTTGATTTCCTAAACAGACAGTATTTTAGAAAAACAAATGTTATTTACCAATCGTTTAATTTGTTAGAAAAAAAATTTATTACCAAAAGGATAAAATAATCACTTTTACATATAAATTTATTGATGAATGTTTAATTTTTTAACTGTCATGCCCGAGATTATCTCGGGCATATCACTGGTGTTCGAAAATGTCAAGCCCGAGTATTACTCGGGGTAATTTTTTATTAATGCATCGTATTGTTATACCCGAATATATATCATGTACTTCAAAATATAAATTTTTAACTACTAAGTATAATTTATTTTGTAGTAAAGTAGTTATTTTTTTAGTTAGTAAAGTAGTTATTATTTTGTAGAGTTTTGCAATAAAAAAAATTCACAATTTGTGTACTCAAATTAGCAAAATAACTTGACAGTTAAAGGGTTAATACAAGTGAGATACATTTACATATAGTCTCCTGCAAATAATATACATGAAAACTGAAAAAAAATCAATAGTAGAAAATACATCATAAATCACGACAGCAATCAACTATATCATAATATCCTAAGTTATCTGTCCGTTTGTCCTCGAATTGATGAAGCGGTTGCACTTGGAATGGATAGAGGCATCCATATTGGATTCTTGATGAGGTAGGGTTAGCAAAATTCAAAGCAACTAAAGTTTATCTTTTCCTAAACTATCGATCCGATTCTAAAATAAATTCGTAAAAATATGCTTCATATAACAACAAAAAATACTGTCGTCTTTAAAACGTTCCTAATCTACCCCTTCCCCCGTTTTCGAGCGTTTAATACCAAAATTTCAAGTCCTGTTTCCCCGGTTAAGAGCAAGCAATTAAATGTATCAATTTATCACATAATAAATAGGTAAAAATAACATCTTTTCTAGCATTATGACGTTATTCCTTTAACCATCTCATTTAATCATTTCTCATTTTAAATTATTTATATATAGTATGCATTATTTTCATATGTTTCATCACTGAACCATTCGATTATTTTTTGTTGCACTGAAAATTTCATCACCGGTATTAACAACAAATCGTTTTCATAAAAGTATAGGAGTCTATTTCACGGACTAATAAATATCTAGCGTTTAAGTTACATATCTTTGAAAATTAAGAAGTTTCTTCTTTTGTGTGTTTGTTTTTTATACATAACCACACGGTGTGCAATCGATTCGCTCAATTTTGGACATCATTCAAATATACAGCCAAATACTGTCAATATTAAAACCTCTGCTGTTCATTCTATCATGTTATATGACAAGATAAATTAAAGTAGCCAACTAACATATGGTCAGTAGAGTTTTTTAATGTTAATATTATGTTTTACCATGTACAAAACTTTTCGAGATAAATCTAAACTTTTAGGATGAATTCGAGGAATATAAAGCCAAGGACAAATAAGCATGTATATTATTACTGTTCCCTATACCAGTGTACAGAATGTCAGATATCTCTTTGTGTTGTCCCTTTTATAAAAACTATCATACAAAAAATAATATTTAACTTTTTTCTTTTGCCCGAAAGAACTCATCTCGGGATAGTAAACTAACGTTAAAACTACGTGCTTTTACACTTTTAAAGAAATAAAAATTCATTTTAAAACCTACATATTTTGTTTTGTTTCTTTTCCCTGTACTTAAAAATAAAATAAAAAAATGTGACGATTTTTTGCAATTAAAAAAAAATGTAAGGGAAGCGGTTAAGAAATCACAGACTGAGCTACGATATTCCATGCATATTAGTAATTTATTATTGCTTAGAATCGTAATGAAATCGGAAAATTTAAATTGGCTCCTTTCAGATGTTTATATGTTTCGGGTTATATTAGAAATACAAATTTGTTTATAGAGATATATTTTTTAATGAGCAGAGCTTTATGTTAGTTTATGGGCACTACTTTTTGTACGTTTCATGACGCATTGGATATCCACAGTCTGCAGTTGAAATATATGTATCAAAGTTGTATCTTTAAAATTGTTAGTTTTCTATTCAGCAGAGGGTAATTTAAAAAACCCAACTGAAAGTAAAATATTTTCTAGAGTAACTAAAGAATTTGTTAGTCATATCTAACATTGGGAGAACGTAAAAGCTCTAAACAATAAAAAAAATTAATTCTACAATTATATTTTGTTATGGAAATATAGCAATATGTCTTTTCCAAAAGAAGTGATTACTTCCTGAATAAATGGATTCGTGAAGCTTTTTTAATAGCGAATGATAATACTAAAACAAAATTACTCAAGAAAATTAAGCATAATTGATAATTATGCGAATATTTAAGAAACATCTAGTGAAAATAGTATATATTGGTATGCAAGTGTATTTGGAATATAAGATAATTGTTGGAACAAAACCCTTTTACAATAAAAATCTCTAATTTAAAAATAAGCTCTAAGCATTAAAAAAGTTTAATACTACTATTATATTTTGTATTAAAAATATAGGAATATATGATTTCCTAAATGAAGTGATTACTTCTTGAATAAATGGAAGCGTGAGGCTTTTTTAATAGCAAGTGATAATACTAAAACAAAATTACTCAAGAAACTTAAGCATAATTAATAATTATGTGAATATTTAATAAACATCTGGTTAAAACAAGGTATACTTGGTATGCAAGTGTATTTGGAATATAAGAAAATTGTTGGAACAAAACTCTTT
This sequence comes from Pardosa pseudoannulata, assembly GCA_032207245.1. Lineage (NCBI taxonomy): Eukaryota > Metazoa > Arthropoda > Arachnida > Araneae > Lycosidae > Pardosa > Pardosa pseudoannulata. The sequence continues at coordinate 110,714,691 of CM063500.1, read as the reverse complement.
TCCAGTAAAAACCTCTAATCAAAATAAGCTCTAAGCAATAAAAAAGTTTAATACTACTATTATATTTTGTTATAAAATTATAGGAATATATCATTTCCTAAATGAAGTGATTACCTCTTGAATAAATGGAAGAGTGAGGTTTTTTCAATAGCGAGTGATAATACTAAAACGAATTTACTCTAGAAAGTTAAGCATAATTGATAATTATGTGAATATTTAAAAAAAATCTATTCAAAACAGGGTATACTTGGTATGCAAGTGTATTTGGAATATAAGAAAATTGTTGGAACAAAACTCTTTTACAATATAAATCTCTAATCAAAAAAAGCTCTTAGCAATAAAGAAGTTTAATACTACTATTATATTTTGATGTGAAAATATAAGAATATATCTTTTGCTAAAGGAATTATTACTTCTTGAATAAATGGAAGCTTGAGGCTTTTTTAATAGCGAGTGATAACACTAAAACGAAATTACTCTAGAAAATGAAGCATAATTGATATGTGAATATTTAAGAAACATCTTGTCAAAATAGTGTATACTTGGTATTCAAGTGTATTTGGAATATAAGAAAATTGTTGGAACAAAACTCTTCTACAATAAAAATCTCTAATCAAATTAAGCTCTAAGCAATAAAAAAGTTTAATACTACCATTATATATTGTTATGGAAATATAGGAATATGTCATATCCTAAATGAAGTGTTTACTTCTTGAATAAATGGAAGCGTGAGGCTTTTACAATAGCGAATGATAATACAAAAACAAAATTACTCTAAAAAATTAAGCATAATTGATAATTATGTCAATATTTAAGATACATCTAGCCAAAACAGGGTATATTTAGTAGGCAAGTGTATTTGGAATATAAGAAAATTGTTGGAACAAAATACTTTTACCATAAAAATCTCTAAGCAGAAAAATCTCTGAGCAATAAAAAAGTTTTATAGTACTATTTTATTTGGTTGTGAAAATATAGGAATATATCTTTTTTTAAATGAAGTGATTACTTCTTGAATAAATGGAAGCGTCAGGCTTTTTAATAGCGAGTGATAATACTAAAACGAAATTACTCTAGAAAATTAATCATAATTAATAATTACGGGAATATTTAAGAAACATCAAGTCGAAACAGAGTATACTGAGTATGCAAGTTTATTTGAAATATAAGAAATTTGTTTTAACAAAGTCTTCGACAATAAAAATCTCTAAGCAAAATAAGCTGTAAGCACTAAAAAAGTTTATTACTACTATTATATTTGTTATGAAATTATAGGAATATATCATTTCCTAAATGAAGTGATTACTTCTTGAATAAATGAAAACGTGAGGCTTTTTCAATAGCCAGTGATAATACTAAAACGAAATTACTCTAGAAAATTAAGCATAATTGATAATTATGTGAATATTTAAGAAACATCTAGTCAAAACAGAGTATACTTGGTATGCAAGTGTATTTGGAATATAAGTAAGTTGTTGGAACAAAACTCTTCTGCAATAAAAATCTATGCAAAAAAAGCTCTAAGCAATAAAAAAGTTTAATACTACTATTATATTTGTTATGAAATTATAGGAATATATCATTTCCTAAATGAAGTGATTACTTCTTGAATAAATGGAAACTTGAGGCTTTTTTAATAGCGAGTGATAATACTAAAACAAAATTACTCTAAAAAATTAAGCATAATTGATAATTATGTGAATATTTAAGAAACATCTAGTCAAAACAGATTATACTTGGTATGCAAGTGTATTTGGAATATAGGAAAATTGTTGGAACAAAACTCTTTTACAATAAAAATCTCTAATCAAAATAAGTTCTAAGCAATAAAAAAGTTTAATACTACTATTATATTTTGTTATGAAATTATAGAAATATATCATTTCCTAAATGAAGTGATTACCTCTTGAATAAATGGAAGCGTGAGGCTTTTTTAATTGCGAGTGATAATACTAAAACAAAATTACTCTAGAAAATTAAGCATAATTGATAATTATGTGAATATTTAAGAAACATCTAGTCAAAACAGGGTATACTTGGTATGCAAGTGCATTTGAAATATAAGAAAATTGTTGGAACAAAACTCTTCTACAATAAAAATCTCTAATGGTAAAACAAAGTTCCAACTCTAAAGAAATAACTAAGTAATGTCTACACACATTACTTGCAGGTTCACTTCTAAAAAATCTACAATAACACATAACATCTCATAATATGTAAGTTTCCCACTTAGCTCATCTCTAACTGATGAGTACCAGAAAAATGAAAAATAGGGTAAGAGGGCTTACCTAGGTAGTAATGCTGGAATAGGTGATCCACTATAATGTGACAGTCATGGGACCTATAATTTACACCTATAAACCTATAAATATAATGCAAACTAGGACATTTTATATATTATTCCGCACACACCAAGAACTTTTCCGCGTTACACAAAAACGCTCATATATACAACACATAAACAGAACTCACAACACCTTACGTAGCTAACAACTAACCAAAATAAAAAACAACATTCTTTAGAACATGATGTGTTAATCTTTTTTTTTAAACCCTGGCGCCATCTCTTGGTATTAGTGACAACTAGCGTAAATTAAACAACCAAAATATAAAAAAAGCATAAGAAGTGTTTCATTTACATTTATTACGTAAAGAAAGAAATATGTATGGTCATATATAGTTAAGATTTTATTTGAAGAAATTGCAATAAAAAGTTGATTTTGTAGTTTAACCCTTTGACAGTTTCATTTTTTTCCAGAATTCGGTCAATCAAATGCCACATTTTTATTGCATTTTTTTGTAAATTTTACATTTTTAAGTAAAGATATGTTATTAAAATTAACATTTCTAATATTTTTAAGCATTTATAACTTTTTTCTTTCTATTAAAGCATCTCAGAACTGAAGTTTACCTTTAGTCTCATCGATATCCAAGTTCATTTTTGGAATTGCAGTGAAAGCAAATCTATTAGGTGAATCTGAAGGATTGTCACAATTATTTTCAAAAAATTGTCTTGCTTGACTGATTCTATCTGTACTACTATCAAAGTCACTACTATCCAGGTCATCTAGTAAACTTTCGCTACTATCATTTACAGATAATTCTGTTTCTGATTCCGAGTCACAGTTCGAATCACAAGAAATTAGCTCCATACGCTCTGAATTATCCATTATTTATAAAAGTAAAAATATATTATTCAAAATCTTAACTATATATGACCATACATATTTCTTTCTTTACGTATTAAATGTAAATGAAACACTTCTCATGCTTTTTTACATAAATAAAATTATCAAGCGGTTAGTAAAATATAACCAGAAAGCTGTACACTGAAAGATAACAATTCGTCTTCTGATACCAAACATACGAAAAAACGCGCGGTTTTGAATCAGAGTAGAAAATACAATAAACTGCAAACTATCATTTACTGGACGAATAAATTACTATACGAATAATTTGTTACTAAAACAGGAAAAAATACGGCCGAAACATTGCAAGCGAAATAGAAATCAGATTGCCCGTACGCCGTACGAGCAAATCAGTAAAGGACCGAAAGCTGTGCCCGTACGGCGTACGGGCAAAACAGGGTACAGTTTAACAATTTTTTTTTTCTTAACTCAGCTGGCAATACAGAAGCTATATGCTTTTAAGTTTATCAAAATGTGGCTGCCTCTAGTATCCGAGCATACATTGCCCATATTTGCTATGGGCAATGTATGCTCATAACCTCATAGCAAATATGGGCACAACGATTGCCCATATTTGCTATGAGGTTAGGGATGAATTGTGGACATAAGGAGTTCTGAAACGGTGTTTGTTGTTGTTCTTGTTTCTAATGCCACTTGACAAAACCAAACATGATTGATCCATACGCTACTAGTGTTACGGCAAAGGGGTGAAACTTTCGTTTTAATGAGGACCGCTAGGGTGAAAGAACGACTTTGCTTAAGTGGGTCCTCGTAATTTTCAAGCAGGGACCAAGCATCAGGCCCATCTACTTGGCCTGCTACCCCAGAGGTACTTATTGAGAACTTGATGGACTTTGTGACCACGAACCTATTTTACGTGCTCCAGTCACCTTTAAGGAACACGGCGGATCTGAGTCTGGCTTGAAGTATGTACCCGCAACCTCTGTTCGAGATCGTTGCCTTTGCCCACCGAGCTACCGCTGTTCGAAACGCTGTTTAGGGGGTACGGAAGATTTGCAAAGTGTTCCCGTGCATATCACACATTCAATTGATAGAATTAGGATTATGTAAAATTGCAAGTAAAGCCAAAATTGATTCACTCTACTTTTAGCAGAATATCTCCTGTATAATAATAAGTGTCTGTGAATTTCTGAAGCGGTTGTACCTGGAATGGACACAGGCATCCATATTGGATTTTTCATGAGTTTGGGTTAGCAAAATTGAAAGCGAGTTTGAAATCCAGCCCATCCCCCTATTCGATCGTTTAAAGCTATTATTTCAAGCCTTATCCTTCTTCTTATTCTATGCGAAATTCATTCTTGATAGAATGGCAAAGGCGGAGAGTAATATTTAAATTTTTGAACTGTTTCTACTTGACTACCTGACTTCATATACTCGCTCACAATATGCAGGCGTTGTACGTTTGGTAGAATGTTAGCCCATTTGATCGTCGTACTTCTCGGGTTGACAGTTCTATCCCCAACTCAGCTAATTTTTTTAATGTCTAATAAATTTAATATTTTCTGCTTTTTCTTTTAAATTCTTATTCCGAAAGTTGTTTTATTATTTTTAAAATAAATTTTTACTATTTTTTCAACTTTTTATAATTTTTATTATTTCTATTTTATTAAACCCACGTATTGTTGTACGGAAGTCCCTGGCCACATAAACATTTCATGTTGTGTATCTTTAAACTTTCTTCTCATAATGTAATAATAGCCTAAATTATCTGTCCTCGAAATTATGAAGCGGTTGGACCTGGAATTGATAGCGCATCCATATTGGATTTTTGATGAGTTAGGGTTTGCAAAATTCAAAGCAAGTAAAGTTTATATTTTCCTAAACTATAGATCTGATTCTGAAGTAAATTGGTATGAATAAGCTTCGTATCACAGCGAAAAATACTGTACTGTTTAACACATTCGAAATCCACCTCGTCCCCTTTTCGAGCGTTTAATGCCATTATATTAAACTACATTTTAAGAGCAAGCGATTAAACTTATCAACTTATCACATAATAAATAGATAAAAATAACAATTTTTTTTTCTAGCATTATGACTTTATTCCTTTAACCATCTCATTTAATCATTTCTTATTTTAAATTATTTAAATATTCTCTGCATTATTTTCATACGTTTTATCACTAAACTTAGATATTATATAAATAATTTTCTTTTTTATTTGACTTAAATAATAGATTAAGTACATATGTGATAATTTTAATCGATTATTTTTGTTGACAGGTAATTCTCAGCCAAAAAAAGACAAACCATTTTTTTACCTTCCTCATAGGGTTCTTTACAATTCTGGAAAATTAAAAATTTTACTAATTCCGTCATATGACGGGCTATATGCTAGTTTTAGAATAACTTTTTGAAGAAGAAATCCGAGCCTTATACGAATCGAATATTGGTAAGCATGCATCATATGTACAAAGCTCTAGTCCCGCGTCTAAATCAACTCTTAATTATTTAACAAAGAAAGAGAACTGAACAGGAATAAAACGTATCCATTTTAATGAAATATCTTCAAATTAACTTGAATCTTTTAGAATTGCCTGGAATTTCGTATCAGTCTCGTTCTGGGGTCTACACCTGATCCGGCATGTTTCAAAGTATATTCTCTTTGTAACTGCTCCGAGCGGTGGCGCTGACTCTATGTCCAGTCGTCAGTCACACCCTAGTCATTTGGGTACGACTTCGCATAGGTTTCTTGAAATAAAGCGGCGTTTGATGTTAAATAATCAGAGCCATGGATATTTCAAACTTAACAAGGTTGATTTATTACAACAAAAAATGACTATTTAAAGAAAAAATAAGTTATATGCACAGGCAACCTATCAGAGAGGAGATCACTATATATCAACTTGCTCTCTCAGAGTTCAGTCCGGAGTCCCCTACCGCTTCTTCTTTCTCAAACAGGAAACCTCGATTTTAGGGAAGATCGACCCCCCCTATTTGACCTTGTCCTTGGGGTAGCTGAAGCGCCCTTGGAGCCTAGCCGACTCCATCAAAGCAAAATTCCTTTTCTCTGTCGGTGCGTTGACAAACGACACGCTTGACACCTCCATGGGTCAAAAAACCATTACGGGGACAATACTGTCATTTTCAATTGTTAAAATGAACAAAAGTTCGATTGACCAGCGACAAAGAAGGACGTGACTCTTACACTTTTATCTGCAGTTGACTTCTGAAGACGTATTTCTAGGAGCTCGTTAATTAAAATTTAAGTTATTCTCAGAATTGCGAGTTCTTTTTCAATGGATCAATGACTGCTGTATTCATTATAAGCTAACTGCCTGGTGTTCTTCTTGCCCAGTAACCCGGGTATGTAAAAACAATAGGATTTACACAACAATAATTATTTGTGACCGGCATTCAAAAAATAGCCGTAGTTTCATGTAAAATCTCCAATATATAATAATAGCCTAAATTATCTGTTCATCTGTATCCGAATGTATGAAGCGGTTGGACCTGGAATGGATAGAGGCATTCATATTGGATTCTTGATGAGTTAGGTTTAGAAAAATTCAAAGCGAGTAAAGTTTAACTTATCCTAAACTATTGATCTGATTCTAATCTATATTGGTATGAATTTGCTTCATGTTATAACGAAAAATATTGTCGTCTTTTAAACGTTCGGAATCCACCCCTTTCCCCCTTTTCGAGCGTTTAATGCCATTATTTCAAGTTCTATTTACCCCGGTTAGAAAAATTCAAATCGAGTAAAGTTTATCTTCTCCTAAGCTATTGATCTGATTCTAAACTATATTGGTATAAATTTACTTCATGTTACAGCAAAAAATAATGTCGTCTATGAAACGTTCGAAATCTACTCTTTTCCCCCTTTTCGAGCGTTTAATGCCATTATTTCAAGTTCTATTTAACTCGGTTAGAAAAATTCAAAGAGAGTAAAGTTTATCTTCTACTAAACTATTGATCTGATTCTAAACTATATTGGTATGAATTTGCTTCATGTTACAGCGAAAAATACTGTCGCATTTCAAACGTTCGAAATCCACCCCTTTCCCATTTTCGAGCGTTTAATGCCATTATTTCTAGTTTTATTTACCCTGGTTAAGAGCAGGAGATTGAATTTATCAATTTATCACATTTTAAGTAGATGAAAATAACATTTTTTTCTGGCCGAAATAATCGATTAGGTACATATGTGATAGTTTTAAATCTAAACATCGATTATTTTTTGTTGCAAAACAATTCTCAGAAAAAAAATTTACCTGACTTCTAGAGTACTTTACAATTCTATAAATTTAAAAATTTTACTGATCCCGTCATATGAACGGCTATATGCTAGATATAAAATAGTACCTTTACACCTTATGAAATTTTAATTGCTAATATTTAGCTTTTTACCTCGCAACTATTATATTTTCTGTTAAGTTTTGATGTAGCTACATTTTTCCAATATATATTTTATAAGGTATAAAGTAATGTATTAATATAAAAATATATTATGCTTTACGCGTACTTTATTGTTTTATTTATTTAAAATGTTGAAAATATGTCATCAATAAATATTTATAAGAGAATATTTAAGGCACATTTATGAAATGAGTTTAACAGTAAGCTGCCAAATTCTATTATCTAAAATGAAATCTTAATTGGTGTCTAGACATTTATTTTGGGTCACGGTTGCTTTAGATTGAAGTGTTTATTCATTAATTTTAAATCAATATTATTCACCGTTTATATTTTAAATATTTATATATTTGTTACTCTACACATAGCTTTATTAAATATTATAAAGTATTTTTACGTAGTTATATTAAGTTGAAAATAAATTTTGATCTATTTCAATTAAAGTTATATGAAATAAATTTGTTTAAACACTAACAAATTATTATAGAGAATAGAAGCATACAGATAGAGTAGTTTTAGTAAACTTTTCACGAGCACTAATTAATTGTAGCAGAGAAACACAAAATTTTATACCAATAGAGAATGTGCGCATGACGCCAGGTGCAGCAAAAATTGCAGCTCAACTTCCTCTATCATTTATTGGACTTCTATACGAATAATTTGTTACTAAAATTGGAAAAAATATGGCCGAAACAGTGCAAGGGAAATAGAAATCAGATTGCCCGTACGCCGTACGGGCAAATCAGTAAAGACCCGAAAGCTAAGCCCGTACGGCGTACGGGAAAATAGTGAAGGAGTTAACTCAAACTGATAAATAAATTTGTATTTGTTAATGACAACTTATTAAATAATAATTTTTTATATTGTACTAAATACAGCATTAAATATGGAAAAGACAAAAAAGCTATTATACCTCACATAGCTACATTAAACTCTTTCATTTTTAAAATTGGAACATTCTTTCATTTTTAAAATTGGAACACGACTAAAATTCTTGCTTATATTTATTTTTTTTTTAATTTTTAATACAAGAAAACTTGAATTTTAGCCGTGTCTACACAATATAAAGTTTATTTGCATCTTGCGCGACAATATTCGAAACTTTTTTTTTATTTCTATATATAATGAAGTTCCAGCATCCTCCCTGTTTGCTTTCGAATCGTAACAAGATCCCTGGGGTAGACAATCTACCCCGCATTTTCGCAAAATAAACATTCTTGATAAACTTCTTTTCTGCGGAAAAGATTTCGAAAATATTGTCAATGATACTGTATTCCGATACTGATAATTAACATGTCTCGGGAAAAATTTAGAATTAAACTCATGTACGAGGACTGAATATTTAAAAACTTAAGAATTTAACGTTGAATTATAAACACCTGAATATTTAAAATTTCCAGAGCGAACACTTTGGTAAATCCTCTACTGATTACGAAAATTTTTCTGGATTATATCTTGCTTCTTTACTTACCATAAATTTTGGTTTTTGAAGATAGTGTTTTGAACTATTAAAATTCTGCTCCGGATCTAGTTTTAAAATAAATGTTTACTCGTTTTTTGAATAATGTTTTTAAATCATGATGTTAGAACTGATCTGATATAGTGCAATTATATAACATAATAAACATATTTGAATAAACAGTACTTGGCATTGTAAGATGCATTCATAAAATATAAAAACATAAAATACTGTAACGTCACGGAATCCTCAGGTAGCGTGTGGATATCGAAGTGGTTAAGACACGACTTACAGCTTAGAATCTATCACAACGTTTATTATTGATGAAATGAAATTAGGGGTAAAATTTTCAAATGGAAATCATACGGCTGAGGCGGGCTAGTGGAAACCTAAAGGTCCCAGGTTCAAGGCGAACCTAAAAAACAATCTGCGGACCGGTGACGACAAATACCGTTGTACAGGGGTACAACTGGCTCTCCTACAGTCCCACACAAAGCTGGAGAAATGCTCTCTAAAAAATACCACCCGTCGAACATCTCTTCGTTTATCGTTCTGGGGACTCTCCGGTGAAAAACTCACGCCGCCTGACTTCACCTTTCGCCTCTTTCCATTGGCTGTTTCTTGCCGCTTCGCCGTCCTGATAGCCTCTCATTGGTTCCTTCGACGGCGCTTCAATAGTATGACATTTCGTTGTCCCGTTCGACCTTCCAAATCACTTCGGGCATCACAAGGCGTGGTCGAAGCAATAACACTTTGTAGTGTAGTTTCAAAAACTCAGACAGAGTGTCGCCCTGCGCTGGACTTTAACAAAACCTCTTTGTGAAGCCAGTGGGGTGTAGCGACGTCACAATACCATTGAGATATAATCCTTAGCCTTCTGAAAGAAATACTAAATGATGTGTTTAGTAGCTAAGGTAACAATCTGAAAATCATACACATTTTAAAAATTATATTATTTATAGATTGTGTTACATATTTAACATATCTAGTATATATAAAAGAAAGAAGGTAGATAAATTAATTGAAATAAAAGCATCGAAATTAGCTTAGTACAATCAAGTTTTTGAACTATAAAAAGAAACTATTTTGAACTGCAAGAAAACTATTATCTTGATAAAACTATAACGGATAATATTATTAAAGAAATTTGAACACATTAGTGCGGGAACATTACGCAGCGGAATTGTACCGGGAGCGGGTGTTTTGTGCGTAACTTTAGTTATACAGTTGAATCTCAATAGATCCAAAATTAGTTAATTTTTTAACAAACTTCTCATATTTTATATTGAAATATATAAACAAATGCATATATATATATATATATATATATATATATATATATATATATATATATATATTATATATAATATATATATATATATATATATATATATATATATATTATATATATATTATATATATTATATATATATATATATATATATATATATATATATATATATATATATAATATATAAATATATATATATATATATATATATATAATATCATTTTTCATATGGATAAATAAATGGTTAATTTTAAATCTATATTGATTCTTTTAAATAGCTTTCCCGTTCTGTGGTTCCGTATCAACTGATGTAAAAACTAGTTTTCATTTGTCTAAATTTTTCCAGAATCTATGTAGTAGACAAGAACATTCTGCTTCGTTTTCCTGTATGTACCTTTATTTTTGTTCCCACAAACAAACCATGTTGTTACACTAACCGGTACTAGTACGTGAGCCGCGCTCAAGTATCAGTCGTCAGAAAACATACTAGTACGTGACCCGCGCTCAAGTATCAATCGTTAGAAAACGTACTAGTATATGTCCCGCATACAATGTGTTAAGACGAAAGTTTAAAACAGTCCCATACCGATACGCTCAGTACATTTTGAGAGACTCGAATTATTATACTATTTTATTTATTATATTACAGCCACAGGCTTGCATAAATTAGCATTTACTTGGCCGAGTAAATGTTATTAACATAAGAACCAACCAAGTAATCAAAAATTAATCATTAAGTTCATATAAACATCATATTTCTCTCGTTTGAAGCTCACGCCCAATTCCTGCAATAACCATAAAGACATATAAGTTTTTAAATTTACTTAATTTAAGCTTTTGTAATATTTGCCTTCTTGAAGAAATTTCAGTGACCATTTTCTCATATTTACAAATTAATTCCTTATTACTTAGTTTTATAAAAATTGACTTATATTTTAGTACATTTCCTTATTAACAGCTTTTACTTTACTTCACTCATGTGTCTCTTGAAATATTATAAGTCAATTTTATCTACCTTTTAAAATATCTAGATATCTGAAATTTAGGAGATGGATTCATTGCTGATGACAATATAATGTTCATTAAAAAAATAGATTGAAAAAATCAAATTTGGTAAATAAAAATTGTTTTTAGAGTACTTGGTATCCCAATTTAGACGTTTTAAACTAGTATCGCCATCTCTTTGCAAAAGTAGTAACTAAAAACTCATTCCTGAAATCTAAAGGGATTTGGACAAGTTAAAATAATGCCTCCTAGATTAAAAAAGAGTACACACACACACACACACACACACACACACATATATATATATATATATATATATATATATATATATATATATATATATATATGTAGATATAGATATGTATATATATCAGAGAGAGAGATATTATGCTCTTGAAAATTTTTAAAGGCTTTTTTAACATTTTTGGAATAGTTTTGGTTTTCTATATATATTTTAATTAAGTATCAAAATATTAGTCATTTCCCCGAATCATAATGAATAATTTTCTATAATAGAGGTTTGCTAATTAATTCAAACATTTCGCAGTCTATCTTTCTGAAAATAAAGTATGTACTTAATTAAAAATACATGAGTAAAATTTTAAATGTTTGATATCTAATTAAAAATAAGTTGAACAAATTACAGATGAAAATTAATTATAAAATTTTAGACTAAAAAAGTCAAAAATAAAATAATAGATAGTTAAAATATAGAGAGTTTCAAATAATCTATTTTATTTAACAAAAAAGTGATACAAAATGTGCTAAAAGGTAAAAATCAGTTTTAAAACAGGGCATGAAAATGGAACTGTGAAAAATTATGAAAATTTCATTGTGCAAATGAGGGGAAATTACTCAATCAGCTTCTACAGGATAAAGAATAGTTGTTATGATATGTTTTGCAAATTCAAATAAAAGCATCGGGCACAATAGTAATCTTTACAAAATAACATATTTTTAACACATAATTGTATTAGTAAAAATATATATTAAAACGATAATATGATATTTTTATGTTGATTATTATGTTATGTTTATGATGCGTTATTATAAAATATTTAATATATATATATATATATATATATATATATATATATATATATATATATATATATATATATATATATATTAAAACGATAATATGATATTTTAATGATGCTTTATAATGATTATTATGTTATAATTATGATGCGTTATTATAAAATATTTAAATATATATATATATATATATATATATATATATATATATATATATATATTAAATATATATTAAAACGATAATATATTTTAATGATGCTTTATGCTGATGATTATGTTATCATTATGATTCTTTATGTTGAGCCATACACGCTTTTCAATTTAATTGCATGACTCATCAATATGACTGACCTATATCATATAAAAGCTCTTCAAACAATTTCTCTGTATTATCTAATGGTATTACCCCTTCATACTATGTATAATAATTTATAAAAAAGTAGATATAAATATTACTTATTTCCGTTTCTATTGAATAAATATTAAATACATTAAATTATTTAATTATGTTTTAAAACTATTGCATCTTATTTAATATATTTGTATTTTTGTTGAATAGATCCATACACAACAATTCGGATGTTACTACCTATGTATGACGTCATATTTAATTTCAGTTCCAAAGTATCCCATTTAAACAGCCATTTCTCCTCCCTATATATCAAGCAAGCATTACTTTCTTCAATATTTGAAAAATGGGCCTCCCCAATCGAACAGAAATAAAGCCTAGCCGATAAAACTGCGGTGGGCCATGAATCAGAGGGACCGACTGTCTGCCAACCACCCCGGCGCATTTTTCCTTTTGTCAGCACATATCAATTATGGCTCCGACCTCCCAAGAAGCCGCGAGCTCAGCAACTGAAAAATACATCTCACGCATGGGGTAGGAGAGAGTGAAAACGGCACACAAGGGTCTTTATCTCAGGTGTCGACACCATGCGAGGTGATGCTATGATAATGGCCTCTTAAAAGCTACGCCCTGTTGTTCTTGGTGGTTTTGTTTTTATTGCGTTTGCTCTGGGAAGGTGTATCTGGGGGAGCAGTCGTAGTAATTGAGGGTGGGGTCCCTTCTGTGAGTGTTTTAAGTAAGTGGCTCCGTCTCTTTAGCCGCGGAAGAATTATTGCACCGACTTAGACGTCTTGTGAAATACGGCCTGCAGATACCGCTCGCGATGGTAAAGGCAGATCTTGTAGCCTTATTTTCTTTTTGTTGTTAATCTTGAAACAAAAGTAAAACGTGAGTTATTATTTACGCGGAGTATGGATGGTTTAAGTGTCTAATGGGTTCGCTTTGAAATATCGCTCATATTACTATTTATGGGTAAAGATACCGCACCTCTTTCTGCTATATGTATATATAGCTGTGTGTGTATGCACATGTATATAAACAAATACATGTATATATCAAGTATTTATATAGATATATGTGCATATAATTATGAATACATACAAGGTCAAATCCTCGTACAGCGATGTGGGAATTTTAAATAATCTAATTACATTTGTGATAACTGTACGTGTGGTGGCCATAAATATTTTTAAAATAATTTGTTTTTTCTTACATTTCCATCTAAATGCTTCAATTTATAATTTATTTAAAAACAATTTACAAAATATATTATACAATTTACATATGTATATATATAACAGATATATATATATATATATATATATATATATGTATATATAATATATATATATACATATATATACATATATATTAATATATATATATATATAATACATATACATATATATATACATATATATATACATATATACATATATATAATATATATATATATATATACATACATATATATACATACATATATTTATACATACAAACATATATATACATACATAATATATATATATAAAAATATATATACATATATATATATACATATATATATATATACATATACATAAATATATATATATGTACGTATATATGTATATGTATGTATGATATAAATGTATATGAATATAAATACACGCACATATGTATGTGTATACATATTATATTCATATATGTATATAAAAGTTTGTTTGTCTTTGTGTGTATGTATGGGCAATATATATAAGATATAATATGTCTCATGTCTGAATAAACTATATTTCTATTTTAATTCCTGATTTGAGTGGAAACTGAACACTTTAAATTTTAGGGTCGAAATCATTGACTTCCATTAATTATCTTGATTCTTTAAACGATCACATGGTAATTTTGAGAGACACTCCATGGTTTTTGACTTCTCAGCCTTCTGTTTTCTTGGTAGTTAGTGGTTTCTATTTTTCAGAACTGCTGATTTAATATACTTTTTATCCATTTCAGTAAATGCTTTAAGGAAACAAACAAAGCACATTAAACTGGCTGTATTTCATCAAAATGGATCAAGGTAGAATAGCCATTATTAAATAAAAAAATTTTCGACATGAAAATGTTATTATTTTTGCATTAAAATTTTAAAAATGCATTAGTATATTATTGAGTAATTTGTAAAACTTACTTCATTGAATTATACTGTCGTATAATTCTTTATAATCTATATTCAGAGATCTTCAAATCAGAGATTTATCTCATTGGTCTATATTCATCATGTTTACGTTCATCGGAGACAAAACTAAAGCACATTTACTGGCTGTATTTCGTGTAAATGGATCAAGTTTAATCACCATTATTAAAAAATATTTTTCCAACATAGAAAGTTATTATTTTTTTGCGTTAAAATTAAAAAAATATATTTCGTTTATTATTGAGTAATTTGTAAAACGAACTTTATTGATATAATTTTTTATAATTCTGAAGATCTATATTCAGAGATCTTCAGACCTATTCTTCAGATCAGAGATTAATCACTAAGTGGTTATATGCAATGGTGTGTACTACTTTGGAGCAAAAATAAAACACATACAACTGTTAGTATTTCATTTAAATTGATCAAAGTTTAATAGTTATATAATATATATTTACATAAAAAGTATTATCTTCCATTAAATTTTAAAAAATTCATTTAGTTTATTATTGAGTAATTTGTAAAACGTTCATCAGAGAATTAAAGAATATGAAATTTACTTAAGTTGTATTTGTTATTTATTATGCAAGTTAATTAACTAAAAACTTTTTCAGTACGTCATTTTCAAAGTATTAAAAACAATAAATTGCCGTAATTCAAAATTTTTTTTCAGGCCTAGTTATTACTTTTTCTGTTGTTTTGTTTCTTAGTGTATTTATTTTTATTTAATTATGTTAAGCCAATTTAATTATGTTATCAAAGGGGATATATTTCTTATTGTCAAAATATAGTCGTCAGATGCAATTTAGATTTTAAAAAATTTTATATTTTGAAATTTAGAACAATTGCCTTGCCTAAAACCTCCAAAGAATTGACTTGAGTCACGTACATAAAAATACAGATAGTCGTGTATGAAGCGACCACACTTTCACATATACATACAAGAAAATAATGTATATATACAAATGTATGAATATATGTATATATGACAAATGTATGAATATATGTATATATGACAATATATACATATAAATTGTATATACAGTGTCTACCAAGAAGTATTTGGACACCTATGCAAATGACGATATCTTCGGTCCTGAAGTACGTCACGGTGTCCGCCGGTATACATCGTGTACGAAACAGCATCGGCATTAGTTGCATAAGATCCCATGCACTTGAGCTCTCTGATTTCGAGAAAGGTAGAATTAACGTATCAACAAATGTGCATCCGGGAGTATTGTTTAAATGAATACCATCTCTAAGGAAGCACATCTGCTTGGTTTTCATGGTCATGCTGCTGCCCATAAGCCTTTGATCACAAAGTCCAACCGCACTGCTCGGTTAATGTGATGCAAAACACATCGAAATTGGACCGTACATCAATGGAAACGTTTTGAAGATACGAATCAAGCTTCATCCTTTACCATTTAGTAGGGTCTGGATCTGATCTGCCTGGAGAACGTCTCCTGACATAATGCATTGTGCAAACAGTCAAATTCGGCGGAGTGGAATTATGGTCTGGGGTGTTTACTCCTGGTATGGACTGGGATCCTTGGTCCCCATTCAGGTAAGTTCAAAATGCCCACTGCACTATTTTGGATGTCAATGTGCTTCCTAATTCGTGGCAATTTTACTGGTTGGACCCCTGTTACTTTCAGGACGACAATGCCAGTCGTCATGTTCAGAGGTTAACCAAGGCTTGGTATGGTGCCAATGGAGTACATCGAATGGACTGGCCTGCGCAGAACCCAGACCTGAACCCTATCGAGAACCTCTGTGACGAGTTGGATCGCCGAATGAAGGGGTGCACTACCCGTCCAAAATCGGTGAAGGAACTTGTATGTCTACTCCAAGCCGAGTGGAAGACAATACCACTAGCTGTGATACAAAGACTTGTGGAAAGTATGCCCCGGAGGGTTCACGCTGTCATTGCCTCTCGTGGAGGCTCTACCAACTATTGATTTTGAATAAAATTAGTTTTTCTTTTCTATCACAAGTGTCCAAATACTTATTGGTAGACAGTGTATATACAGCTTTGTGTATAACAAGTTATAAATCAGAAAATTTGAGTTTACATTTATTAGTAAATATAACTAAGTTGATGATTGTTTATTTAAAGAGTATTTCTACTATCCAAAATGTACTAAAATCTTTTTAAAATATTTTCTTGTTCAGTTCTTTATTTTTTTTCTTGAAGATCTGCAATAAATGCTGGTCTTTTGAGACAATTATTTATTTAATATTTCATGCACATTGTCTACTTCATTTGGAATAATAAACTATATCTCTTAGTTTAATTAATGCATTGCTATACTTATAGTTTATTTGAACTTTTATTCTCGCTTAAGATCTTTTTACTTTAAAAGAATTTAATAAAGAATTTATATACTCAACTCTTATCGATAACGATATGAACAAATGTTTATCTTGGTATTTCATGATTATAAATATTTGTACTTTTAATTAAACTAACTGCATCTTTGAAAGTAAACCGAACAATTAAACTTAATCTTTGGGAGAAAAGTAAGCAGATAAATCACATGTACAAAATGCATTTCTTATTTTAGTTTAAAACTTTAAACTGACTGATATTTTTTTAACAGCAGTGCATTTTATATATGCTCAGCATAATAAATAAGTAACGTGTGGAATGCAAAATGATTAGAACCAAAATTTCTTAGCAAACAAATAATTACCGAATAAAAATATTCAACCAAGTAAATCTAATTAAATTAAAACATATTATTAAACTTTTCTAACCATAGTTCAGATTAGTTTGATTTATTTTTCTTTTAATAATATATATACTAAAGTATATATCATCTGATTTTCGTTCTCAGGCACTCCAGGCGCAGATTTTTAAAATTATTTTTCTATTCAACATGTAGCTTACGATAAAACTCTGGAAATCTAATTAGTTTCAATATTTATATAATTATTCTTTATCTAGGATAATATTAAACCTGTTTTCTTTAACCTGTAATAATTTGGATGCATTTTTAATAGAAATTTCGTGTAAAATTTTAATTATATATCGCATTTAAGTGAGATTATTCTCTACTCTTTAAATATTTTTCGAAGTATAAAGATATTGAGCATGTTTTCCTTTTAAAAATTCTGTTGGCATTCTAGTCCTGCGAGATCTTGTTAAGAATCGTGAGTAAACATAAGATGTAATGTATTTTCACGAAAGACGGAGGATTGCTAAGGTGAAAACTTCTATATCATGTAAACACATAATAATAAGTATACGAGCTGTTTTCTTCTATAAAAATTGAATTTTTATCCATGAATAATTACGTGACATTTTAAATATACAGCTAGATTAAAGAACTAGAAGAAAAATGTGTAACCTTTGGGATCTTAGGTTTTAGACTGCAAACATTGTTAAGCATGAGTTTTTAATAACTTTTATCCGATAAAAAATTTTCTACGGACAGGTTCTCAAATTAATGCCAAGTCTAAAGAAGTTCAATTAATTTTACGAATTTAGTCTTCTTTTGGGAGAAGATTTTCCTAGAACTGTTCTATACTAACAGTTAATATATAAACACGATTTCAAGTTTTTATTCTGTAGTTTGCATTAAAGTATTGTTGGTATACTCATTACAAAAGTTTTTCTTAATTAGTGAGATTAGACTTGAGATGTAATGAAATTCCTGGAGGAATAGACGATTGCAAAATAACAATTCTATATAATAAACCCATATAAAAATTAAGTGTGCGAGCGGTTTTCTGTAACAAAATTCGATTTTATACAGAAATAATTAGTTCTTACATTTACAGCCACATTAAAAAACTAAATGTCGTGTATAGGTTTAGGTATTTTAGGTTTTGTTCTGTAAATACTCTTAGCTATTTTTTTTTAGTTTTTATGAGATAAATATTTTCATACGCTCATATAGCCCGTCATATGATGGGAGGAAAAATTTTTTTAATTTTCCAGAAATTATAAATACTAAATGAAATAAACAACAGCGGAAAAAGTAAGTAGAGTTTCTTCATAACTGTATAATGTATTTACTGTGAAATTTTTAAATGAGCCTCATTTATAATTTCAGCCTTTTTTTTTTGTAAATAATTATTATTTTGTACTAGCATATACCCCGTGATATGACGAGATCAGTAAAATTTTTAATTTTCCAGAATTGTGAAGTACCCTATGAGGCAGGGAAAAATGGTTTGTTTTTGGCTGAGAATTAACTTGAAGAAAAAGTAATAGAGGAATAATTTCAAATTATCACATATGTACCTAAACTATTATTTAAGCCAAATATAAAAGAAAGTTATTTACTAATATCTAATATCAGCGATAAAACGTATGAAAATAATGCAGACAAGAATTTAGTGGGAGTGACTTTGTAGAAGATTCTCAGCTCAGCTTGCCTCCACAAGAGACATTCTTTGGAAACTTGGAGAACATTGTGAACACAAACATATTTTATTGTCCTCTATCATTATTAACAAACCATATAACATACAATGAAGTAAGCTAGAATAAAATGCAGAAAAAGTAACAGGAATTATTTGAAACTGTACTGTATAGCAGATGAACATTTTATGTTCATCTAAAATCATCTAACCGTTGTACTGTAAGGGATAATGGTAGTAAGTACCAGAATTTAACATGTTTTCACTCTTTAGTACTTGTTAGTTTGTTGTCGACACTGTAAGGAATTTTGACCCCATGGCCTGTGTTTCGCAGATGTACACTCTTGATTATATCTGTAAAATCGATCCCATTGACTTCTTCACTAAGGAAAAGTGAAGCTGGCTGGCTAAGGGGGAGGTGATAATTTTTTTCGGATGTGTCGTTTGTTTGTTTTTTAGCAGGCAGGCAGTGCATTTGAAAGGAATGACTTCTCTTTTTGGAAGGGATCAAGTTTCGAGAAGCTGGTTTCCCAAAGAAGGGAGAGAGGATAGACGGGGAGTTGGATACGAGGAGTCGACATAGAGCCTGCGACTGGAAG
>CM063500.1:110672341-110689841 GCA_032207245.1 Pardosa pseudoannulata | reverse complement strand
TATATTAAAAATATTTTCACTCAGTGCATACTTAACATTCTAAAAAGTTTGTTGTTCCAGTTTCATTAAAATCTAAAGCTTATTATAATAGCTATAAACGTCATTCTACTATAATACAGCAAAAAATAAGTAATTCATTTCACTGTTGAAATTTTCATTAAGCTCTACAAATTCATTTATAATTTTAATGAAATCAAAATCATGTAAACGAACAGTTACCTAATTTTCATACATTTTCAAAGCCTATATCTTAAATCAGTTCACTAATAGTAATTTATTTTTTTTTTTGTTCTTTTCCAGATAAAGAAATGTATTTGTTCTCTTGACGTTCTTTCTCAATCTGTTAAAATGTAATTTGAACGTGATCGATTAACAAATTAAATTACAACGGATTTTTGATCAAATGCTTTCATTGGTCCCATTTGTTCCATTTTCCAACACCATGATAAGGAGGGACGATTTGACATTTAGACACAAATATACAGATAACATGAATAATAAAAAAATTCGAAAGCTACCCACCCGTGGTAAATTTGGATGATGAAAAAACTAACTGTACATAATTCATTGGAATTGTTCTGCCATACAGGATTCGTGACCGTAACTGGGGTGAATAACAGAATCTACCCGTCGGAGGCGAATTACCTTGATTTATTAATGAACTGAGTGAATTAGAAAAAAATAATTCACTCACCTCATGACTGCTACAGCTTTTTAATGATATGATGAAATAATAATAAAAGTGTATTCCATTCAATATAATTTTATTATTTATGATAGGATTTTCTGTCAATGAGGAATTTTCACTTTTTCAAATTTTAATTTTAAACATTTGAAGACAAAAAAGTAGGCAGGACAGTACCTAATTTTCTTTCATTTGGGGGCCTAATTAGTGATTTTTAATGGGTTTTATTACGCACTCTTTAAAGCCTCTCAAAAACGATACTTTTCCTCCGCCGAGTTTGTGACGTCATCGTTCAAGGCAACACCAACCGTCTATGATGTTTACATATTAAAAGGCGACTTTTAAATTCACTTCTGTGTAAAATATCGCATATAATAGAAAATTTTTTATTATGTCTGGCATTAAAAGTCATATTAGAAATATTGTATTGTGCAACTCTGTAAAAATACAGCAACTAATGGCAATGAGAAGATATTTTTCAGCGTTCCTAAAAGATCCACATACACTTAAAATCTAGACAAATGCGATAAAAAGGGATGAGAAATTAAACCCCAAATTACCATATAATAATCTCTGTAGTTTGTGAAGACCATTTTTCGGTAAGTAAATGCTTGCTTTTGTTTAAATATTACTAATTTAGAACAATTAAATTATATAAAAATACATCTATAGCTTTAAAAGGACTGTTGATTAACCAGTGCTATTTAACTTTTAAAACTGCTAATTTTCGAGTATTATCACAGAGTTCAAGCACAATAAATGTTTGATAAAGCATATAAATATCGTAAAACATATAAATATCGTAAAGCATATAATTATCTAATAAATAACTCGGGGGAGGGGAAGGTTATGTATTTTCAAGGTATTATAAATATTTTCTTCAGACATGCATATTTTCTTAAGTGTATCAATTCACAGTGATATTTTTCGATTACATTCGTGACTAATTTGAAAAAAGTATAATAATTTTAAAATACTTCATAATGATATTACTTTAAATATTAAATTTAATTTCAGAAACTACATTTTTTAATTTAACATTAAAGACAATAAAATTGTATTGATATTTAAAAATGTATAAACAGTTAAGCAAAGCCTTTTAAAGATTTAAAATTTCTTTTCATCAAATTTAAAATATCTAAGAATTGGTTTGGTTTCGGTTTGGTTTTGGAGCTCTACGGTTTACTTTTTGCAAAACTAGGACTAATGATACAGGGACCCTGTCTCCACAAATTGAGTAATTAAGCTATCTAGATCGATAAAATAAACCTTCAGGTTTATGTAAAAATAAATTTTGATAGTTAGAAAATTCCAAGAATTTGCAAAAACAAAATCGGACAATAGTGCGCACTTGCAAACAATAAGAAAATATTAGATAACGTGAACGATGACGTCACAATTAATCACTGAGCGTTTTGATGTCACGTGATTTTCGCTTGACATTAAAATTAATTTTTAAAATGATGGACCCAGTTTTTTACATTTTTGGAATTTACTAGTCTGGAATTATCAGAAAAATACTAAGTTGTTCGAATCCCTCACATGTGCAAATTTCTCATTGTATGGTTTATTTTGTAGCGTAAGTGCTAGTTTCTCACTTTCAAATTGAAACATGTCCTTAAAATTTGTACACTATGTTCCAAGTAGATTTATACTTAAGCGCTGTTAAAGTACATTAATTTCAACAATTTTAAACTAGTTAAAAAATCATATGCAAGTTATGATACAACATTTGTTAGTGTTCTTTTGTTGTTACTTTTGCGAAATTCTCGTGTAAAGTTTGTTGATTAAATACACTTTGGCCAAGACAAAAACAATTGCAATTTATTAATACCCCAAATGAATCCCAATTACAACAGATGGTGGTAAAACTTGGCAGCCTTTTGGCGAACTTTATCAGAGCAATACGGAGAGCATTAACACAGGTCCTACTCTCACAGATCTGACCGTGAACTAACTTTTATGAGAACTCACGGCCCCTTTATATAGCTTTCAGGTTTCTGGATATTTCCACAAACTTCTAGCAAAATCCAGAGAAATGGGGGGTCGGCAACAAATGTCACCAAGTCACTGAATTTGGCTATATATCGCCAAATTTAGGGCCAACAATGTGTCTCCCAAAACTTCGCCAAGGAGTCAATATCTCGCTAATTTGGCGAGATACCATACAAACTACATGTTTACAGAATTCTTAATATTACTTACATGAGACATAGGTCGTTCGAATTAAGGAAAGGTTCTTTCGTTTTTTATCAAGAAGTTTTTTATCCGTAGAGAGAAAAAACAACTTTGCTCAAGGTGGATACTCGTAGTTTAGAAGCAGGAAACAAGATGAAAACCAACACGCTTGGTTTTCCACCCTCAGGGACATAATTTTAGACTTGGAATACTTTTTTGAACACAGCAATTTTACAATTTAACGAACTCGGAGCATGTTAAGCCTGCTCCAGCCCTGAACCCGCAACTCTTAGTTACGCGATCGCTGATTTTGAAAACAGAGTTACGGCTATTTGACCCTTGTTAGAAGCAACTATTATCTATTGAGAATCTTGTATTAAATTTTAAATCTATTTTCATATTCAAACAATTGGAATTGTTCGTTTTATATACAATATATTCCCGATTATCCGACCTAATCTAGTGGAAGGGCAGGTCGGATAATAAAACACAAAAATTGGCTGGAGTTCTATAGACACATTTATTTTGCCAACGAATAGATGAAGATAATGTTCTTATACCAAAATTCACTGTTATAATACTTCTATGCCGCTTAGATCCAAAGAACGTTCCTGTAATATTAGCCCAGTTACAGGTTCACCTTGTACTCCGAAGTTTTCATGCCACAAAAATAAAACTTCTTTACAATTTCCTTACTCTTTACTTGCCTTACTAACTTTTATTCCATTTCTACTATCTTCTGCAACGTTTCAATTTCTGTTCGATTATTTTTTCAAGTCTCCAACTATACTCCTAATTCCGAAGCTATATTTTTTGCTGTTATACCACAGTCTAGTCGGTGTATAGCGCATGATTTCTCCTTCATAGTCCTATAACTATTTTTTTTTGCTTATCATCGACTTTGAAGTCTTTACTATATTACAATTATAATAAAACATTAATCATAACCAAGAATAATTTACGAATATTGTACGTACTATGCAGTAATATTCAGGAACATCGTCAACAATGAGAAAAATGTTGTTATTTTCCTGTCACAAATTGTATTTTGCACATGACATATAGGAGGATAATAGCATGCGTCCACTTTCAAAGCCTTGGAAATTTCTGCCAATGCAAAATGCCTTGCTTTCTTTATATAGCCGAAACAAAACCTAGAGAGGGGTACAAAAGCCGATTATTAGTGAACCGGATATTAGTGTACTCGGGAGTGTACAGTATATATATGTAAAAAAATTCTCAGGGGTTTTCAAATCATAAATCAAGGGCTAAAAATTCCCGCGTCATTTTGCATTCTCCTTTTTAACCCCTAGCCTAAATTGACCACTAGGGCTACAGTTTAAGCCCTCAGAGAAGAGGGTCTGACCAGTTATAACTCTACATTTACCTAGAGGTCAATTTAGGGAATTTCCCAACAAAAAGGAGATGCACGATGTCGTTGGGCAGATATTTTTCCCACAGATATTGACCAAGGTGTTAAGGGTCTTGTACATGCTAGCTGACCCTTCAGTTTGTCCTGTCCCTTTGATGAAGTGGGAACCCATCCTACAACGTAATCCTAATATAAGTCTTTAGTTAAAACGGTATCAGTTTTATGGCCATGACTGTAACCACCCATCGAGAAGTCTGTCTCATTACATATATATGCTTTCAAAAGAGTTTTCATATGTATTGTGTAACCATGTTTTTTACTGAATTCAATAAATATATGCCTAAAATGTTTGAAAGAGTATTTATTTAAAAAAAACAGTTTATAACGTTTAATAGAAATTATACGAACCCAAAGTACTTTCTGTGGTTGAAGAATTGTAAGATTAATATAGATCTACAATTTCTTCGGCAAACTGTGTATCAAATTTGAATTAACCTGCTTGTAATATAACTACATTTTTTATGCAAACATCGTTATTATGTGATAATATTCATACAAAGTGGCACAAATTTTTATGCATATAATGAAGGCTTTCGTAAAATTAATCATCACAAGCTCTGAATCAAAGTCTTACAGGTAATCAGATTTCCGTACATTATCTATACCCTTGTTACACGAAAAAAAGTATAAATGTTTTAAAGGCTGCAATGAAACCCTCATGAAGTTGCGCTGTTCTTAGATGTATTTGCAGCATATTAGGAATTTATATAACTACAAAACAATTAAGTGAATTTCCAAAATGCACGAGGTCTAACACATTACATGTTAAAAAAATCCTTTACAATATACATTTTATTAAAAGCACATCATAATCATAGATTTCATTGTGAAATAAAACAAAAAAAAGCAACAGACTTATTGATTAGCTAGGAAACAAGGCAGAACTCATGAAATCATTCGAAACCTCTCCTCATTTTTGCCGTTCTCTTCGCCAAATTAAAGTCTTAGCTGGCCAACAAAGAAAATTGAAAAGTGTTTGATTTAATTACAAAACCTTGTCGGAATATTTCTTTGTATCCACCCTCGTAAAGTTTCTCCGTTACTTCAACTTGTTTTAATTTATTTTCCCTGAGAAGTAATAACGAAAAAAACTGTAAATCATATAATTGAGTTTCACAGTGAAAATGGCTGGGACGGAGAAAAATCAATGGGAACTCTAGCAGAGATAGACGATGTTTCATATGGCTGCAATTACTGAAAATGCTCAGAGTAAATCCCCAGCATGATTTTTTTATTAAGCACAGTCGAAAATAGGTTTTTTTTTTCGGTTGCGCCAATGTCCGCGGTTCGTGGTTACTTTATATCTTTTATCCTGTTATTTTGGCAGTTTTTGAAATATATACTGTGGTTTTAAAGTTATCGAAATGAAGAAGTTAATCACCGAGTTAATATCTATTAACTATTGACAGACAGTTCTTGATATTTTTAAAGTAGTAAATTCGTTTTAACTTTGCTGACATCTTACTTAATACAGATGCATAAATAAGTTAATTATAACCATATGGCATGTAAATGCATTTGGGTCTATAGTGAGACAATATTTGTTAACTATATACACATAATACTTGATATTTTAAAAGTAGCCAATTATATTAATTCTATAAATTATGAAATAGTTCATTTTAACCTTTGGTGCCATCTTACTTAATACAGATGAATAATTAAGTTAATTTTAACTATATGGCATGTAAATGTATCTAGGTCTATACAGCCTTAATAATCTATTAACTATTTACAAATAACTATTGATATTTTTAAAGTAGTAAATTAATTTAATTCTAAAAGTAATGAAATAATTCATTTTAAATTTTGTTGCCATCTTACTTAATACAGAGGAATAAATAAGTTAATTATAACATTATGGCATGTAAATGTATCTGGGTTTATACACACTTAATATCTATTAACTATTTACAGATATCTGTTGATATTTTTAAAGTAGTAAATTAATTTTATTCTAAATATAATACAATAATTCATTTTTAACTTTGTTGCCATCTTACTTAATACAGAGGCATAAATAGTTTAATTATAACGATATGGCATGTAAATGCATCTGTGTCTGTGTCTATAGCAAGTCAATATCTATTAACTATTTAGAGATAATTCTTACTATTTTGAAAGTAGTAAATTAATTTATTTCTAAAAATAATGAAATATTTCATTTTAAACTTTGTCATCTAACTTAATACATAAGAGTAGATAAGTTAATTATAAAGATATGGCATGTAAATGTATCTGGGTCTATACAACCTTAATATCTTTTAACTATTTACAAATAACTGTTGATATTTTTAAAGTAGCAAATTAATTTAATTCTAAAAATAATGAAATAATTCATTTTAAACATTGTTGCTATCTTACTTAACACATATAAATAAGTTAATTATAACGATATGGCATGTAAATGTGTCTGGATTAATACAGCCTTAATACCTATTAACTATTTATAAATAACTGTTGCTATTTTTAAAGTATTAAACTAATTTAACTCTAAAAATTATGAAATAATTCAATTTAAAATTTGATGCCATCTTACTTAATACAGAAGAATAAATAAGTTAATTATAACGATATGGCATGTAAGTGAATCTGGATCTATACTGCCTTAATATCTATTAATAATTTACAGATAATTCCTGATATTTTCAAAGTAGTAAATTAATTTAATTTAAAAATAATGAAATTATTCTTTTTAAATTTTGGTGCCATCTTACTTAATACAGAGGCATAAATAAATTAATTATAACCATATGGCATGTAAATGTATTTGGGTCTATACCGCGTCAATATCTATTCACTATTTACTGATAATTCTTGATATTTTCAACGTAGTAAATTAACATTCTACTAAATATAATATAATAATTCATTTTAAATTTTATTGACATCTTAATACAGAAGAATAGATAAGTTAATTATAACGATATGGCATGTCACTATATTTGGGTCTATACAGCTTCAGTATCTATTACAATTTATAGATAATTCTTGATGTTTTGAAAGAGTAAATTAATTTAATACTAAATATAAAGAAATAATTCATTTTAAACGTTGTTGCCTTCTGAGTTAATGCCGATTAATATATAAGTTAATTATAATGATATGGCACGTAAATGAATTTGGGTCTATAATGAATCAATATCTTTTAACTATTGACAGTTAAATATTGATATTTTGAAAGTAGTAAATTCATTTCAACTTTCTTTCCATCTTACTTAATTCAGATGTATAAATAAGTTAATTATAACGATATGGCATGTAAATGCATTTGGGTTTATAGGGAGTCAATATTTGTTAACTATTTGGAGATAATACTTAATATTTTAAAAGTAGAGAATTAATTTAATTATAAAAATTCTGAAATAATTCATTTTAATCTTTGTTGCCATCTTACTTAATACAGAGGAATAAATAAGTTAATTATAACGATATGGCATGTAAATGTATTTGGGTCTATACCGCGTCAATATCTATTAACTAATTACAGATAATTCTTGATATTTTAAAAGTAATAAATTAATTTAATTCTAGAAATATTGAAATAATTCATTTTAAGCTTTGTTGCCATCTAAATATATAGGAATAAATAAGTTAATTATAACTATATGGGACGTAAATGTATCTGGGTCTATAGAGCCTTAATATCTATTAACTATTTACAGATAATTATTCATATTTTGAAAGCAGTAAATTAATTTGATTATAAAAATAAAGGAATAAATCATTTTAAACTTTGTTGTCATCATACTTAATACAGATGAATAATTAAGTTAATTATAACTATAAGGCATGTAAAGGAATTTGGGTCTATACCGAGTCAATATCTATTAACTATTTACAGATAATTATTGATATTTTCAACTTAGTAAATTAATTTTATTCTAAATATAATACAATAATTCATTATAAACTTTGTTGCGATCTTTCTTAATACAGAGAAATAAATAAGTTAATTATAACGATATGGCATGTAATTTAATTTGGGTGTATACCAAGTCAATATCTATTAACTATTTACAGATAATTCTTGATATTTTGAAAGTAGTAAATTAATATATTGCTAAAAATAAGGAAATAATTCGTTTTAAAATTTGTTTCCATCTTAATACAGAAGAATAAATAAGTTAATTATAGCGATATGTCATGTAAATATATTTCGATCTATATAGCGTCAGTATGTATTGAATATTTAAAGATAGTTCTTGATATTTTAAAAATAGTGAATTAATTTAATTCTGAAATAATTCATTTTAATCTTTATTGCCATCTTACTTAATACAGAGGAATAAATAAGTTAATTATAACGATATGGCATATAAATGTATTTGGGTCTATACCTCGTCAATGACTATAAACTATTTACAGATATTTCTTGATATTTTGAAAGTAGTAAATTAATTCCTGAATTAATTAATTGATTAATTCCTTCTGAATTTCCTTCCTAATAAATTAATTTCTGACACTGTAAATTAATTAAAATTTTGCAAGAGTAATAAAATTGTATTGTACACAAAGATAATACAGGTTTAGTTCTTTCATTTAAAAGTACTAATATTTTTAGACATAAATTTCACTGGTATATCTCTATTTAAAAAGAAATTGTTAGTATTATTGCTATATACAGTTTTTCATTGTTTCATATGGACTTGTAAATTATGAAAAATTTGCTTTTTATATGCATTTTTTTTCTATGATAAAGTGTAAAATATTTTCTTAAAATACATTTTGTATAAAATTATTAGTTTCAAAATAGAATTAGTGAAATTTAAAAAAATACCCACCTGTTAGGGAATAGAATATATTTCATTTCGTCTTTCTAAAACCAAACTAAATATAAAAAGTAAAAAATAAAATTTCATAGTTACATTAAAAAAATCTAAATTTTCAATTTATTCCAAGCCAAAATCAGAATAACTGAAATACCATTCTGATTGTTTTATATGTGACACCAAAATTAGTTTACATTGCGATGAAAAAAAAAGATTTAAAATCATAGCTTTTGCATTTCTTTTGAGAATTGAATTTTAACAAAACCTTTCTTAAGAAAAAAAGAAACGCAGTGCCAGTAAACAAGTAGGGTTTGCCTTGTTTATTATTGAAGAACACGTTCTTTAAAACAAATATTTTTCGTTTTTTTTTCTTACCTTTGTGTGACTATAAAACAATAGGCCGAATTGGGAAAAAAAAGTAAGAGAATCGCTCAAAAGAAAGTCTCACTGCTATGAAATTCAGCAGTAGAGCTATAAAAGAAATCCATAGAGAGAAAAAATATCTCTGGATATCTGTTGGGATTTTTCAGAGATAGATCTGATCTAAGAAGCAAGCAAACAAGAAGCTTTTGGGGGAAAAAACGGAGAGTGAAAGAACAAAAAAAAATATAAAGAAGCCAGAGGGCTGACTGAGGAATTTAGTAAGGGAATAACAACTGTCTCATCAGGTGGTATATTATTTATTTTATAATTTATTAGGTTTACATTTTGTGGTGCCTTTTGGGTAGCTGTAACAGAAAAATCTCTGCCGGAATTAGTTCGGAAATGTTTATTCACTTTAGCTCTGTTTATTTTATTCATAGCTTGGAAAAAATTCTTATAAATTAAACGAACGTGTATTCAACGGTGAAATATAATCTTTCTCTACATTCCACAGTGGGAATAATTCCCTGGATGTCGGATTTACAAATAACTCAGGAGCATAAATTCTCATGAACGTTTTAAAAGAATATATAACTATACATTTGTTTCAACTACATTAATACAACATTGTTTTAAATATAAAAGGAACTGGTTATCATTGTTTCAAATGAAAGGTTTAGGGCATTTTTAATGAAACTGATACATTATATGTTTATTTAAAATTGAAATATTTTAACTATAATTTTTTAATATTTATAGTCCATTTTTAGGATATTCATCTACATACTTTACCCATTTGAAGACCCAAAGTTTTAAATTCAGTCAATTAAATTTTAAAATGGAAAAGAATTTTCCAAAATAATTTATTCTGTTTTAAATAAATCTGATTGAAAATTTCATATGTTATTACTAATTTATTAATGTGAAAGAAACTATATATATATATATATATATATATATATATACACACACACATATATATATATATATATATATATATATATATATATATATATATATATACATTGAGTGAGAGAGAGAACTGTTATGTTTTACGTCTCAAAACACCTTACATTTAATTAGAGAGCTTTATTCTGTATCCTTTAATATAAATATCCAATAAGTTTCAAATGAATACCAAAGTAAGATTGCTCTTCGAATTCTTCTAATATTTAAAAAAACAAATAAAAATTCTATAAAATTTCAAAATAAATATTATCTATATCTAAATGGTATATTAAGGATTAATAATTGTATTGATTAGAGAAGGATGTGTATAAAATATATTACAAAAAAACACATTTTCTTACAATATCAATTTCCAATCGTAAAGTACTGTGCGCATGTTTGCAGACTGTACAGCTTAAAAACACATTTAAATAGGTATACAGCTTTATTTGTGAGATTCTTTATACTTTATCCTTAAAAAATGGTTACTTACAGTCAATCGGTGATAAAGTAACATGTATTTTAATAGTTATGTTTTTGCGATTATACACTTTATACCAATAAGTATTTGGACACCTGTGATAGAAAAGAAAAAAAAAACTTTATTCAAAATCAATAGTTGGTAGAGCCTCCACAAGAGGCAATTACAGAAAGAAACCTCCGGGGTATACTTTCCACCAGTCTCTTTGTATTACAGCTAGTGGCATTATCTTCCACTCGGCTTGAAGTAGACATACAAGTTCCTTCACCGATTTTGGACGGGTAGTGCACCCCTCAATGCGTCTATCCGACTGGTCCCAGAGGCTCTCGATAGGGTTCAGGTCTGGGATCTGGGCAGGCCAGTCCATTCGATGAATTCCATTGGCACCATACCAAGCCTTGGTTAACCTCGAAACATGACAACTGGCATTGTAGTCCTGAAAGTAACACGGGCCCAACCCGTAAAACTGCCGCAACGTAGGAAGCACATTGTCATCCAAAATAGTGCAGTAGGCATCGGTGTTGAGCTTACCATGAATGGGGACCATGGGTTTCAGTCCATACCAGAAGAAGCACCCCCAGACCATAATTCCACCTCTGCTGAACTTGGCTGTAGGCACAATGCATTCTGGCATTAGACGTTCTTCAGGCGGACTCCAGAAACAGACCCTGCCATTCGAACGGTAAAGGGTGAACCTTGATTCGTCGCTCCAAAGAACCCGTTTCCACTGATCTATGGTCCAATTTCGATGTGCTTTGCACCACATTAACCGAGCAGAGCTGTTGGACTTTTTGATTAACGGCATATGGGCAGCAGCACGACCATGAAAACCAAGCAGACGTGCTTTCTTACGGATGGTATTCATTGAAACAATACTCCCGGATGCCTGTTGAATTTCTTCGAGGATGAGGGCCATCGGTTGGGTGAGGTTCTTCGCAATTTCTTTGGACAGCACTCGTCGGTCTCTATCTCCCAGTTTCGTTGGTCTGCCGACTCGGGGAACATTCCGCCAATCACTGCTCACCTTCAACTTCTTAATCGCATAGTCCACTGTCGATTTTGGGTACATCAGATAGCTAGATATGTCCCTTAAGAATCGGCCACATTTGTGATACCCGATAATTATACCTTTCTCGAAATCAGAAATCTCCGATCTGCGCGGCATCTTGCATGCAGCTAATGCCGATGCTCTTTCCTACACGATGTATACCGGTGGAGGCCGTGACGTACTTTAGGAGCTCAGATATCGTCATTTGAATAGGTGTCCAAATACTTATTGATAGACATATAGTATATACGTGTAGTATAACGTTTTATTTTAAATTCCTAATTTTCGGCTTATTTAGATTTGTTACAGCTATAATTCATTCTGGTAACGGAACATAAGAGTTTTAGGTTTAAAACGTATAAACAACTATTATCTGAATCAAAGACATTCCTTTACACATGCATAAAGAATCATAATAATATGCATAGAGTATTTTGTTCTTTGAAATATTTCCTTTTGTTCTTTGAACACATCCAATTTTAAATGTGAATAACAAACGTCATTTCATCTGCATTCAAAAACTTTTTTTCCGATTTAACGTGATTGAGTTGCTTTTTGCTGTAAACAAGCTCCCATGATTCAAACGGAAATAAGTCCACTTTTAAATATAATTTTTGAATTCGACTTTTGTGTAGCTAAATGCACAAAAGCGAAACGCACAGAAAATGGATAAAATTGAATTCCATGCACAGTGTAAAATATATAAAGCTGAATATTTGCTATAATCCAAAACAGAAAAACGTCTATAAAGAACGAATTTGTATCCTCTGTGGGCTTCAGTCACGTCTCTGTTCTATAATAACGTACCTACCAAGAAACAGTATTAAATCAAGATATATGAGCTCCATTTGACGACTTTGTTGACGTCAAGCTACATGACCCTGTTTTTATGCCTTTAGTGAAAAAAACACTATCCTGCAGCCTACATGTAATAATTATTTACGTCAGGGTCTATTTTTACAGTCTATTTTTAAGTCACGAAGTAAGAAAACAAATGTCGCTCAATAAGTTATCAAATGATAAGACAATAGTTTTCATGTAGCTCTCGTTTATATTTAGGTATTAACCTGTGATCAAATGTGTAGTGGTATTTATTTTGGTTAGTTGGAAAGACTAAGTATTATCTGGTTGTGTTGTGTCAAATATTTAAGTACTAAATTCGACCACAGTTTCTGAAAGACTACAGACTTAAAAATAAGAAAATAAACTAAAAAAAAAAAGCTAAATTAAAATGTAACTGAAATCAGCTTAAAATAAAAAAATAAACTCTTTATAATGATATATACACATCTATATACACACAATCTGATTCTATCTTCATAAAATTTATTTAATCAACATTTTCAAATTAGGTGCAACACTTATTTCGGTCTGACAATAATTTTCCATGAATTAGATATATATATATATATATATATATATATATATATATATATATATATATATATATATATGTATATATATATATGTATGTATGTATGTATATATGTATGTATATGTATATGTATATGTATATATGTATATGTATATGTATATATGTATATATATATATATATATATATATATATATATATATATATATATATATATATATATATATATATATATATATATATATATATATATATATATATATATATATATAAATATATATATATATATATAATATATATAATATAATATATATATATATAATATATATATAATATATATATATATATATATATATATATATATATATATATATATATATATATATATATATATATATATATATATAAGAGAGAGAGAGGACCTAATCTCAATTTCAAACATATGTAAAAAGAAGTAAATTTGTGGGTAAGTATGGTGTGCCAGGAACACTGCTGGTTGAGAGCTAATCAGGATTTGGTATGTGTGGATCAGGGGCTTCCTTCTGAGTATTTTAGGTGCGGCCGTAATATTTGACGCAGGAAACTGATGGTAGTCGCTAGATGTTTCAAACGTTTCCGGAGTCTCTGTCGAACTCAAGGCTATTCTCCTTGGACTCACTGTCACAGTCGTTTCCTCCGACTTCTGACCTCTCTGGTCTCCTTGATTCGACTCCACTCTATATCACCTCTTCCCTTTCTAGACTTTTCTTATATTATATTAATTTCATCTTTGTCCCCTATTCCTTCTGTTCGTATAATCGGGATAGTTGTAAAAATCTAATAATTCTCCATAACCCCGCCTTGAAACGGCCAATGTGGAAAAACCTTTTCCCTTCAAATTGCGTACTTTCCTTTAGGGACTCATAAATAACTCCAAAAAGCTACATTCTTATTTAGTGTCATGTATGGTGACGCTATTCTAATGTGGACTGGGATCAGAACCCCGCCCGAGAATACCGAACACGATGAAAAATCCGTTGAAATAATTTTCATTGTCCTCTCCCCTTTACAAAAGATGTGATGAGGTCAGATTTAGATTCCAAGTATTTTACTTCTCGCTTGAAATAATCAATTATATTATTGATCTAAATCGCCTCATCACAATAGTTTATTCAGATATTTTAAAGTGTCTTGCTTTCTGCAGTTACTAAAAGAGAAATGGCATTATGTTTTGCACGTCGGATGAAACTGAAAGGAATTTTGTAAGACCTAAGAGTTGGTCAGTTGTGAAAAAAGAGAGCAAGAGGTTGCCAAAAAACTAATTAAACTACTGTAATAAAAAACAAATATTAATTTCTTGAACTGTCCATTCAAAGTATTTTTTAAAGCTTCAACATATGTGTATTGAAGTTCAAATAAACAACAGTTTCACTGGCTTAAGTGAAAAAATAGGCAGGTTTAAAATAAACATAAGAACAAAAAGTCGAACTACTGTAGAAAACCATCTTCAGTAATTCCAAGGAGGTATCTTGACGCCGGAAACACAAGGTAAACGACTGTAGCTGGCTGCCTGCTCCAAAATGGTCAACTCGCTGTTCCAAGGACCAACTACCTGCTCCAAAGGCTGACTGACTGTTCCAGTCCTCTCTTGCAGCTTATATCTTCAAGGAGGACCTATCACAGAGCTTCACAGAAATTAGCATGTTGCTTATTGCACCATCTGGTGGGAAAACTCAATATTTTTTAATTTGTGTGAGAATATATACAACAAATTTTCATCATTTTCTTGTCCTCTTAGATGTGTTATTTACCAATTTATTTCATCAAGAGATTCACTGATGGTATTGTGCAGTCAACTGTGCTGTTTCCTAATATAGAGGACATATTTTAATTTTTTTCTTATATAATTTATTTCAACAATCTAGAACAGGTAAGCCGTGGCAGCTCTGTCAATAAATCAGTAAATGAATGAATTTTGACCTTCAGTCCATGTTCAAAGTCAATGAATTCGTAAATCAAAGATTTCCAGCTTGAAGTTCGAGTCGGCCTACTTTCCACCATGTTCCGTAACCCGTTGACTGCCAAGGGGGTCATCGGTTACCGGCACTCGACTTGGCTACTGCGGCGTGGGGTCCACCGATGACCGGCAAGGCAGCAAATAATAAAGTACATAATCATAGTACAGGGTGTTTAAAAAATATCCGGTATATTTGAAAAATCTATAAAAATTAAACGGACAGTGATAGAAATTCACAGTTTATTGCAATATGCTTGACACAATACTAATTTTTCAGGCAGATAAACTTTAAAATTAGTTACAATATTCCACAATAGATGTCGCTGCAGTTCTGAAAAGTTTAACTACGATATTTGACAGTGGGGACTCTTAAAAGACCAGGTGTACCGCTACTATCCAGAAACAACTGAATAACTGGAACAGTACATCTGTTCTGCATGTGAAGCCTTCCCGTCTGAGACGTTCACACGGGTTTCTGATAATTTCGTTCTAAGAACATGCATATTATTGTTGCGCATGGTGGATATCTGGAAAATATCGTAGTTCAGATTTTTCCAGACTACAGCATCATTCGTTGTGTAACATTGTAACTAATTTCGAAAGTTTGTCTGCCTGAAAATTTAATATCCCAATCGTAAGGCAATAAACTGTGTATTTCTATCACTGTCTATTTTTTATTGATTTTTCAAATATACCGGTTATTCTTAAAACACTGTAAATATAAATACTGGCACATTTTTCAATAATACCATTGTTTTTGTAATGGTTTGAAGAAATTAATGCAACATAGAACATACAAATATAATTTTAGTAGTACATGAAAAATATACATTTTATCATTGCATATTGCGATGAGTCTGATTGAAACATTCAAGGCAAAGAAAAGGTGAATGAACGAAATCGAAATAATATGTCACCACTTTTTTAGTCAAGTTCTTTGTTCTAGTTCTTCCTAGATGCTTCGAATGTTACAGAATGAGAGTGATCACTTAGCAACCGAAGCACGATTGTTTGAAAACTGCTTCAAGCATGATTTTATAACTAATTTTATCAACAGCATATAGTATTTCAGAATATGCATCGCATAATGAAAAGTTCACGTCGGCGTCTTGGGCAAACCATCGAAAATGCGCCTGGCAATCAACGTATAAGATTTCCAGTTTAATTTGCAAAAAAATTACAAGTAATAACGTATAATTTTCTTTTTGTTTTCAAAGTTGAATATTTAGTAATATTGTCACGAAGATTAGAATGAACACACCGTTGGGCTTAACAGACGAATTTATTGAAGCAAAGTAGCAACTCACAACTTTACAAGATCGTGAAGTTGCTTACAACTAGAGGGTATCATCTTTTACACCCGAAAAGAATATTCGAGAAATAACTAATCTAAGTAATAAAGAAAGATCTAGAATGTTCGAGAACATAAGGCAACAATAAATAACATTTCAAAATTAAAAATCCATACTTTGGATCAACCTCCAAGGTTAGCACCGAATGCATAAACTTTGGGTCTGGATCTCGTGCTTTTAACCACTCGGGCACTGAGCTCGTTGGGGATGTTTCTTTATGCAGCAATATCATATTGTATAACTTAACATAACATGAAAAATAAAAAATATAATTTATAATAAACTATTTTACGCATTAGATATTCTTTCATAACTATTTTGACTACTTTTGGGTGAAATATGTATATAATAAGTTTTAGTCTTTTTAGTATTAATGTATAAAAATACTCCTGAAATTTCTTAAAATTGTTTACTTTAGAATATTAATTCACATGCCAAGGTAATAATTAATATTGAAACTATACCTACTAATTTCTGACAGGAAAACAACAGTGCTTTGCAAACACATTTTTCTTTAGAAATATTCAACCTTATATGTTTGCGATAGCTGCTTTATACTACTTAAAAGTTTCAGAACAGTTTCAGTCTTTTTAGTACTAATGTATAAAATACTCCTGAAATTTCTTAAAATTATTTATCTCACAATATAAATTCACATGCCAAGGTTGCAATTAATATTGAAACTATACTTACTAATTTCTGACGGTAAAACAACAGTGCTTTACAAACACATTTTTCTTTATAAATATGCTACCTTATATGTTTGCCATAGCTGCTTATACTACTTAAAAGTTTTAGTCTCTTTAGTATTAATGTATAAAAATACTCCTGAAATTTCTTAAAATTGTTTACCTTAGAATATAAATTCCCAT
>CM063500.1:110659841-110667341 GCA_032207245.1 Pardosa pseudoannulata | reverse complement strand
TGCTGATATGTACTGGAATCTTTTAAAAAGCTAAAAAATTCTTTTTTATGGATATTTGTGTTCTAAATTGTAATATTTTAAAATATGTTATTTTTATTATTTTTTTGTTTCAGTTTGTGTGATTGTAATAGATATCAAGAGAAAATATTAATAAGTACTATCATTGTATATAAACAATTTACTTTTACATTGAAGTATGGACTACCCTCTAACAAAGACAAGTTAATATGTTACTCATTTAGCCCCGAAACTAAAAAAATTGATTAGCTGTTCCATGCATACTAAAAGTTTAATATATAAGAAAAATCCATATTTCTAATTTCCCCTTCCAAAAATCAGAGGTTTACACTTTGCCTGAATATGTCAGTCAGTCAGAGAACGTATAAATTAAGGCTCTAATTATGATACTGATACGTACTGGAATCTCATACGCAGCTAACACATTCTTTGTTATCGAAATATGTTTCACAAAATGTAATATTTTACCTTAGCAGGTGAGAATATTCTCAAGCCGCATTTGGTATGGAAGAGAAGAATCTTATAAATGATTTTGTAACAAAAATATCAAGAGAACTTGCAAACACGTGTTATCACTCCCTTTTCATTTACCTTGATAAATAATTTTCTCTAACCTCCAGGTAAGAGCGATCTGACAAGAAATAAGCTGGATTAAAAAAAAAAAAACACAATCGTCACACAATACTCATGAAAATTGCTTTTTTCGTTCCTAAGTATGGTAAATTCCCACAATTCGTTTTTTTTTCTGTTTCTCTCCTGCCCTGTACCCTCACAGCATATCGAATCAGGGGTGAATAACGAATTAGATCACCCCTCTTTTAGAAAACAGCGTGACGCACATGCAGCACCGTCGCCCTCTGTCTGACCCTCCCCCTATCCCAACCCATTACAATTCATTCAGCTGACAAGTGCCCATTATCACTTGAATAGTGTGAACTGTTTTTTATATTCCATTTGCATCCCTCACTCCCAATTGCTCACACAATTCATCACGAACAATGTGTGCGTGCGTCTACATACAAACTTGTATACGTATGTACATATATACAAACATACAAATATACATACATATATATATATATAAATATAATATATTTATATATATATATATATATATAATATATATATATAATATATATATATATATAAAATAAATATATATATATATATATATATGTATGTATGCATGTATATATTATATATGTATATATATGTATATATATATATGTAAATATATTTATGTATATATGTATGTATATATATGTATATATATGTGTATATATATATATTATATATATGTATATAAAATAAGCATGTATATATAAATATATATATATATAATATATATATATATGAATATATATGTATATATGTATATATATATATGTATATATGTAATATGTATATATATATATATTTATATATATATATGTATATATATGTATAAATATATATATTATAATTTATATATTATTATATATATATATATATATATATAAATATGTATATATTATATGTAAATATATATGTATATATTATATATGTAATATATTGTATATATATATTTATATATCAAAAAACATGAATTATAATAATATTATAAAAATATATATAATATATATATATATAACATATAATAATATATATAAATATAATATAATATAATATAATAATATATATATATATATATAAATAATATATATATAATAAAAAAAAAGAAAATAAAAAAAATATATTTAAAAACAAAATAATAAAAAAAAAATATACAAGTAAAATCAAAATAGTGAAATAACCATGAATACAAAAATAGCTAAATATTGTGCTAATCCATAAATAATTGTTTAGTATTTAAAAGTACAGTATAAATATTAATAAATTATTTGAGGCACTAACATCTCAAATAAATATACAATACAAAATATACAAAATATAAAAAATATACTTTCTAAAATATACATCAATACGACAAATAGTTCATTAAATTCATGTACCTATATCCAATAATAGCAAACCCGACATTTGGTTTTGCAACTTCATTGGATGATATTGTTTAATGTATAAGAAATTGCAGTATGAAATGTTCAACCCTAAATTATTTGGGGCACTAACATCTAAATTTCCCAATTGAAGTCAGTTGAAGACCTATTAATGATTCTTAATCCCAAAAGAATATTAACACCCATGCCATCAGCGGGATTTAAAACCGCACACTATATAATTCCAACTGACTGCAACTAACTAATTTATTAAAGAAGAAAATATTGTTTAATGTATAAGAAGTTTCTATGAAAAATTCGATAAATTATTTGTACTAACATCTAAATTTTTAATGAGTATTGAAGACCTTTAAATATTCTCAATCAAAATACTATAACAATGCCATCATAATTTAAAACTGCTCATTATAATTCCAACTGACTGCAACTAACTAATTTATTAAAGAAGAAAACATATATGTTTTTAGTGCCTTATGATTTAAACTTTTATGATTTTACAGATTAAACAATAGTAATAAACTGGTATATTTAATAGATAAATATATGCTATAAAACGCATGTCCAGTGAAGTGTGCCTTATACAAAAAGTGAAATTTGCGGACTATAAAGATTAATCACAAATATTCATTGTCTGAATATATGATAGATTAAATGTTGGTAAATGAAGATAGACTTATGCCGTGTTTACGAAAGCTTCGAAATTTTTCTTCATCGTGGATTTAAATGAAAAGATAATTCATAAGCTCTATTAAAAATCTATTATAAAAATATCATAAAATCATATAACTGGATCAATAAAATGTCTTATTTTCCAGAATTGTAAAGTACCCTATAGGCAAGTAAAAAATTTTTTTTTTGCCTGGTTATTATCTTGCAACAAAAGATAATCGATGATTAAATGTAAAATTATCCAATACGTAACTAATCTGTTATTGAAGCCAAATATAAAAGAAAATTATTTACTTAATCTAAGTTCAGTGATCAAACGTATGACAGTAATGCAGACGATATTTAAATAATTTAAAATAAGAAATGATTAAATGATATACTTAGGAATGACTTCATAATGCTTATAATTGTTAATTTTTGTCTATTTATATGTGATAAATTGATAAATTTAATCACCTGGTCTTAACCGGGAAAAAAAAAAGGCTTGAAATAAATGGCTTTAAACGCTCCAAAATGGGAAGGAGGGAATTCGAACGTTTTATAGACGACAGTATTTTTTGTTTTTCCTATGACTGCATCTAACTATTTTATTAAAGAAGAAAACATATCTGTTTTTAGTGCCTTATGATTTAAGATTTTATGATTTTACAGATTAAACAATGTGCCGTAAATAAACTGGTATGGTGTTTAATAGAGCAGACATTTACGGTGCTGTGGAGAAACGCATGTCCAGTGAAGTGTGCCTTACATAAAGTGAAATTTGCGGACTCCACCCCAAAAGATTAATCACCAAAATATTCATTGTCTGAATAATACGCCTGATAGATTACATGTTGGTAAAATGAAGTTACACTTATGCCGTGATTTGACGAAAGCTTCGAAATTTTTCTTCATCGTGGATTTAAATGGTGAAAAGATAATTTATAAGCTCTATTAAAGTCTCTGGTTTATGAAGTTTATAAAAATATTAGCATATAACCCGTCATGTGACTGGATCAGTAAAATGTTTAATTTTCCAGAATTGTGAAGTACCCCATGCGGCAAGTAAAAAATTTTTATTTTGGCTGGTTATTATCTTGCAACAAAAGATATTCGATGATTAAATGTAAAATTTTCCAATACGTACCTAATCTATTATTTAAGCTAAATATAAAAGAAAATTATTTGCGTAATATCTAAGTTCAGCGATCAAACGCATGAAAGTAATGCAGACGATATTTAAATAATTTAAAATAAAAAATTATTAAATGAGATAGTTGAAAGAATGACGTCATAATGATTATAATTGTTAATTTTTGTGTATTTATTATGTGAGAAATTGATAAATTTAATCACCTGCACTTAACAGTGAAAATACGGCTTGAAATAATGGCTTTAAACGCTCGAAAAGGAGGGAAGGGGTGGATTTCGAACGTTTTAAAGACGACAGTATTTTTTGTTGTGATATGAAGCATATTTATACCAATTTATTTTAAAATTGGATTGATAGTTTAGGAAAAGATAAACTTTACTCGCTTTGAATTTTGCTAACCTTAATTCATTCACGAATCCAATATGGATGCTTCTATCCATTCCAGGTTCGATAAATTCGAGGACAGATGGACATAAATTATAAATTACACTGTTTTGACGGAAAAATAAAGAAAAAAAAATTTAAAAATACTTGAAGCCACCATGTATGCAGTACAAACCTAATTAGATTAAATTGAAATTCCACATGGCCTGTGCGATTATTCGATCTAGTGCTTCTCGTACTGCTGTCCGTTGCGCCGACAACTGCACCTCAGATACATTTGCCGTGTAGGGTTTCAAGCAGTATGATAATAATCTCAATAATTAAGCAATTCTGTTTTTTTTAATAAAAATACATTTTGAAATACGGAAATGTTCGATCCTAAATTATTTGTTGCTCTAACATCTAAATTTCCCATTTGAAGTTAGTTGACCTATTAATGATTCTCAATCCCAAAAGACCATAAACACCCCTGCCATCAGCGGGATTTCAAACCACACACTATATTTCCAACTGACTGAATCTAACTATTTTATTAAAGAAGAAAACATATCTGTTTTTAATGCCTTATGATTTAAACTTTTATGATTTTACAGATTAAACAATGGGCCGTAAATAAACTGGTATGGTGTTTAATAGAGCAGACATTTACGGTGCTGTGGAGAAACGCATGTCCAGTGAAGTGTGCCTTACATAAAGTGAAATTTGCGGACTCCACCCCAAAAGATTAATCACCAAAATATTCATTGTCGGAATAATACGCCTGATAGATTACATGCTGGTAAAATGCTGTTACACTTATGCCGTGATTTGACGAAAGCCTACAAATTTTTCTTCATCGTGGATTTTAATGGTGAAAAGATAATTTATAAGCTCTATTAAAACCTCAAGTTTATAAAATTTATAAAAGTACTAGCATATAGCCTAACATATGACTGGATCAGTAAAATGTTTAATTTTCCAGAATTGTAAAGTACCCTTTGAGGCAGGTAAAAAAAATGATTTGTTTTATGGCTGATTATTATCTTGCAACAAAAGATAATCACTGATTAAATTTGAAATTTTCCCATTTGTATCTAATCTATTATTTAAGCTAAATAAAAAAGAAAATTATTTACGTAATATCTAAGCTCAGCGATAAAACGTGTAAAAATAATGCAGACGATATTTAAATAATTTAAAATAAGAAATGATTAAATGAGATGGTTAAAGGAATGACGTTATAATGTTAGAAAAAATGATATTTTTACCTATTTATTGTGTGATGTATTGATAAATTTAACCGGGGAAAATCGGGCTTGATATAATGGCATTAAATGAGGGGGAAGGGATGGAATTCTAACTTTTTAAAAACGACAGTATTTTTCGCTGTGATGTGTAGCATATTTATAACAATTAGTTTAGAATTGGATCGATAGTTTAGGAGAAGATAAATTTTACTCGCTTTGATTTTTGACAATCCTAAATCATCAAGAATCCAATATGGATGCCTCTACCCATTCCAAGTCAAACTGCTACATAAATTCAAGGACAAACGGACAGATAACTTAGGCTATTATTATATAGCGGATTATTGAGTTTCAAAATATCTTACTGTTATCAGATAAATTTGAACACCTTATGCCGTGATTTGACGAAAGCTTCGAAATTTTTCTTCATCGTGGACTTAAATGGTGAAAAGATAATTTATAAGCTCTATTAAAATTTCTGGTTTATGAAGTTTATAAAAATATTATCATATAACCCCGTCATATGACTGGATCAGTAAAACGTTTAATTTTTCAGAATTGTAAAGTACCCTTAGAGGCCGGTAAAAAAATGTTTGTTTTTTTTTGGCTGAGAATTGTCTTGCAACAAAAGATAATCGATGATTAAATTTAAAATTATCACATATGTACCTAATCTATTATTTAAGCCAAATATGAAAAAAAAAATATTTGCGCAATATAAGTTCAGTGATAAAATGTATGAAAGTAATGCAGACGATGTATAAATAATTTAAAATAAGAAATGATTAAATGAGATGTTTAAAGAAGTGACGTAATACTGCTATACTTTTTAATAATAGTGTTAGTTTTTAACTATTTATTATGTGATAAATTGAAAAATTTAATAGACTGCTCTCAGCCGGGGAAAATAGGGCTGGAAATAATGGAATTTAAAAGTTCGAAAAGGGGGAAGAGGGGATTTCGAATGTTTCAAAGACGACAGTGTTTTTTGCTGTGATATGAAGCATATTTATACCAATTTATTTTAGAATCGGATTGATAGTTTAGGAGAAGATAAACTTTACTCGCTTTGAATTTTGCTCACCCTAAC
Organism: Pardosa pseudoannulata; assembly: GCA_032207245.1. Lineage (NCBI taxonomy): Eukaryota > Metazoa > Arthropoda > Arachnida > Araneae > Lycosidae > Pardosa > Pardosa pseudoannulata. The sequence continues at coordinate 110,660,825 of CM063500.1, read as the reverse complement.
TCACCAAGAATCATATATGGATGCCTCTATCCATTCCAGGTCCAACGGCTAAACAAATTAGAGGAAAGACATGCAGATAACTTAGGCTATTATTATATAAGAGATTAAGTTTATAAAGACATGTCACAAATGTCAAAGCTCTGTTGGTTAGGCTTAGTATCTTTTATCAAGAAAGTCCAAAGTTTTAATATTTTACGGCTATTCTATAAAGTTATGTGAGTTGTGTACATAAATTCATACATACTTGAGGTCAAAATTGGTAAAATACATGCCGATTCATGGTCAAAATTATTATTGATAAAATTAAAATAAAATTATCAAATTTAAAATTAAAATATTTATGTACGTAAGTGCAAAAAAAGCAATAAAATATGCAAAACTGAATTAAGACTATGTGAAAAATGAGTGAATTTCTCTTTATTAACGTATACTTATAACACTAGAACTTTTAAAACAAATTTCATATCTTCTCAAGAGAAACACTAGGTGCATGCAGAAAGTAAGTTTCCAAATGTTTCCCCCTTTAAAGTAAACGTAATGATTCATGTCAATTCAGCTTGCGTAACAGATCTATGACATATCAATCATATGCCAGCTGGGCAAGTCACGATTCGTGCCAGTAGCGGGGTAGCAGTGGTTCGAAATGGAAACTCTTATTCCTTCTCCCGCCGCCTGAAAGGTGATCTAGAATGCACAAAGCATTGCACCAATCGCAATTCATAGTCAGCTCTGTCAGGTCTTTGAGCCGAAACTGACACCCGAACACAAAATTCAACGCTTAGGAGCAGCACTGACATTTCTGCTATGGTATCACGATGACGGCGACGAGTTCCTCGACAGGATCGTCACGGGCAATGAGACTTGGATTTCGCACTTTACCCCGAAAACCAAGCAGCATTGTCATCATAGTGGATCTTCGATCAGGACCAAATTCAAACAGACGCTGTCGGTAAGGAAAAGGACGTGCACGGTGTTCTAGGACAG
>CM063500.1:110652341-110654841 GCA_032207245.1 Pardosa pseudoannulata | reverse complement strand
ATTAAGCCAACATGTTAGCGGAGCTTATAAATAAATCTTTAATTAGATAGCTAATAAAGAGAGCCCGTATCGCATATACGAAAATTTTTTTTACTGAATTCAGCAGGCGTTTTCATGTCTGCTTTCCATAAACAGATATACATTCGTCACCTGATCTCAATTTCTCTCTCCTTCAGTTTAAAAAACGGAGAAGAATTTACTCTTAAAAATGTGCTGATTTTGGAAAAGTAAGTAACAAGTGAAAATTGCTGACAAGGTTCGAAATAATTTTTGACATGAAACTTTTAAATCCCCAGAGTTATTCGAATTAAACGTTAAATTTCAAACGCGATGTAAAGGAAAAACTTTAAAGAAAATCTCTTAATTTGGTAGACTGTAAATTTCCTTCCTTCAGGGCTAAATACGTTTCAATAGAAAACATTTCTATGTTCAAAGCAATAAAGAACGGATAGCTATGAAAATTTAAATTATTTTTGACGTCCTGTTGGATGGAAGACAAATAATTAAATAAAAAAATCTTTAAATTAAATTTTCTAGTGTAATTTATGATGTGTTTTGCTGGTTTTATATCTGTCTTTTTATATACAAATTACAAATGAATACTTATACTGAAAATATTTCTTCTTGCATCCAAAATTTTCAGAAATTTGTTTAGGTAAAAGTTCCGTAAAACATGGTATTACACTTAAGTGCAATTAGAAGTTTATATAAGGTAAATGTAATGAATTAACCCTCCTAGTGGAACTCACTGAGGAAAAAAAATCTCCAAAATTACGTTAAAGTTTTATTGTGTCAGTGACCAAAATGTTCTATGATTTTTTACTTCACTCTTTGTCGACTAGATTGGAATACAGGAAACTCACCCTCGTTATTGTCCCTTTACTTCCGGTTATAAATAGATATAAAAATAGACATTATAGATTGTTAATTTTTAATACACATAAAGCTCGTCGAGTCTCGAAGATCATCCCATAAGAAAAAATGTATTCTAGAATAACAAATAAAAATATTCTTTAAGAGAATGATTTATATTTTTTTACGAAAGTCATCCAAGCTATTTAAGTGGTGCAATTAGAGATACATCTGTTACCGCACACGAAATACTTCGAAATAGAGATTTATAAAGCCATGAAAAGCTATCAGCGTCTTTGTGCCTCAGGGATTAGGGGTGCATCCCTCAATAAATGTCAGTCAAAGAGTGCAGTTCCAAAACAATCGACCTGACCCTCCTACCTCAAAACTCCATGGAAGAAAACACTGGCAGAAATGTACAATACATCCATTTTCGGAACGTTTTTGGAGGTCGAAAATTGAAAGTGACAACCGCTTTGAAGACATCATCGATTTGGCGGAATTGTACGTGAGAACCACTTAGAGGGTTAAAATGGCATGATTTACTCCACATTGCAATATCATCTATCTGTAATAGGATTATCTACGATAGGTCAGTTTCTTTAACGATACACAAAATAGACATAAACTGAACTGTAATCACATTATTATTTTATATATTCTGATAACCAAAATTACAATATACTCACAACCCCAGAATCCACACATACTCACTAAGTAGTGACATTATTTCTCAAAGATGGAGGCTCAGACGTCAAGAAGGAGTCTGGACCAAACCGAGGAAGGTACATTCGAATGTTTAAACCATAAATGATCTCGCACTGTTCGGGAAGGAAAACTATTCACAGGAGACATAACCTATATGAACAAACAGCTGTTATTGTTTTAATAGTTATTGGCTAAATCTTCGAATAGATAAATAGATAAGTCCTAAGCCACTACCAATCCCTAAGCGAAGTTCATGGTAAAAACAGTTCAAAGTGGCAAGGAAGATCTATCTGAATCTACTATGAACATATTTATTAAAACACTAGCATATAGCCCGTCATATTACAGGATCAATAAGGTTGAAATTGTTAATTTTCCAGAATTGTAAAGTACCCTATAAGGCAGATAAAAAAATGGTTTGCTTTTTTGGTTGATAATTAACTGGTATACACTCAATAATGTGTCTATCTTCATACTCATCTAAAATCTCACAATAATGAAAATTCAGTTTAGAATTATGATGTCCAAAATAAGTCTTAAATAAGTCCAAATTATCTATGTCCAAAATAAGTCTTAAATAAGTCCAAATTATTATGATGCCTTAAATAAGTCCAAATTATCGTCTTTTTTGTTTTTTATTTCACAGTAATTATTGGAAGTAAAGGAATGAAACTATCATTTCTATTACACACTGGAAATAGATAAAATTCGTTGTTAATACCTGTGATAAAATCCTGTGAAACAATTTCAAAAAAAAGTATATATATGTATATATATGTATATATATGTATATATATGTATATATATATATATGTATATATATATATATATGTATATATATATATATTATATATATGTATATATATATATATGTATATATATGTATATATATATATATGTATATATATATATGTATATATATATATACATATTCAATTCA
>CM063500.1:110634841-110647341 GCA_032207245.1 Pardosa pseudoannulata | reverse complement strand
TAGGACCGAGAACGTTATGATGCCACGCATAGAACAGTATTATATTAATCTGCCGATCTAGTATGGATTTTTACGCCTATACGTAAAGAGGGTGTTTCCGAAAAGCTCCTGAGACATTACTTTGGGTAAGGTCCTGAAACGAGTATCTGATGTAATGTAAGAAGTGTAAGATTTTGGCCCTTAGTCAAAACGGAAAAAAACCAGGGATACCGTTCACGTCTTTCGGATGAAACCTTATTGTGACCTCGACAATCAAGACGCTGACGATAAATCTAACGATAATCCTCATCGATATGACACCGAACCTGCCGAACTAGCGATACCGGAAAGAAAACCTTCGAAAATGACTGAAAGAACAAATATTCCTGTGACTCGGTCTAGAACAAGACAGCGAGGCAGTCTTGTTTGACAGTTTGGCGAAGCAGTCTCGTCAGACAGTTTTATACCTCCCTTAGACGACCGCTTCCCGCTGTCGTCTAAGGGGGAGGTATAAAACCAGGGGTATATTTTAGGGGTACCCTATAGGGAGGTATATTTTTGTCTGTTTAGATATAATGCCGCATTTCAAGCAGAATTTGCGAAGCTCCATGGCACAATGGTTAAAATCGTGGGCTACGCACCGAAAGATCTCTGGTTCGGTCATGAGTCAGGAAAAATTTATTTCCGCCTTTATACATTTGTTAAGTATTCAAAAAGACTCCTAAAATATGCAAATTTTCTGTACCATTAAAAACAATTCTAGAATGTTCTGTTATCCTATAAAAGCCTGTATTAAAACTGCGAGTAATAGTTGTTGTTCGACTACGAGCCAGGCACTTTGGTATTTAATAAATGGTATTATTTGTTAACTTGACTCTTCATTTTGTGCAACCAGTACTTGATCTACGTGACAATATATTTTGTACATTTCCTACATATAGGTATTTTTAGTGATATCCTATAGGGAGGTATATTTTTGTCTGTTTAGGTATAATGCCGCATTTCTAGTGGAATCTGCAGAGCTCTAAGCCACAATGGTTAAAGTCGTGGGCTATGAACCAAAACGTCTCCGGTTCAATCATGAGTTAGGGCAAAATTATTTCCGCAATTTTATGTTCGATTTATTAAGTAGTCTAGAACACTCCTAAAATATGCAAATTTTCTGTACCATTAAAATGAGTCTAGAATGTTCTATTACCCTATAAAAGCCTGTGTTAAAACTGCGAGCAGCAGTTGTTGTTCTACAACGAGCTAGGTAGCTTGGCATTTAATAAACGGTGTTATTTGTTAACTTGACTCTTCATTTTGTGCAACCAGTACTTGATCTACGTGACAATATATTTTGTATATTTCCTACATATCGGTATTTTACAGTTAAAATTAATGTCTACAGTTTTCTTACCACACTTGGAAGTTTAGTAATAAATAATTTTTCGCATATGAAGAGATCCTTCAGTATTATATTGTCATATATATTTTATACGTGTAAAATAAGGAAAAATCAATAAATCTATTTCAATTTGATTAATATTTTTTTTTAGGAAATTGGAAAGAAAATAATTTTTGTGTTAAAATAACCCACTCAGTAGTTCTAATGATAAGGGTAATTAGTATTAATTTCTTGAATATCGATGTCTCGTTTCCTGAAAGTTATTTTCTTTTTAGGTTACACAATCAGCTCCTATATATAAATTTAATCAGTGCATGTAAATGAACGGTAAAGCCAAAAACTTTTGACTAACATATAATCCAAGTTATTGTTTTCTTGCAACTTCTATCATGCATTGTCCCATACTTATATACGTTGTTTATAATTTTTATACTATCCGTTTCTTTTATGCCTAGATTTGGCTTCATAAGTAAATGACAGAATTGATTTGATGAAAATTCATCTTTTTTACGCAAAACAAATAAATGCAAATTTATTGTGTAATATTACTTAAGAATTACTATTAGGAATAATAAAATAGGATTTATGTCTTTTTTATTTTACGTAAATGTATGCTATATTAAAACAAGCAATAGTTAAAATTTTATTTACATACTGTGCAACTTAAAGGTGCACAAGCTCACGTAAAGAAAATTAGCTCACTCGGAAAAGGCTTGTGTCAGACAATATAACAGAAAAAAGCAAAGAAATAGAATTTAATGCAGGTTGAACCTAACATCGTGATCTAAGTTTTAGTGTGTCACGGGTTACTGTTTTCGTCAAAGTGAACTAAACCCCAGTGCTTATTAGTTCCAAATTTTAAGCCTCTGTGTTTTAGAGTTGCAACGTTTATACTTTTGTAGTCTGCTCATAACTTACCCATAAACCTTTTATTTTCAAATCAACACCTACAATAATTTACAACTTTGAAACAGCAATACATCAGTTTCAAGAAAAAATTTTAAAAACAATAGTTTAAAAACTAGTCACTTCATTATTTTCTCAAATGTAGCATTATTCATGCGCAACTCTTTTACCCATAAATCTTTCATTTTCAAAAACTGGCCTACATTAATTTTCAACTTTGACACAGCAAGGCATCAGTTTCAAAACACAAATACAGCAATGCAAAATTTTAAAAATAATAGTTTAAAAACGAGTCAATTATTGTCTCAAATGTAGCATTATTCGTGCGCATCTCTTTTAACCATAAACCTTTTATTTTCAAATCAACACCTACAATAATTTACAACTTTGAAACAGCAATACATCAGTTTCAAGACAAAATTTTAAAAACAATAGTTTAAAAACTAGTCACTTCATTATTTTCTCAAATGTAGCATTATTCATGCGCAACTCTTTTAACCATAAACCTTTCATTTTCAAATAAAAAGCCTACATTAATTTCCAACTTTGATACAGCAAGGCATCAGTTTCAAAACAAAATTTTAAAAACAATAATTTAAAAACTAGTCACTTAATTATTGACTCAAATGTAACATTATTCATGCGCAACTCTTTTAACCATAAACCTTTCATTTTCAAATAAAAAGCCTACATTAATTTCCAATTTTGATACAGCAATACATCAGTTTCAAGAAAAAATTTTAAAAACAATAGTTTAAAAACTAGTCACTTCATTATTTTCTCAAATGTAGCATTATTCATCAGCATCTCTTTTACCCATAAACCTTTTATTTTCAAATCAACACCTACAATAATTTACAACTTTGAAACAGCAATACATCAGTTTCAAGACAAAATTTTAAAAACAATAGTTTAAAAACTAGTCACTTCATTATTTTCTCAAATGTAGCATTATTCATGAGCATCTCTTTTACCCATAAACCTTTTATTTTCAAATCAACACCTACAATAATTTACAACTTTGAAACAGCAATACATCAGTTTCAAGAAAAAATTTTAAAAACAATAGTTTAAAAACTAGTCACTTCATTATTTTCTCAAATGTAGCATTATTCATGCACTTCTCTTTTACATGTTATTTTTGCTTATACATTTAAGCGCTGAAATAAAACTTAGATGTTATTAATATAGGAAGAAAATATAGATATGAAAACTAATAATTTTCTTAAAATATTAATAATAAATAATATATAAAATTATAAATAATTATAATGTATAATAAATATGCATAACAGTAATTAAAAAACATGTAAAACAGTCATTAATAAATATGTATAACAGTTATTAATGACTACATAAAACAGTTATAAATACGTAAAATATTTTTTAAATAACAAATGTATAAATTTTTGTTATTCAAAATATGTTTAACTAATTTTTATATTTAAATTTCATATATTTTATTATTTTATTATTTTAAATTTGAAGTTATGAGGAAAACAAAGTTTCCAAATGTTTTAATACATTACTTTTACAAAATTTTCAAAACTATTTCAAACTATTGATTCATGTAATACGAAATGAATCTAACAAGGGGCAGAATTAAAAATTTTAAATTTTTAGATTTTGCATAACTTTGTAATTATCAAAAATCAAAGCAAACTATTTTGACACTTAGGAACATTTTAAGATGCAATTTCAAGCTATATTCATCAGTGATATTTAGGAAAATTATCTTGTCATGAGACCAGTGTTTCATTAAGATCCAGATATATTTTAAAAAATCACTTCGAATTACCAATTTCTTTCTTTCTTTCACAAAGCGAATTTGAAATTTTTTGAAAAAGTTATTTATAATTTAATTACTTGGAGACGCTAAAATGAACTTCGATGTCAGGATAAATTTCTCCCCTCCTAACAGAAATGTATTATAAAAATCATAATTGCTTAAATCCCCCTGATCTCAGGTGTAATTTTGTCTCAGGTTAGCAACGAAATTAGCAACTGTTGCTCTCTTTTTTTTTTTTTTTTTCAGTATCTGATTTTAAACTTAATTCTAAAGCAAACAATTTTCGAAATGGCAAATATTTTTAATATTTCAAATGTAATTAGTGAATAGTTAAACGTAATTGCCATTTAAACTCAGTTTATAAATCTTATGCTTCGCATAAAATTAAACATAAAAGATGACGTCTGGATTTTTTTTTTCTTGAAATATGTTAAGAATATAAAATAAGTTATTTAGTTTCAACAACACATATCTCGCATTTTTCTAAAACTAAATTTTAAAATCGATTTCTTTAAACAAATGAGTTGTTAAGCCTTATGAGGATATCCGTATAATCTTAATTTTGATATTTCTTCTTTCTTGCAGTCTGGAGTTCTGGAAACGTGAATTGTAAATACTCAAGATACATACACTGGAATATTAATATGCTACTTTGGGTATTACAATTCTAATTTTTTTTTATTATTCATTGGAATATATAAAATGGCAAATATAGCAATTTTTTATTTTATGTCTCCAGATAGCTTGCTAACTATAATAAAATTTTCAGAAATTTACATCAAAAGGTATTAGAGAAATTTTGAAATTTTATAACAACTAAATTTTTTTTAAATGTTTTAAAAATGCATGCGAAGACATCTATGGAATGGATGTATTAACATTATATTATATTTTCTTTATCTTCAGGGATTATGCAAAATAACAGAGCATCTGTTTAAGCACATCTTCATTTTCAGGAAAATTTTCATTGAACCTAAATTGTAAATGTCAGTTCCACAGAAATCGTCTTCCCTATTATGAAAATCATTCTAGACGATGTTTTTCTTATTTATAAAAAAAGTGGGAATTTTAATGTAAACACTTTTAGCATTTTAAAAGGTTTACTATATATGTTTTTAATAAGTTTAGACATGCTATGTAATCAGTGAGTGCAGGTAAGGGATTAGGAAATTTTAAATTTAATGGCAGACATGTTTTTTTGTGCATGCAGCAAATTTATAAACCAGTGAAAAAATTATATTTCAAGATTAGTTTAAGTAAGCTGGTTAGGGATTATTCATCATTATTTGCTATGCATAAAGCGTTAGCAATTACCTGCTAAAAAAGTACCTTAAAATTTATCCTTATTGTAGACTAGTACATGTCTGAGGCATTTTTAAGAGATTTTCTTTACTTATCACATTTTATTGGTTAGTTTATTATCAACTATTATACGGGATAGAAAATAAAATATATAATATAATTTGGATCTGGTATACTAAAACACAGATAAAGAGCATTTTAAAAGGTTTACTATATATGTTTTTAATAAGTTTTGACATGCTATGTAATCATTGAGTGAAGGTAAGGGATTAGGAAATTTTAAATTTATTGGCAGACATGTTTTTTTGTGTATGCATCAAAATTTATAAACCAGTAAAAAAAATATATTTCAAGATTAATTTAAGTAAGCTGGCAAGGGATTATTCATCATTATTTGCTATGCATAAAACGTTAGCAATTACCTGCTAAAAAAGTACCTGAAAACTGTTTCTTATTGTAAACTAGTACATTCTGAGGCATTTTATTTTAAGCGATTTTTATAACTCATCAAATTTTATTTATTAGTTTATTATCAGCTTTTATACGTGTATGGAAATTTATATACATAATGTAATTTGGATCTGGTATACTAAAAGACAAATAAAGAGCATTTTAAAAGGGTTACTATATATGTTTTTAATAAGTTTTGACACGCTATGTAATCAGTGAGTGAAGGTAAGGGATTAGGAAATTTTAAATTTATTGGCAGACATGTTTTTTTGTGAATGCATCAAATTTATATACCAGTAAAAAAATTATATTTTAAGATTAGTTTAAGTAAGCTTGCAGTGGATTATTCATCATTATTTGCTATGCATAAAGCGTAGCAATTAAGTGCAAAAATAGTACCTTAAAATTGTTTCTTAGACATTAGACAACTTAGAATTGTTTCTTAGACTAATACATGTCTGAGGCATTTTGTTTTAAGATATTTTCATAACTTATCAAATTTTATTGGTTACTTTGTTATCATCTTTTATACAAGTATGGAAAATTATATACATAATGTAATTTGGATCTGGTATACTAAACGACAGATGAAGAGCATTTTAAAATGTTTACTATATATGTTTTTCATAAGTTTAGACACTATGTAATCAGTGAGTGCAGGTAAGGGATTAGGAAATTTTAAATTTATCTCCAGACATGTTTTTTTTTGTGTATGCATCAAATTTATAAACCAGTAAAAAAATTCTATTTCAAGATTAGTTTAAGTAAGCTGGCAAGGGATTATTCATCATTATTTGCTATGCATAAACAATTAGCAATTACCTACTAAAAATTACCTTAAAATTGTTTCTTATTGTAGACTAATACATGTCTGAGGCATTTTGTTTTAAGAGATTTTCTTAACTTATCAAATTTTATTGGTTAGTTTATTGTCATCTTTTATACGAGTATGGAAAATAATATACATAATGTAATTTGGATCTGGTATACTAAAAGTCAGATAAAGAGCATTTTAAAAGGTTTACTATATATGTTTTTAATAAGTTTTGACATGCTATGTAATCAGTGAGTGAACGTAAGGGATTAGGAAATTTTTAATTTATTGACAGACATGTTTTTTTTGTGTGCATGCATCAAATTTATAAACCAGTAAAAAAAATTATATATCAAGATTAATTTAAGCAATCTGGCAAGGGATTATTCATCATTATTTGCTATGCATAAAGCGTTAGCAATTACCTGCTGAAAAAGTACCTTAAAATTGATTCTTATTGTAGACTAGTACATGTCTGAGGCATTTTCTTAAGATATTTTCATAAATTATCAAATTATATTGGTTAGTTTATTATCAGCTTCAATACGTGTATGGAAATTAATATACATAATGTAATTTGGATCAGGTATACTAAACGACAGATGAAGAGCATTTTAAAAGGTTTACTATATATGTTTTTAATAAGTTTTGACACGCTATGTAATCAGTGAGGGTAAGGGATTAGGAAATTTTAAATTTATTGGTAGACATGTTTTTTTTTGTGCATGCATCAAATTCATAAACCAGTAAAAAATTTAATTTCAAGAATATTTAAGTAAGCTGGCAAGGGATTATTCATCATTATATGCTATGCCTAAAGCTTTAGCAATTACCTACTAAAAAGAACCTTAAAACTGTTTGTTATTGTAGACTAATACATGTCTGAGGCATTTTGTTTTAAGAGATTTTCATCATAACTTATCAAATTTTATTGGTTAGTTTATTATCAGCTTTTATACGAGAATGAAAAATAATATACATAATGTAAGTTGGATCTGGTATACTAAAATTCAGATAAAGAGATGGTTTCTTACTTTATAGAGAAATATTTCTTATTAGAATGATATCCAAAATAGGATTTATTATAATATACAACAAACCATACAGAATCAAAATATATGTTTATATATAATAAGTATACAACAATATTTTATTTAGCAATTTCATCGGTAAGAATACTAGTAAATACTTTCTATTGTGTTATAAAGAATAGTGAACTATTTTATGCTTCTTGTAGTTACAATCAGCACGCAAGTAAATTCTATTCTATTTTATTGTTTCTACAGCCAGCTCTCTCGTAAGATTGTCACAGAAATGTTGTTTCTCTAGAACGAGTATCATTAGTACATATATATAAGGAATCACTTCATACATAAATATATCCTTTGTATTCCCTCGATAGTCGACGATAGCGTACCCTGTTTTATTATCCAAATATGACTAAATTATTATTGTCTCGTTTACTAAAGAGTTGCATTATGGGAAACATCTTTCGCTATTTATTTCTTGAGAAAAACACGGATATAAATATATGGCTCCAAATCGCGTACTCGAGTTTCTCTATTTGTAACTTACTAAATTATGAGATAAATATTCATAAATAATGTGTCAGATTATTTCCGAAGGAATTACCGAAGCCGTTTGTAAGAATTTTGCCGAATAGATAATTCAAATCAAATTCGCGCGCAGCTCATTTCAACGTAGAACAGTATTTTCTTTCATATTCATACCGAAATATATAGACTGTTTGTGATACTGAAATACTTTGAATATATATAATTTTGTACCGCTTTATTTATATTGCATTCTCTTATTCAAGTATAACACTGCAGAATTTGGATAACAAAGGATGAAGATATGTGTTTAGTATCATATACTGGGATGAAGTTGTATTAAACTTATATTATATACAAATAGTTTTCTCCGAGGTTTTATTACTTTTATGCGAAAACTAGAAATACTGAAATCAAAGGTATAATCATTTTACGAGTAAACGAAAGTACATTGTATGGAATGAAAATGGTTTCATTCACTGTATTCTTGGACAGTCACTTTAAACAGTACACGACACATGTAAAATTTGCACTTTAAAACAAAACTGTCATCATATACAAACAGTTTTCTCCTAGGTTTTGTTTCTTTCATACGAAAACTAGAAATACTGAAATCAAAGGTATAACCATTTTGCAAGCAAACGAAAGTACATTATATGGAATGAAAATGGTTTCATTCACTGTACTCTTGAACAGTGACTTTAAACAGTACACGATACATGTAAAATGTTCACTTTGAAACCAAACTGTCATCATATACAAACTGTTTTCTCCTAGGTTTTATTTCTTTCATACGAAAACTAGAAATACTGAAATCAAAGGTATAACCATTTTACGACCAAACAAAAGAACATTGTATGGAATGAAAATGGTTTCATTCATTGTACTGTTGAAAAAAACGTGTATTTTAAAAATTATGTAAACTATACAAAATAATAAATATTTTTAATTACAATTTCATAACATTTACTTTTATTTTGCACTGGATTTTTATTGCTGAATATCACTAAATTTCTAATTTTAATAAATTAGAGTAAAATGAACTTATATCAGTCTGCTTAAATCAGGTATCCATTTACTCATTTTGGCGTAAAACTATCGTGTTTGACAATAAGTATTGTTTAACAAGCCACGCAAATAAAATAGATTACATTAAACAAGAAATAAAATAAACCTAATGGAATATAATGTACAGAAAAACGGTTTTTTTAAATTATGTAAATTATATAAAAGAATAAATATTTTGTATTACATTTTCATAATATTCAGTTTTATTTTGCAATGAATTCTTATAACTGGATATCGCTAAATTTCTCATTTTAGTAAATTAATGTAAAATGAACTTATATAAGTCTGATTAAATCAAGCTAACATATACTGATTTTGGCATAAACAAATTGTGTTTGCAAATAAGTATTGTGTACCAAGCCAAGCAAGTAAAATAGATAAAGGTACAAACAAGAAATAAAAAAACCTAATGGATTATAATTTAAAGAAAAATTGATTTTTTTTAATTATGTAAAATATAAAAGAATAAATATTTTGTATTACAATTTCATAACATTCTGTTTTATTTTGCGTTGAATTTTATAACTCAATATCGCTCGAAAACTTCAGCTTGAAATTCACTGCAGAAATTAATTGAAAAATAAACCATTAATCTGAAATTCCGAATGTCTGTATACTAGTAAACAGTGATGAAAAAGAATAATAGAGAAAACAATAGTCTTGGAACTTCCCTAACCTTAATGTAAATCTTAAAATATCTAAGCTTTACACATTAAAAGTTTAACACCTATAGTTTTATAACCTATAGTAATATACTCATTCGGGGTAAATTATTATTCTACTTAATATTCCAACATCCAGTAGGTGTTCGCATGTTTCCCGTTGCCAACAAGAGAATAAATATACTTTACCCTGATTTATAATATGTTAAAAAGTTCCAATGTTATTAAAAATACTGGCTTTTAGAGATTTACTTGGGAATTACGTGAGTTATAAACGATTTTAAAAAGGGAACTCTTTTATAATAATAAAATAAATGGAAAAGAACCACGCTTGTGTAACCTTTTGGAGTAAAGCAGCCAGGCGCAGATATATTTCACAAGAAGTTGACTAATAAAGCGAGAAGTATCAGTTAGCGAGTGGACATGGAGCTGTCAACACAATCCACGCTCAGCTTCGCCATGGATAAATGAAAATGGCGCAAGCGACGCCTGAAAAGGAAACCTATTGAAAAAAGAAGTGGTTTTAGTAAGAAGGACTAATTGTTACATTAGCCTTAACACTGGATCACGTCATACATGTATTTAGGTCATTTCAAAAATATTTGTGAAAAAAATGGTAAAAAAGCTTGAACTGTGAAACTAATCCTTTTTTCCTATATTCATGTAAACAAAAAATTGAAAAAAATGAAATTTTATTTGAAAATTGAATCTGAAAATATGGGGAAGTTATTAAATAACAATAGTTAGTAAATGAATTGATTTATTTTGGAATGCACCTTGAGTACAATAAAAGTAAATCTTGAAGTAACATCTAAGTGTATTAGATTAAATAAAAATGAATAACATAAAGATCTTAAGAACCTTAACAGAATCTGAGATGCATTTACAGATGTAAGACAGATGTATTTAAAATGCAGTAACTTGGCAATGATATAAAATCTTATCAAATGTAAACATAATCACTGACATTAAACTGCTACTTCATTTAGATTTTTAATTATGCTGCATTGCACTAAAAGAGTTTAAAATGAGCCCAAGAGACAACAAAATATTTCTACCAAATTAATTAAAACAGATTTGTATAAATATATAAACATATCCAAAAGAATTCTACTCTGCTAATATTTGATTACATATCACTAATATTCAAAAATCCATCAAAACTTAGCTGAATCAGTACGGAATGTGAGACGAGGAGCAGTAATTAAGTTATGAAAAATGCTAAAATTGTCACAGACTTTCACTTGAAATATTAACAGTTCTACAGTAAACTGTCTATTGTCTGGTATTAAATGGTAAACTAATTTAATTTTATAAGCAACAATTTGTTAATAGATTTCTCAAACTTATAAAAGCTCTGAGATATAAAAATGAATGGATAATTAAAAAAAAAATCGTAATATAAATTTAAATCTATTGTGGAAATCCGATTACATAGAAATGAAAGATGTGAAATCAGTGCAACGCTGAAAAATGTAGAGAATCATGTAATTGTATTATAAATTTTAAGAAATTGGCTACTTTCATATTCGAGTGATTGGATTTATCATTTGACGATAGTTTCATGGATTTATTTATCTAAAATTCTGTGATTTCCCTTTGACTTTCTCTATTATTTATTACGAACGTTTAAAGAATCATTTTGTGAACAATTACACAGAAAAAGTATAAAATTATTAAGTTTTGATAAGTGACACTAACTAACAGAACTTTCTGTGGGTAATAAAGAATGATGATTATTTTTTAATGTTCTAAATTAAGTAAGTAATTAAGAATGTTCTAATTTACACAGAAAAAGTTTTAAAAATTAGGTTTCACTAGTTGTTGAGACTATTGCATTAAGACTGTATCTAGACTTTGCAGCATTTAGTCCTATCAAACACAAATTCTAGATTTTTCCTAAATTACATTCTAATAAGATATTCGTAAAAAATAACAGATTCCGATGCAACTTATCTACCAGCATCTACATCTGGACCGCATCCTATCATATGTATATACACTCAACAGCCAAAACATTATAACCATCCCTACATTTTGCAATGAACTCTCCTGGAGGACGTGGAAGGCACGTGATCAGGTGAAAGTAGTAGTTAACTGCTGCTGTAGAGTTTGGAAAATCATTATTTTACTTACTTCTCTGCGTCATGGGAAAGGCTGCGGATCTAAGCGATTTTGATACAGGGCTTGTAATGGCTCGAAGTCTCGGAACAAGTATTTCCCGGTTGTTCACGATCTACAGTTGTTAGTACTTATGCAAAGTGGATGAATGACCGTGAAATAAGCAGTAGGCGACATGGCCTCTTTTTGTCCAGTTGGAAATGGAATGTACCAACAGGACAACGCCACGTGTCACAAGGCTAAAATCGTTTTGGAGTGTTTCCAAGAACATGATGCTGAATTCCAGTTAATGTCCTGACCGCCTAATTCAACGGATCTCAATCCGATAGAACACATTTGGGATGTCATGGGACGGCAGCTCAGATTTCAAAGACCACCCATTCGCAATATCCAAGATTTGAGTAACCTTTGCTTAAATATGTGGTACAATCTGTCTCCGGCCATCTACCAAGGACTTGTGGCACCC
>CM063500.1:110614841-110617341 GCA_032207245.1 Pardosa pseudoannulata | reverse complement strand
TCCTGTTTAATGAGATATATCACTATTAAACCTTCAAAAGTTCATTTTTTTAATCTTTACATTTTTATTTAAAAACACTGGAGATTTCTGAATCTCTTGAAAATAGTTCAAAATTTTCAAAATAAAGCCTGTAAAACTTTGCATTTAATATCATAGCTTTGAATGAAACTATCAAATCTTTAAATGCATTTTACTGAAAATTGTGTTTTTGCAACATGCGTGGACTGTAAATTAAAACTATCGTCCATATTGATTTCAAATTTTATTGTAAATGCATTATATACTTACGATTAGAATTTAGCACATCATGTTGCATTTGTTTTATAGAAAATGAAAATTTTAAGCAATATTTTAGATTTTTTGAAAATTTAAACCCCTGGTGTATTATTTCTGTTACATTTTAAAAATTAAAAATATTAATGAAAGAGGTAAAGTGCATTTCTCTTTTCCTTACCCTGGGATTTAACTCTCACTCTTCATGATGCTTTTTATTTATGAGACAAACTGTCCTTTGGAATTGATTGGAAATCTGTCAACACTAATTAACTGTCAAGGAACTTTCCCAATTCCTTCCTGTTTAATGAGATATATCACTATTAAACTATAATTTCAATTTTTTTTAAAAATCTGTACATTTTTATTTAAAAATTCTAGATATTTCTGAATATTTTCAAAATAGTTCAAAATTTTCAAAATAAAGTCTGTAAAACTTTGCATTTAATATCATAGCTTTGAATGAAAATATCAAATCTTTAAATGCATTTTACTGAAAATTGTGTTTTTGCAACATGCGTGGACTGTAAATTAAAACTATCGTCCATATTGATTTCAAATTTTATTGTAAATGCATTATATATTTACGATTAGAATTTAGCACATCATGTTGCATTTGTTTTATAGAAAATGAAAATTTTAAGCAATATTTTAGATTTTTTGAAAATTTAAACCCCTGGTGTATTATTTCTGTTACATTTTAAAAATTAAAAATATTAATGAAAGAGGTAAAGTGCATTTCTCTTTTCCTTACCCTGGGATTTAACTCTCACTCTTCATGATGCTTTTTATTTATGAGACAAACTGTCCTTTGGAATTGATTGGAAATCTGTCAACACTAATTAACTGTCAAGGAACTTTCCCAATTCCTTCCTGTTTAATGAGATATATCACTATTAAACTATAATTTCAATTTTTTTTAAAAATCTGTACATTTTTATTTAAAAATTCTAGATATTTCTGAATATTTTCAAAATAATTCAAAAATTTCAAAATAAAGCCTGCAAATTTTTGCAATCTCTGTTATTAATATCATAGCTTTAGATGAAACTATCAAATCTTTAAATGCATTTAACTGAAAATTCTGTTTTTGCAACATGCGTGCGTTGTAAATTAATACTATTGTTCATACTGATTTCAAATTTTATTGTAAATGCATTATAGACTTAAAATTATAATTTAGCACATCAGTTTGTATTTGTTTTATATAAAACACACATTTTAAGCAACATTAAAGATTTTTTTTTTGAAAATTCAATCCCCTGGTGTATTATTTCTGTTACATTTTAAAAATTAAAAAAATATTAATGAGAGAGGTAAAGTACATTTCTCTTTTCCTTACCCTGAGATATAAGTCGCACCCGTCAAGATGCTTTTTCTTTATGAGACAAAATTTGCTTTGGGATTGATTACAAATCTGTCAACACTGATTAACTGTCAAGGAGTTTTTACAATTCCTTCCTGTTTAATGAGATATATCCCCATTAAACCTTAAAAAATCCACTTTTTATAAAAAAATCTTAACATTTTATTTAAAAATCTGGTAATTTCTGAATCTTTTCAAAACAATTCAAAACTTTTAAAATAAAGCCCGCAAAATTTTTCAATCTCTGTATTTAATATGATAGCTTTGGACGAAACTATCAAATCTTTAATTGCATTTAACTGGAAATAGTGTTTTTGCAATATGCGTGCGCTGTAAATTAAAACTATCGTCCATATTGATTTCAAATTTTATTGTAAATGCATTATAGACCTATGATTATAATTTAGCACCACATTTTGTATTTCTTTTATATAAAATGCAAATTTTAAGCGATAGTTTAGATACATACATATATATATATATATATATATATATATATATATATATATATATATATATATATATATATATATTAAAGAAGTAATTAGTTAAACAAAGAAGAAGAAATTATCACAATCTATACTATTACACACATTGATGCAGAACATAATCCTAGGATATTATATTAAAAAATATAGAAAAAATAAGCACAGCACAGTACAATAATTATAGACATATGTAATATAAATAGTAAATTAAAAATATAATAAAATGATATCATTAATACCAGACATATATATACAAATATAGTTACACACACAGATATAAGTGTATGTATATATAAGTATATGTATGTATAAATAAGTAGACGTATGTATGTATATGTATGTATGTATGTATATGTATATGTATGTATGTGTA
>CM063500.1:110602341-110609841 GCA_032207245.1 Pardosa pseudoannulata | reverse complement strand
TGAAATATCCCTATATTGTTCTAATAAATCTGTAAAAGATAGGGAAACAACAAATTTATCTCCTCCCATTGCCAGATTTGAATTTTCTGATTTGACCCAAGTGCTTTGTTACCGAGTTATTATTGGGGTATACTACGGAAAATCTTGATGGAAATGTGATAATATTCATGAACGAATTTTCTGTCTTATGTTCGTAACGCGGTTAAATACGCGAAGCGGACATCAACAGAATGCAATAATTTTTTTGCAAGAAATATTACTTTATGTGGAATATTTAGCATTTCTTTTGATAATCTACGTCATAGCCGACGGGGATATATCTACAGAGCAGAATTTTAATATTGTTATTGCAATACTTAAATTATATCAATATTTCACTATATATTGATAAAAGAAGTTACTTACGGTGGTCTTTGTATACCTAGAATTACGGCGGGTGTCATTTTGACCCCTTGATAAGATATCTGCATATTTCTCTACATGATATAATATATTTGTGAAAAATAAATTAAAATAACGCAAATTATGACAACTACAGTTTGTTTTTAAAAATACACATAATAATTGCAAGTATGTAGGATCAATTAAACGATTTACTACGTTCTCTCCTAAACTTTGATCGCTTGTTCTCATTTCATCTTTTCCTAAATATGGAAATTCGTTTAATAAGTATTTTGTCCTAACATCTACTTGTTAATTTTTTAGCTTGTTAGGCATATACTGCAAAAAACGGCATCTTGGTTTTGCAGGGAATAACTGTTCATCAAACGTAATATTTTCATTTAGCTTGTAGCAAAGCTTACAGTTTTTTATAAAAGTATTCCATACCTCAGATATTAGTGTAAATTTATTACACTGCAAACATAAATTTATAACACTGCACCTTGTTAGTTTATTTTTAAAACGAAGAAATTTCATAACTTCCGGAAACCTATCTCTACTGATAGTTTCATGAAAAATCTTTGGTCCCCAAGTCTTGGACCACAAACTGAGAATTGGTAAGCCCTTGGCGGCTAATGCCCCCTTACGTACAACAACGCTATGAATGCTTCCAGTTCTGCTAATAAAATAGTGAAAGAGTCATTATGAAGTTTACGCTTGTCTTCAACATCAGTATATAGCTTGCCGTACTTCTAGATATAATCATTTGTTAGGGCTAAAATAAAAATACGATTTTCTTGAAATCTTTACTATTTCGTAAATCACAATGATTTAGGAAAGGTCAAGAAAGGATTAAGATATTTGCAAAAAAATAGAAGAGCTGTCAGAGATAAAAGTTTGCTAGGTGTCAAAATAACCCCTTCCGTAATTTTAGTGTTAAGTAATGTATTATTAATTATAAATTTTGCTTTACTGAATTACAATGGGTAGTCGACATTTTATTCTAATCAGTTAAAAGGGAAAAATATCTGCATCAAATTTAGGAAATTACACTTTTCAGAGAGAATATGTATTGTGTTCGTGAAAAAGAGAAGTTAAAAAAAATTATTAAAATTCAAATTTTGAGTCATACAATTATTTTGTTTCTCCCAGGTAATATATAATGATTAGAATTATAAACAAATAAATAAATAGCAAGTAATGTGGCAAAGTGTTGCTAAATAATTTCGTTTGCGTTATTTTCTTCTTAAGATCACAGAATTTAAAAATGATCATAAAAGTCAAAATTGATCTGTTCATTAATGCCTGTGACTAATTTTTAGAATATCCCAGTCATATCTTTTAGTTTATAACTTATCAGTTTATAACTTATCAGTTCTGCGCGCTAGAAGTTACAGTTTATGTTGCGGTTCCACCTGCCGGATATTGGATCAATGAATCCGTTTCGGTTTGGATCGCTATTGGATCTGGTTTGGATCTAATATTGGATTTGGTTTGGATCTACTATTTTTGCTCTACGAACGCTTTCGACCAACACTTTCAAACAGTTACGAATATCCATGCCGAGAGCGAAAGTCATCATGCAAAATTTGGATTATATAAATATTTAAAAAGTAGTGCAAATAATTTTTGCACATACAGAGATGTTACTTGTGTGCTGTACAATTACTATTTAACACATTAATTAGAATTTACTGTAACACTTTAGACAGAAATGAAAATGTTTCTAAAGGTTTGCTAATAATTTCTAAAACTTGATAACATTTTCTTTCATATTTTTTAGGTGTCAGAGAACACCATACCTCACTATTACTGAAAACCTAGAATTTCCTTTATATTTTTAAATGCATAAAATAAGTTCCTTGGTTCTTATCATATGTCTTAAGTAAATGTCTTTTTATATAAACCTCTTCTGTTATATAAAACACTTTCTGTGTTTGTGATAGAACTTCTCCTAAACGGCTGGACTGATTGTGATGAAATATTGTGTATGTAATTAGGTTGATTGGAAAATGGTTTAAATTCACAATTTGATACGATAAAAAACGTTTCTTTATTAAAAATCCAGAAATGCTCACTCATTGAGATTATTATAACGTCTTATGAAAACCTTCGCTGCCAAAGAATGTGTGGCGTAGTAGTCAACGCAGCGGGCGTCAGTACGAGAAGTTTCAGGATCGAGTCTCCGTACAGACGGTGCGGGAATATTAATTTAATGTGATTACGTTTGTGATGACTGAACGCCTGGTTGCGTCAAGTAATTTTAAAATAATTTTTTTCCGTACTTTCCAACAAAACGATCCTATTTATAATTTATTTAAAAATATTTTACAATTTTTGGATGTACAGAGTTAAAACAGGTCACCGTCAGTCAGGTCGTCTTGTTATATAGAAAACATAGTATCTAAATAAATAATGCATTTAAATATTACTTATAAAATTAATTTTTTTCTCCTTCGTGAATAATTTACCCATTAAAACAAACTTTCAATTTCATCTATAATAAAACGCTTATACGCTTCAAGTAGTAGAAAATAAATTTTTATACGGACACTGTAATTTATAATAAATGCTGAGTCACTCAAAATTATTCATATTTGAGAATTGACAATTCGACCACATTCCTATTTAATCCTCTTAAAATTTCAAATAACGTTTACTATTTAAATTCAGGAAATATCTTTAATGCAATTATGCGCGTTAAGTATAATGCATGGCACATTAAGGAAAGTGTTCATCGTACTTTGTTTTATCAGAAAGGTTTTACGTTATAAAAATGGAATAATAGGACAATTACGTATAAAGCAGATAAAGGAAGAAAAGTAATAAATAGATCTAGAGACCCGATTAACTGTAGAATTAACTTTCAGCAGGGCCATTTCACAGAACATTCAATTTCTGCATTTTATAGAAAATTTTAATGCAACTAAAATCAATAATGGTCATAATTCTTTCAATATAAAACATGTTTATACTAATGAATTTTAAATAAACAATTTGGATTTTTTGATTACTTGAAACACTTCACGAGCATTTTCAATTGTTATATATCTTTGAAATTAGATAACTATTAAAAGTGTATACTATAAAAGAATATACACTTTTTTCTAAACAAATTATAAGACTATATTAATTTTACCGATTAATGAAAGATTTATTTTTGAGAAATATATATTGATGAATATTTTAAATCATATTTTTTTTTGGTTTGACCAAAATGAAATAAATCTAAAACTTAAGCAACTATGAATATTAGGGCCATTCTAATTAGTTATCAGCTATTATTTTAAACATCATAGCTTCAC
This sequence comes from Pardosa pseudoannulata, assembly GCA_032207245.1. NCBI lineage: Eukaryota > Metazoa > Arthropoda > Arachnida > Araneae > Lycosidae > Pardosa > Pardosa pseudoannulata. The sequence goes on along the minus strand of CM063500.1, from coordinate 110,606,155 downwards.
AGAATCTTAAAAGCAGGGTTGGAAAAAAATCATGATTTTTTTAACACTTTGACGGCCAAGCCAAAATTGCAAATGTTCACAACGGGGCCAAACTTTTTTTTTGTGTAATTTGTATTTTTTCAACATAAAACTATATATAAAAACAATATTTCAAAACAAACAATATTTTAAAACAAACTCTCTCTATTTATATATATTCCCTTTTTTGTTGCATGTTCCAAATATTTAATTTTTCATAAAACTTAGCTCATAAAATCGGCCTGAAGTGTTAAAACACCATGGCTATCATATCGGATAGCCAGTGTCTCAACGGAAATATCACTGGATATCACATATGATAGCCATGGCAGTCAAAGTGTTAAAAAATCAAAAAAATCAGATTTATTTCATTTGAATCAGATTTTTTCGATTTAAATCATATTTATTTGATTTTTTTCTGAATTCTAATTTTAATTATTGTTGTGTTTTTGTATTTTTTTTCTTTCAATATACATGGAATAGTTTGTTATAAGTAACAACTTATCTATTTAGTATATTCTACACACTGATTACCTAAAATTAAATACATAATTTTTAATCTAAATACATTTCATTATTTTGTAATTGAATGGTGCAAACTAAATAAGATGAAAATTTAAAGAACAAATTAAATAATCTTTTAATGCAAATTATTTATTTAAAAAAAAATCACAATTATTTCAATATTTTTAAGCTACGAATTATGGATTTAATTATTTTAATAAAAACATTAGTTTCGATGCCGTATCCACTCTTAATTTGTTACGAAGATTAGAATGAACAATACCAAAAGAAGAAAATTATTCTTTCTATTCTTGCTATAACTAGCAGATGATGCCACGGCTGTAGTTATTTGGTAGATAAAGTGGATTTCAAGTTCTGTAATACTATCTATACCTCCCATTACATAAAATGAATTCCATTAATCATAACTAGTAATTGTACCTACCACACTACATATTTTCTGATAACAACCCCTAAATTCTTGGAAAACATACTATCTATTGACACTTATATACTTATTGGTATTTCTGTGCTGACTGATTCCAAATTCTCCTGTCTTTGGAATATGGAATTTAAGAGATGTGAAAATAAAGGATTTAAATCGAAGATTTTTTTTAAAAAATCGACTGATTTAAATCAAGATTTAAATCATGATTTAAATCAACTGATCTAAATCATGCCAACCCTGCTTAATAGGTAAACATTTTTTTATAAAAAATATACAAAAATTACATATTAAATTATATAAAAAAGAGAAAGTGTGAGATAAGAGATTGCTGCTACAATGTCTAAACACAACATTTTTAAGTATAGCTTTATAATATATAATTTTTTTTGCCATGAGTACAGTTAGTGACAGTGCAAAGACATTATGCGAGGCTCGAAAAACTGTAAAATGTTGATGGCGATGATAAAAATAAAAATAATATCAGAAACATTAAAATTTGATATATCAAGAGATTGAAATCTACCTATGCTGAAAAGTAAAACATTCTCTAGTCATGATACGGTCGATGAACATGAGAAAACAATTATATGCGAGACTCAAAAAGCTATAAAGTATTGATACCGATGACAAAAATATAAATAATATCAGAAACATTAAAATTTGATATATCAAGAGATTGAAATCTACCTATGCTGAAAAGTAAAACATTCTCTAGTCATGATACGGTCGATGAACATGAGAAAACAATTATATGCGAGACTCAAAAAGCTATAAAATATTGATCCCGATGACAAAAATATAAATAATATCAGAAACATTAAAATTTGATATATCAAGAGATTGAAATCTACCTATGCTGAAAAGTAAAACATTCTCTAGTCATGATACGGTCGATGAACATGAGAAAACAATTATATGCGAGACTCAAAAAGCTATAAAATATTGATCCCGATGACAAAAATATAAATAATATCAGAAACATTAAAATTTGATACATCAAGAGATTGAAATCTACCTATGCTAAAAAGTAAAACATTTTCTAGTCATGATACGGTCGATGAACATGAGAAAACAATTATATGCGAGACTCAAAAAGCTATAAAATATTGATCCCGATGACAAAAATATAAATAATATCAGAAACATTAAAATTTGATACATCAAGAGATTGAAATCTACCTATGCTAAAAAGTAAAACATTTTCTAGTCATGATACGGTCGATGAACATGAGAAAACAATTATATATCGAGACTCAAAAATCTATAAAAATTTTGATCCCGATGCCAAAAATATAAATAATATCAAAACTTTTAAAATTTGATACATCAAGAGATTGAAATCTACCTATGCTAAAAAGTAAAACATTTTCTAGTCATGATACGGTCGATGAACATGAGAAAACAATTATATGCGAGACTCAAAAAGCTATAAAATATTGATCCCGATGACAAAAATATAAATAAAATCTAGAAACATTAAAATTATGATATATCAAGAGATTGAAATCTAAACCTATGCTGAAAATTAAAACATTTTCTATAATGATACGGTCGAATGAACATGAGAAAAAAAATTATATGCGAATAAAAAATCTAATTAAAATATTGATCCCGATGGACAAAAATATAATTTTATAATAATCAGAAACATTAAAATTTGATATATCAAGAGATTGAAATCTACCTATCGAAAAGTAAAACATTTTCTAGTGATGATAACGGCGATGAACATGAGAAAACAATTAAATTGCAACTCACAAAGCTAAAAAATTTGATCCCGATGACAAAAAATATAAATAATAATCAGAAACATTAAAATTTGATATATCAAGAGATTGAAAACCTATGCTGAAAAGTAAAACATTTTAGTGATGATACGGTCGATGGAACATGAGAAAAACACTTATATGCGAACTCAAAAGCTATAATATTGATCCCGATACACATTTAAATAATATCAGAAACATTAAAATTGATATATCAAGAGATTGAAATCTACCTATGCTGAAAATAAAATTTCAGAGATTATACGGTCATGAACATGAGAAAAATATTATATGCGAGACTCAAAAAGCTATAAAATATTGATCCCGATGACAAAAATATAAATAATATCAGAAACATTAAAATTTGATATATCAAGAGATTGAAATCTACCTATGCTGAAAAGTAAAACATTCTCTAGTCATGATACGGTCGATGAACATGAGAAAACAATTCGAAACACTCAAAAAGCTAAAAAATAGGTTCCCGATGACAAAAATATAAATAATCAGAAACATTAAATTTGATATATGAAATAATCTACCTATGAAAATAAAAACATTTTCTAGTGATGATACGTCGATGAACATGAGAAAACAATTATATGCGAGACTCAAAAATCTATAAAAATTGATCCCATCAAAAATATAAATTAATTCAAAACATTAAAATTTGTTCAAGAATTGAAAATCTACCTATGCTGAAAAGAAAAACATTTTCTATAGTGATATAAGTCGAGGATGAGAAAACAATTATATGCGAGACTCAAAAAGCTATAAAATATTGATCCCGATGACAAAAATATAAATAATATCAGAAACATTAAAATTTGATACATCAAGAGATTGAAATCTACCTATGCTAAAAAGTAAAACATTTTCTAGTCATGATACGGTCGATGACATGAGAAAAAATTATATGCGAGACTTAAAAAATATTAAAATATTTATCTAATCCCAATATAAATAATATCAGAAACATAAAATTTGATATATCAAGAGATTGAAATCTACCTATGCTGAAAAGTAAAATATTCTCTAGTCATGATACGGTCGATGAACATGAGAAAACAATTATATG
>CM063500.1:110587341-110597341 GCA_032207245.1 Pardosa pseudoannulata | reverse complement strand
ATATATATATATATATATATATATATATATATATATATATATATATATATATATATATATATATATATATATATATATATATATATATATATATATATATATATATATAGAGAGAGAGAGAGAGAGAGAGAGAGAGAAAGAAAGAAGGAGAGAATGATATATAGATAGATAGATTGATAGATAAAGAAATAGATGTGTGTGATTGAGTGCAATGGAGTTTAACCAATTGCTCGTTTATCCGTAGGTTTATTTAATTCCAAATTTATTCTCATATAACTAGTTCTATTTTTCCACATTCCTATTTTCCAGAGTGTTCGTTTTCCCCCTGTATCGTCCAAAAGCTTGGATACATGTTCTTGATTTTCCAGAATTATCTTTGTATTACATTTAGAAACAGAGAAATTACTTTTCGTGTTAATAAATATAGTTCAAATTCTTGTCGAATTCTAACACTTATTAGGAGTCTTTTCTAAAACAAAAGTTTGTATATGCATAGTTATAATGGCTTTGATAGAAATGGTCATACCGATACTAAAATAAGGTTAAAATAAAAACCCATCAATTTTGACCTAAAAGTACAAGCAACGTTTGATTCTCTCACTTTCTCTATTTTATTTGTAATAAGAAGCGAATCTTTCATGTCTTTAGTTCGAAGAGATTTTCTGTAAGCTTTTTAATACATTGAAATAAAATTTCTTTGGGGTTCTTACCTGTTTTATTGTAATTATTACTTAAACCATACAAATAGTTTTAAGTACCTGGTTTTATTTCAAATATTTAATTGTTATTCAGCTACTTTAATTATTGTTATAGTTATTAGTTATATTCTTTAAAGTATGTTTATTTGTTTATTTTTAATTCTAATTATTTTTCTTTATTATGTTTTTCTTATATATTGTTTCAACAATGTAATTTTGGTTGTAGTTTAAGTCTTCATGTGTTTTGTAGATTAATATTTGGTACAACATTTGGTTCTTAATTTTACAATTTTTGAGTTTAGTTTCATGATAATTTAGTTCCCTTTCTCTATTGGTCATTTTTTACACTCGTATTGTCTCATTCACAATTCTACTGATTTGACATTTTTAAATTTTACTTAATTTCTTTCCTGACATTTATGGCTTCTTTATGTATTTTTACTATTTTCCCCTTTGTTTATTGTGTTAGAATTATTTATTTTATTTTTGTTAATTTTACATAGTCAGTCTGCCCTCATTTTTTATATTTACTCAACTGATTTTGCTATTTTGATATATTTTTAATATATTTCTATTTGTTTCTTTTAACCTTATGTCGATTCATGTATTACTCATGTATTTCTATAACATTAATTTTATTACTGTATTGACACTCTCGTTGTACATTTCCTTTCTTTATTTCGTATATCTGCTTACAAAAACATCTTAAATAACATACTTCTATGTAAACCATAATTTAATAAATTGTTTTCCTCGTAAATATAAGTCGAATAAGCAAGAAATTTAAACTAGAATGACTAAGATTGAAAAAGTCAGTAGACAAAAATTGCTTTTGTATCTCAAACCTTTGGATATGGCATCATTTTATGTTGTCCTATACATTGTCTGTATAAAAAAGTCTAGGAGCAAGCAAAAAAAAATTCAGAATGAAGAAAACATTCAGAGAATCTTATGTTATATCATATGTTGGAATATGTCATCTTCTTATCAGATGTAAGCATATATCTCTTAATATCTATTAACATAAAATGACACAAGAAATACCTCTGGGACAGAAACTTCTCGGCACCCAAAATCTGATTACAGGGATTTAAATATCGGAACTGACTTGTCCACAAACTACATGCATAGTAAACCCTCATTATATCCCACTTATCGGGAAGCTAGAAAAATGTACGATGTATTTGAGAGAGTGTAATACAATAAAAAATTTTCCAAACAGAACATTTCACATAAAATAAAATAATAAATCCTTTTTTGTTAGGAGAGTAATAAAAAGGAATTTATACAAAGCAAAACAATTTTCCATTTAGCTATTAATTTTATGTATAAGTATATATGGGTATTAATACTTTTACAGAAAAATAAAATGTAGTAGGCAAAACAATCAAGAAATTTCGAAATATGTGGTTTCCAAGGACGATATAATGACCGGTTAGTTTTGTTTCTTAAATTCCCGCTTTAAATTTATCTGTCTAACTTAGAATAGTAAGATACAATAAATGTAGAGTAAAATGATTTAAGATATGAACAAAGTAAGGTATGCGGTAAATTACGAACAATTTCATTACTTCAAAAATGTAAAATTTAAAGAAACCTGTAGATTTTGGCAAACATAATAGAGCTTTATTTTGAAATGTTAAGTAAAACTTTATAGAAATTTATAGAAATTTAAAATATTTACAGTAAATTTAAGAGTTAACTTAATTTAATGTAGTTTATTTTGGTGCTTATATATATATATATATATATATATATATATATATATATATATATATATATATATATATATATATATATATATATATATATATATATATATACGTTTGTTTGTGTGTGTGTGTATAATATGGGCAAGGTTCATTCAAAATCACAACACAGTTTATTTCTGGTGAAATACATGACATCCATACAACAGGCAAGCACTTTTACAACATCGTGCACACAGACAATGAGATCCTTTTCTCGTAGAGATATCTCAGGTATAAAGACTACGAATAATGCCTAAGCACAATTGATCACGTGATAAAAATACCCATCTTTAAAGAGAACGTGCTAACTATTGGCTAAAGTAATACAGACAGAGGCTGAATTCAGTCTATAGCGTGTCTGGTGGGAAAAATCAGAATGACCGCGCAAACCCTCAACTTCCTTTATAAACAATAGTTATTAAATTAATATTAAAATATGTAAATAAGTGATTTTAATATTACTTACACACACACACACACACACACACATATATATATATATATATATATATATATATATATATATATATATATATATATATATATATATATATATATATATATATATATATGAAATGTCGTGATCCAGAGTTATAGCGAATGGAAAACAGTCTTCTTGTTAATAATAATTTTATTAACTCATAGTTCTATGTGAGAGCAACTTGCGCCATTTTCATTGTTCGTGGCGGAGCTAAGATTGGAATAGGTGTTCACAGTTCCCTGTTCACGTGCTGACTGATCTTATCTGTTTGAAAGCTCATCAAATAGTTCAAAAATGCTTCCGAATGACTGGATTATCCAAAAATCTTACACGAGCATGGGTGTTTTACATTTATTTTATTATTATAAAAGAGATCCCTTGTTAAAATCGCTTTTAACTCACGTAATTTCCACCCCTTTTTTTTGACCTGACATATATATATATATATATATATATATATATATATATATATATATATATATATATATATATATATATATATATATATATATATATATATATATATATATATATATATATATATATATATATATATATATATATATATATGTATATATATATATATATATATATATATATATATATATATATATATATATATATGTATATATATATATATATATATATATATATATATATATATATATATATATATATATATATATATATATATATATATATATATATATATATATATATATATATATATATATATATATATATATATATATATATATATATATATATATATATATATATATATATATATATATAATATATATATATATATATATATATATATATATATATATATATATATATATATATATATATATATATATATATATATATATATATATATATATATATACTCATATGAGTACTCATTTTAAGCATATACAATCTATATGCTTAAAAATTATATCCATTACTTGTATAATTCGGACGCAGTTCAACTTGAATTATTTTTATAACGCTTATGTCCCTAATGATTTACTCCCCTGTTAGAGACATTATCTAACCCAAAATACAAATTTAATTTATCAGGTAAAATAGAAACAGAAAAAAAGGTTAAATCAGATTCCTTCATATCAAAATCATTTGAAATAATTTTAATGATCATACATTATCGAATCAAAGGAGCGGGAAATGATTCTCAAAGAGAGTTCTAATGGGTGTTTCTGGATGAAAAAAATCCTTGAAAAGAAGCAATTAATGGTACTGTGCCAGATTCAATAAAGAACTTCTCTTGTAATCAATAAAGGGTTTTTTTTATTTTCGTTTCTGGTATTTCCTTCAAATTTGAATAGTTATTACGATAGGACAATGTGACCTTTTTTGTTCATAATTATATAAATATAATTGCATTTTTGATATTATATAAATTTTTAACCCTTTGTTTGTCCTGTATACTACACGTTATATAAATATCTAATGTTTTATACGCTTGTATAACACATGTGATACTTAATGAACTCTATTTTTAGCAAAATATAATTTGTTCTATTGTCTTAGATTCAGTTAAATTTTGAAGTTAAATGTATGAATAAGCAGGATATATAATTATATTTTTATAGAGACAATTGAAGGGCTAAATAAAATTTTAATTATGTAATTATATCTTTTTTTATGAAAATTTATTTAAATGGATATGTAACAGGGTAGACATGGTTAGGCATTAGTTAGAGTTTTATTCTTGAAGCTTGAAAAAAATTATAACTTGTTCATTTCAAATTTTATTTAACACTAACAGTGCACTTCAGGAAGAAGTTGATCTAGCAAGTTATCAATGATTTTCTGTAATTTTTAAAAAAGTTCAAACGGTCACATAAATTAGCTGTTTTCACGAACAATTTATTCATCAATAGAGCTAACACTAACAGCACACTTCAGGAAGAAGTTATAGCAAGTTATCAATCATTTTTAGTATTTTTTAAAAAGATCAAACGGGCATAGAATTTTTTCATGAACGTTTTGATAATTTAAAAGTTCATGACATGTAAGAAACTTTATCAAATATATTTTTTATATTTTATAGGAAGTTAAAACCAAGTATTCTAAAGGTAAATCATTTTAATATGCTATTCAGTTATGAAGCTGTAATAGGTGAATACGAAAAATTATCTAAAATATAAGATGAATTATTAAATTAATCAACATTCATTTATTTAGAAATTAAATTAGCTATTTTCATGAACAGTACAATAATAATCTTTTTTATAAACACAGGTCTTAAACATCGTTTCGAATGTAACACTTACTTTTTTCGATTATAAAATTTAAAAATTACAGAAATGTAAAAGTTATCTAAATAAATCAAAACGAATTACCGCAGAAAATTAATAAACTTAATAAAGTTATTAAATATATTGCTAATAACATAGTAAATTTTCAGAAGTATTTGTCAAAAGTAAAACCCTTTTATTTATAAAATCACTATTTCTTTCAAGATGTAATAGACACATATTAAATATATTGCTAATAACATAGTAAATTTTCAGAAATATTTGTCAAAAGTAAATCCCCTTTATTTATAAAGTCACTATTTCTTTCAAGATGTAATAGACAGATATTAAATATATTGCTAATAACATAGTAAATTTTTAGAAGTATTTGTCAAAAGTAAAACCTCTTTATTTATAAAGTCACTATTTCTTTCAAGAGGTAATAGACAGATATTAAATATATTTCTAATAACATAGTAAATTTTCAAGTATTTGACAAAAGTAAAACACTTTTATTTTTTATCCCTTCCCTGTTTTGCCCGTACGCCGTACGGGCACAGCTTTCGGGCCTTTACTGATTTGCCCGTACGCGTATGGGAAATCTGATTTTTATTTCGCTTGCACTGATTAGGCCATATTTTTTCCAATTTTAGTAACAAATTATTCGTACAGATGTCCAATAAATGATAGTTTGCAGCTTATTGTATTTTCTACTCAGATTGGTTCAAAAGCGAGGTTTTTTTTCGCATGTTTTGTATCAGAAGACGATTTGTTATCTTTCAGTGTATAGCTTTCTGGTTATATTTTACTTACCGCCTGATAATTTTATTGATGTAAGAGTTGAATAATATATTTTTACTTTTAAATAATGGAAAATTCAGAGTTTATGGAGCTAATTTCTTGTGATTCGAACTGTGACTCGGAATCAGAAACTGAATTATCTGTAAAAGATAGTAGCGAAAGATTACTAGATGACCGGGATAGTAGTGACTCTGATAGTAGAACAGATGGAATCAGTCAAGCAAGACAATTTTTTTTTTTAATTAATTGTGATAATCCTTCGGATCCGCCTCCTAGATTTGCTTTCACTGGAATTCCAAAAATTAACTTGGATATCGATGAGACTAAAGGCAAACTGCAGTCTTATGATGCTATCACAGAAAGAAAAAAAGTTGTAATAAATGCTTAAAAATATAAGAAATGTTAATTTTAATAACATATCTTTATTTAAAAATGTAAAGTGAACAAAAAATGTGATAAAAATTGTGACTTTTTTTGACCGAATTCTGGAAAAAAAATGAATCTGTCAAAGGGTTAAAGGCACTATTTGTTTCAAGATGTAATAGACAGTTATAATATAACCTGAAATGTATATGTATGAGAAGTATGATTTCAAAATGTCGTGCCTTAAATTGGTCCTTTAAGGTGCACTCTCCTTTCTAATTTTCTTCATTGTACCTAAAATGGTACTCCAAAGCGAATTAGTTATTAAGGTAATCTACTAAATCAAAAGAAGCACGTGTGACAATTAATTGCATGACACAGTGTAATTGCTAAGTATCAATATCATAGACTGATTTCCGCTTATAGAGTATTCTCCCCTCTAAATTTCTTAATTATCGCTACCCTGGACTGCTATTAAAGAGAACTGTTACACGCATCTACTCTATTTTTGCCACCAATCTGAAACAAACACGAACATGTAGCACTCCCCGCCTAATAACACGGTATTCAGTTGGCTTCCTGCGTAATTCTCACTACATTACTTTTAACTACCAGGTGAGCAAAATAATGGAATGATGGCTTACACCTCATTACCACAGTCATAAATCGTACCTCCGCCAAGCCGTACGCGGGTGGAAGGGGGTGTATATGGCTAAAAGCTACATAGCAAGACGCAGTCGAATCCTCTAGCAGTCATTAATTTGAAAATTTCTCATTACATAGCTGTTCGGTAGCTTCTCGAACAATTATACACGATATAATTTATAAATATTCATGAATGGCCAGGCATTCAGAACCAAACTCGTATTATCACAGTCTGGCAATTAGTTTTCCTTAGTAATTGCTGATTATTAAATTTAATCGTTGGTTACTGATATATCATTAGTGCCTCAAGAATGCGGGGTATGAATGTACCACCTAAGCGATAATCAATTATAACGGTTCATCTATCCTGCGTCACTTAGTTGGGCCATTCATCATGACGGAGACCGTACTTAGCCGCAGAGATAACTCACTTTCGTTATTAATGGGGGGGTGGCCGAGTTTTATACCGGAATAAACCTGGGCACACGGTGTGGAAAGAGAGAAACAGTTGCATCGAATTGTGGTATATAGCAGATAGAAATACAAACGGTCTTGGAGGAGGAAAAATACATACAATAAGCGACCTTGTATAAGGCTCACTGTGTAAATGCATGTAAAAGTTGCGGATTTAGTTGAAAGTTGAGTTTTTTAAATCTAACTATATACTACATAAATGTGCTTGTATCACGCAAAAGCTACAGAAAGAATTTAGATTCACGTAGTTTTAATTTCTACTTAATAAATGAAGGATCAACTTAAGTTATTCGTGTCCTTGAAATTGTTTTCTTATAATAGATATTACACGATACTTTACGTATTTCTCACATGTTTTCTTTCACTGAGCAGTAGAATATACATATAGTGGAGTCATACATATTCGCACTGGAGTTCGAATTCCATAACAAGTATGAATGTTCGTAGCCGTTTGGATTTCATTTTAACCCTTTCGTGGGCTATTTACTTCTCACTCCACGTTTCCAAACTTCCAAAACAGAACTGCTAATTTTATTCAATCAATCGAACAATATATGACATCGAAAAACCGAAGCGGGAATTAGTCTTCCTGTCATTCCAATAGCAAGACCAATATATTAGAATAGGTTTTGCGCTTCCCGCAGGTGTGTTTTGTAAGATCGTGTAGGTGGGAAGTAATCTTTCCATGACCCACGAAAGGGTTAAACTGTAGTTTGCGGTCTCATTAGACTTTGGGTAACATTTTTCATCTTCCCACTGCCAATTCTTTTCCACCTTACTACACCCCCCTACTGTTCTTTTAGAAACTATTTATCTTAGTAATCAGGCGTACCACACAATTTTTACGATTTTTTGGAAGACGATATCGTTGATTTCCCGAAGAATATAGAAATGGCGATAATCTCTCAGCCACCAGAATGTCACACTTATTGTTTTTTTGGATACAATTAAATTTTAATTAGTTAACAAACATACTTAAAAACAAATATAATCATTTAAATACCTTACATATAGTGTGTGTAGAAATATTTGAATGTATGTATGTATACACATTTTCTTGGATTAGTCGAAATTGTTGACATAGTAAAATTTCCTCTTATAATGTTGCAAATACACACACACACACACACACACACACACACACACGCACACACACGAAAAAACATATTTATGATTATTTTAATCCAGAAAGTAAAAGCGAAAAAATGTATTCCAAATACTTCTCTATGACAGTGTGAAAAAAAAATCACACACACTCGAAAATCATATTTATGATTATTTTACCCTAGAATATAAAAACGCACAAATTGTATTCAAATATTTCTATATGGCAGGCCTACTGCAGCAGTTTTTAACACTTTGACGGACACTTGCGAGTCAAAGGGAAGTTAACTATGTAATATGACTGCAATAGTCGTCCAAAACGAAATGGTCATTTTTAGACACTACGGTTATAGCAGCACAAATGTTTATTCACCAGCGTACAAGTAGAAGCCTAGTGTCATAATTTGGAAACAATATTTTAGGTTGAATTTCTTTTTCCACCTGTTACACGACTTACAGTTTCAGTATGCACGTAGTTGTGAAGAGAGTAGTGCGTTTCATTTATTTTTTTGTTATTTATTTATTTTTGTTTGATCATGAACTATAATTTCATGTAAAACTCCCAAAAATATTTTGTTGCACAATAAAATTGTTTATTTGAGTCATTAAACTTGTAATTTCAATAATAGGGAACAATTAGTGTTAACCGTGAGAAATATTTTCGCTCTTTACACATCCACACACACACATATATATAAAGTATCTATTTGGTTTGATTGGGAGTGCTACGGTCTACATTTTGCAACACGAGGGCTAATGACACCAGGATCTACAGCTTAAAGCCGATTCCGAACGGCCACGAACAACCATGTCACAGAGGAATTCGAACCCATCGAACTCCGGTACCGAAGGCCAGCACCCTAAACTAACAGCCATTATTCGGCAAAAAGGTATCTATACACTCGTACATACAAATATAAATATATCATTGCAAACATATTTCTAAACTTTTGACAATTCTCTAAGTGAGATCCATGCCTTTTCTGAATCTTTTTTTGTCTTTAACTTCTGCAGTTAAGTTTTGAAAACTCCTTTTTTCTGATGATGGGATTTCTCTAAAAAAAGTCACTTGTTAAAATGATGATACACTTTCATTCTTTAAGTTATACTTTCGAATAAAATAATTTCGGTTATGATAGCTTTATATTGGTATACATTTTCTTTCCATATCGAATTACTTATCGCAAATTTTATGTAAAATAATATCATATATACCAACTTATTTTAACATATATATATATACGTGTGTGTGTGTGTATGTTTATATATATATATATATATATATATATGTATATATATATATATATATATATATATATATATATATATATATATATATATATATATAATACTATATATATAGGGAGAGATAAATATACATACTAAGAATTGCACACTCTTGTATATTTCTTTTGCTTTCTTAACACCAAAAATTAG
>CM063500.1:110547341-110579841 GCA_032207245.1 Pardosa pseudoannulata | reverse complement strand
CCAGGTTCAAAACGCAGACAGTAATTTTGCCAGAACAAGTCTCTTCCAAAAAGAAATAATTTATCTTTTTTCTTCTTTGCGAGAAACTATTTTGCATTAAAGCATAAAATTGTTTATTCTTTAACAGTTAAGAAATTTTCAGTTGTTTCAATGTTCTATTTTAAACTGTGAGTTTAATGAAGCTTTGTATACATATCTACTGGGGTATATCTAAATCAATTACATTGAAAAAACTGAAACATTTAATAATATTTAGTTTTAAAATGATGTGTAAATTATTGACATGCTCCTTGATATTATTGTTTTCAGATTTCAGCATGATTTTTTCATATATATTGAAGGGAATGCTTATTGATTTTAGATTTCAAAATCATACATTATAAAACTCAATTCATATTTAAGTGAATCATTCTTTTCCATAGGATTCATTGCATAGAAACAAATGTACGACAGTTTTATACCACGATAGCAGGCTTAGGGTATATTACATTAAAAAAATCTCAATTCGTATTTAAGGGAATCCTACTTTTCCCTAGTATTCAATGAATAGAAACAAATGTACGACAGTTTTATACCACGATAGCAGGCTTGGGGTATATTACTTTTAAAAAACTCAATTCATATATAAGGGAATCCAACTTTTCCCTAAGAATCAATACAGAGAAACAAAAGTACGACAGTTTTATACCACGATAGCAGGCCTGGGGTATATTACATTAAAAAAAGTCAATTCATATTTAAAAGAATTTTATTTTTTCCTAGGATTCAATGCATAGAAACAAATGTAAGACAGTTTTATACCACGATGGCAGGCCTGGAGTATTTACATTAAAAAATATTTTTATTACATTAAATCATATTTAAGGGAATCCTACGTTTCCCTAGGATTCAATGCATAGAAAAACAAATGTAAGACAGTTTTATACCACGATGGCAGACCTAGGGTAAATTACATTAAAAAAACTCAATTCATATTTAAGGGAATCCACGTTTCCCTAAGAATCAATACATAGAAACAAAAGTACGACAGTTTTATACCACAATGGCAGGCCTGGGGTATATTACATTAAAAAAACTCAATTCATATTTAAGGGAATCCTACTTTTCTCTAGGATTCAGTGCATAGAAAAACACATGTACGACAGTTTTATACCACGAGGGCAGGCTTGGAGTTTATTACATTAAAAATTTTCAATTCATATTTAAGGGAATTCTAATTTTCCCTAGGATTCAATGCATAGAAACAAAATTATGAGAGTTTTATACCACGATAGCAGGCTTGGGGTATATTACATTAAAAAAACTCAATTCGTATTTAAGGGAATCCTACTTTTCCCTAGTATTCAATGAATAGAAACAAATGTACGACAGTTTTATACCACGATAGTAGGCCTGGGGTATATTACATTAAAGAAACTCAATTCGTATTTAAGGGAATCCTACTTTTCCCTAGTATTCAATGCATTGAAACAAGTGTACGACAGTTTCATATCACGATAGCAGGCTTGGGATATATTACATTAAAAAAAAACTCAATTCATATTTAAGGTAATCTTACTTTTTCTTAAGATTCAATGCATAGAAACAAGTGTACGACAGTTTCATATCACGATGGCCGGCTTGGAGTATATTACATTAAAATAACTCAATTCATATTTAAGGGAATCCTACTGTTTCCTATGATTCAATGCATAGAAAAACAAATATACGACAGTTTTATACCATGATGGCAGACCTAGAGTAATTAACATTAAAAAAAACTCAATTCATATTTCAGGGAATCCTACTTTTCCCTAGGATTCAATGCATAGAAACAAATGTACGACAGTTTTATACCACGATGGCAGGCTTCGGGTATATTACATTAAAAAAACTCAAATCATATTTAAGGTAATCCTACTTTTCTGTAGGATTCAATGCATAGAAAAAAATGTACAACAGTTTTATACCACGATGGCAGGCCTGGCGTATATTACACTAAAAATAACTCTATTCATATTTAAGGGAATCCTACTTGTCCGGTGTATAAGAAATGTGTTGCATAAAAAATATTGAAATAATTTAATTTATTAAAAATTAGACCTTTCGAAAAAACCCGATTTTTTTTACTAAATTTTCTTTATTTATTAGAAATTTTATAAAATTTTCTCCATTAATAAATTTTTTAAATGCAGTTCTCTATGATAATATAAAAATTATTCTAAAAATGTAAAAACATGAACTAGTTTCTAAGTTTAAACAAAGAAGTTCTCCGAAAGTAGACGGATACCTTAAAGAACCACATGTGTCCAGATTTTTATCTATTCATAAGCTTTAAGAAATATTAAAACCAAAATTCTACTTTGTAGACATATTTATTTAACAAAAAGACGTTCAAAATACAGTTTTATAGGAGATAAATATTAATTCGAAATTATTTTAAAGAACAAACATAGAGCTAAATTTATTTTGTAAATAATGGATTTCGAAGAGCAAATTCAATTATAACTAATTAATCGTTTTCAAGTAATATTAGAGATTAAATTAGTATTTTATTACCATGATTCTAATAAATGATGTATAGTAATGAATTTATTTACAATATTTATATTAGAATTATTTAATATTTACTTTCTATATTTATTTTACTCTTATTAATATAGGCTTGCTAAAAGTTGTTTTATCACTTCGTATGTATAAGATAGGTTAATTTAAAATTAAGTATTATATATTTATTTCTTTTAATATAAATAAGGTAATGAAATGTTTTAATAGCTTAGTTTAAAATAGGTTTTAATGGAGATAATTTAAACTGCTATTTTTATAAATCACCCGATGATAGCTGTTCATTTTAAATGCATTCTGGTTATGAGGTTGGTTAGTTAATCAGATTGATTAGGATTCTGGATGGATTGATCATTAAACTGACAAATCACCGCCGGATACGCGCAAATAAATTAAGTTTCTAAACCAACTGATGTAAATAAATTAGTCAAGCTATTCTGACTGAAATAAATAACTTAGATTAATCAGCCTATGACAGCAAAAATCGATAGGTGTTACAGAATTATTAAGCCCTGCTACTTTAGACGGAATATTTTGTAAAAAGCGATGAATTTTTGGTTTTATCTGCTGATATTTTTAATTTAGCACGTAATATTTAAAAATAAATTGCTTGATATCTAATTAGCACAACAAAAATCAGTCAATGTTTATTTCTATAATTAAAATTACAGCTATTGCTAGTAATATTACACTGTGAGCAAAAATATATAATTCTAAAAATGAAAGCAGTATCGTACTATCTAGGGCTGGAAGATATCAGAAATTTAATATTGTGATATATCTCCAAATTGATATTGATATCATTGATATATCGCGATAATACTTTAAAGTATAACATTATTTTTGATTTAATTTTTAAAATAGTAATATTTTTGAATAGCCTTAGCTTTTTAGCTATTTTTGATCAAGCAGAAAGCTATCGAAATATATCACCATGTGCATATATCACTGACTTCTGCAATGAATTGTTTGATATCTAAACAGGACAACAAAAATCAGTCAATTTGCATTTCTATAAATAAAATCATTGCTATTGCTATAATATTCACACTGTGAGTAAAAATAATACTTCTAAAAAGAAAAGTAGTACCGTACTATCTAAGGATAGATGATATCAGAAATTTCATATTATGATATATCCCCAAATTGATATCGATATCATTGATACATCGCGATAATACTTTAAAGTATATTACTATTTTTGATTTAATTTTTAAGACTGTACTATTTTTGAATATCCTTAGCTTTTTAGCTATTTTTGACCAAACAGCAAGCTATCGAAATATATCAAAATGTGCATATCACTGACTTCTGAAATGAATTGTTTGATATCTAACCAGGACAACAAAAATCAGTCAATTTGTATTTCTATCAATAAAATCACAGCTATTGCTAATAATTTACACTGTGAGTAAAAATAATAATTCTAAAAATGAAAGTAGTATCGTTCTATCTAGGGCTGGGGGATATCAGAAATTTAATATTGTGATATATCCCCAAATTGATATTGATATCATTGATATATCGTGATAACACTTTAAAGTATATTACTATTTTTGATTTAATATTTAAAATAGAACTATTTTTGAACAGCCTGAGCTTTTTAGCTATTTTGACCAAGCAGCAAGCTATCGAAATATATCAACATATGCATGTATCACTGACTTCTGCAAAGAAGCAGTCATTGATATATTATTCCAATAAACCCGTGCGAATTGTGAAAAGTGTTTTTTTTTGGTTTTGAGTGCTTTGTTGTAGAGAAAAGTGACTGTTGCAATCAAGCACTGAAGGACAATACCTTTGATATATCCCTATTTTATTACAATAAACCAGTGAGCAAGCAGGTGAAAGTAGAACCAAGTTATCTACGCCAGTTGCGACCAGTGAAATTTCAGGACTTGATCCGAGTGCTTCGTTGTAGAGATATTGTGATATACTACAGAAGACCTGGACGGAGACTTGATAATCTTCGAGAACAAACTTTTTGGCTTGTGTTTGTATCAAGCACACTGGTAAATACTCAAAGCGGGTGTCAAACGAATGCAATAACTTGAAAAAATATTTCTTTTTCAATATTTACCTCGTCATTTGTCAATCCAAATTATAGCGTGTTAGGAAAAACAGTAGCGCCAATGTCTATATATCAGCAGAGCAAAATTTTAATATTGTTTTCATTTTTTATTATTGTTCAATTTTGTTAAAAATGGAAAATTATTAAATCACTGTTTGAAAATTTTAGTCTAACAGATTTTATTTCTAGAGAAGTGTGTTTATGAAGAAAATATGTTTCTTTTTAAAGGAGCCAAAAATGCATGGAACATCTGGTGTAATCAGTAACAGTAATAGAATATAAATTATAAAAGCATCAAACAATAATAGTTGGAGGAGAAGTGAGATAGTATAAATCATAATATTAATCATAGAGTCTTAATAAAATAATGATTTAATGAAGTAAAGTAATATCGTTCAGTTATATTAGTCGCATATCTAGTCAATATAAAGCAGAAGTAGGAAAAGGTGGAAGGTTGTGCATGAAGGCACTAATGTCAGCAATAGCTAAGTATGAAGTAGTTACAGCTATGGTAATGTGATGAAAAATCCCAATAATTCAAGAAGAAGAAGGAAAGTTCCGAACCTGGGTCAGAAACGGCAAATCGCAAACATTCCTGTTTGAAGGAGAGATGCCAAAAAAGGTTGAGAGCGACAGAAGGTGAAAACTTTTGTCTTCTACCAGAGGTCATACTAGTACAGAGATGATGCGATGGAAATCCTCTACCTTATACAATTTGTGTCAAAACGGAACCATCCGGCAAGAATATTGAAATGTCCAACAGTTATGCAACAATTGTCCAACAAGATCATCGATGATAGAAGATGATTTTACCTATAATGGTTTTGTATATTTCGACTATTGCAAAACAAGAATGATAATTTTTTAACCTAAACTTCACACCCTATATGAATTCCTAAATATATGCTTTGTGAAACTGTGCAATAGTAAAGATTTATATTAAGATGTGCCACAGTTTAATTTTATCGTGTTCATACGTACATTCTTAGTAAGATTGTGTAATAAAGAAGATTTGTGTAGAAATGCATCTCTATGCGTTTTATTTCATCGAGTTCATGAATCAATAATTACCCGTATAAGAATAACTTTTTAATTCTTGATTAAATTTTTAATATAAGGGTTTCATTGGCTAATTCAATATTTTACATTTCTTACAACCATAAAAAAGCAATAGTTTTAAAGCTGTACTAATCATCCTAAAGTTTTAAACAGGTATATTTAGATATATAGTAATACAGAATGTTTCATATTGAATCAGACAAAAAGAATAGCACAGTGTGACTGACGTAATGGATTTATTCAGCCGAAACATATTTTTACTGTAACTACAACTATACGAGTTTTATTTGGCAACAGGGAAAAATTATGGAATGACGAACTCGCCTCTAGAGAAGCTGGTAAACAAAATGTCGTCCATCCAGGAGAAAGCATACTGCGTTTTCGAATATGCCAAAACCTCCCCGGTAACTGTTGTTCAAAGACATTTTCGTAAAAAATTTCGTCAAGAACCACCACATCGGCATGACATAAGCAGGTGCAAGCAGGTGGTTGCTTATGCAAGAACAAAAGTCCAGGACGAAAAGATACAAAACTTGTTATACTATCATGAGTGTGGCAGGAGCTTGGTTACCGTGTAGACATTTGTCATGTCACCGGAGGGGCACATATTAAATACCTGTAGAAACTTGAATAAATGTAGGTTTGAGGTAAATTTTAATTTTCTAAATATATTAATTACAATGTTCACAATTGTGTTTTCTTTTTGTCCCATTCAGTATGAAATACATTGTATTTAGGGATATTAACTATCCTTTGGCCCTGTGTGGATCGTTAGCCTTCTTCAGTATGTTGTAACGAATTCTTGTTACATTAAATTTCCAGTTTCAGACTTAACTACGACCGTGAGAAAAAATGACATAAAGTAGAATAATAACAAACGTGCCTTTTGTGAGCACTTGAACTGAGCTCTTCTGTACCTAGTGAAAGGACGTGGTTTAGCACAGAATAGGATGCTGAATAGAGGATTGTTAACACCGAGGAACATCTCAATCATTCTGTCTCAGAAATTCATTTAGCACTCTGGTGAAGTGTCAACAGTGTTCGTTTCAATGGCATCCCGAAGAAAGAGTTTCACAGGACAGAAATCCTCTATATTGTAAGGGAAGCAGCAATACTTCCTATTTTGTTCTCCAAAGGTTTGCCCGGAGACATGGATTAATGATATGCGAGATTGCTCCCGATTACTGCAAACGTCCCTTGGATCCGGACAGCCCCTGCTGTACAGACGGTTTCCTCACCAAGTCATCAACCAGATGTCCGATCACCTGAGATGGACATTTGCGGGCAGACGACGATATAAAAAGGCCAGAGTTCGAGGCCCAAGGGGAATTTTCTGACCTATCAAGTCTCCTGTCCATCGGCCCAGAACGTCGAGGGAGCGACTGAGAGTGTCCTCACCCCATTTTTTCTCTTAGGAAGCTGATCCCTGCAACGATCATCATTTTCATTTGTAGATATTCATCGTTTCATTTGTATTTATCATAACTTCAACATTGTGTTTCTAAATAAATATCATTAGTCTGTACGTAGAACTCCACTATCCTTTTTCGGGCTCACTTAGATCCCCAGTATGCTAGAGTGTGCTCTTTTAAAATTCAGAAAGTGAAATTTATATGTATAAATGGAAATCGAATACTTTAACATTCCTACATTTTAAAAAATGATTTTAATATGAAAGGAATATTCATAACTACTATCATAATGCAAAATCCATTCATGTTGGAAAAAATTTCCAGAAAGAAAATCTCCATATATTCCAACAAGTCATGCCTCTTAATCTTTTTTTTCCGTTGCTGCATATTTATGCGTCCCTAAATCAACTTCTCTCATGTGGACAGAGAATTAAATAACTGCGACGGTTTCCCCGTCCGCTCTCATACAAATCCAAAACAAGTACTACCACCGGCTATAAAAATTTTCTACGCCGAGCCCCCAGCCGGCAAAGAACAACGATAACTTTTTATTATCCTCCGAAAAAGCAAACAGCAGTAAATCTGTAGCTCAACTCACATGCCGATAAAGGATTCTTTTGTCTAATGCATCTTTCATCATTTTTAGAGGAGATTTTTTTTTTCACCAGTTCTTTCTCAAACTAGATTTACTTTATATACTTTTTTTTTTTACTTTCGTACATGTTAGTGTAGGGAAATAGAGAACAAACATTAGAGTATTTATTTTACTATACTTGTATGTTCTTTCAAGCAATAAAACTGATGAATTGCCAGGCAAGAAATGTGTATATGTGTTCCCTTGATTTTATTACTAGATAGTTTTTATTTCTCTTTCATCTCTTTATTAAGTGTTAAATAAAAAGTGATATCAAGGAAAAATTCGCTCCATAAAAGTAATGCTTCACAAATTGGCATTAATTATTTTTTAGCTTTTAACTTGTTGACTATAGGGAGATAAATATTTTAAACATATAAATTTATTTTTTATAGAATTTTAAGATATTTTTGTAGTTCCTCTTTTATTAATTTTTGTCATTTCTTTTTTAAATTTTGCCAAATTTTAATTACCAATAAGAGAGTTCACCAAAATCATATATTTCATAAATGAATTTTTGTAATAGTTTTTTAGCTTTAATGTAGTAATTATTAGTCTTTAATGTAGTAACTATTAGTTTTTAATGTAGTAATTATTCTTAGTTCAATAATTAATAAGCCTACAGATATTTATTTTATAGTTTCCATATACAAGCATTGTGAAAAAACGAAATTGTGTATGTTTTTCATCTCTATATTAAGTGTTAAATAAAAAAGCCATATTAAGAAAAAATTTACTTCATAAATGTAATGCTACACAAATTGGCATTAATTATTTTTTAGCTTTTAACTTGTTGACTAAAGGGAGATAAATATTTTAAACGTATAAAGTTATCTTTCTATAGAATTAATAGATATTTTCTTATTTGCTCTTTTAAGATTTACTAACTTTCCTCATTTTTTCAACATTTTGCCAAATTTGAAATAAGCAATGAAAGTGTTCACCAACCAAGATCATATATTTCATAAATTGATTGTTGCAATAGTTTTTTAGTCTTTAAAACCTTTGACAATTTCATTTTTTTTCAGAATTCGGTCAAAAAATTGTCACATTTTTTATTGTAATTTTTTGTTTATTTTATATTTTTAAGTACAAATATTAAAATTAACATTTCTAATATTTTAAACATTTATTACAACTTTTTTTCTTTTTATGAAAGCATCATACAACTGAATTTTACCTTTAGTCTCAACGATATCCAAGTTAATTTTTGGAATTCAAGTGAAAGAAAATCTAAGAAGCGGATCAGAAGGGTTATCACAATTAATTTTCGAAAATTGTCTTGCTTGACTGATTCCATCTGTATTACTATTAGAGTCACTACTATCCAGGTCTTCTAGTAAACTTTTGCTACTATCATTTACAGATAATTCAGTTTCTGATTCCGAGTCGCAGTTCGAATCACAAGAAATTAGCTCCATACGCTCTGAATTATCCATTATTTAAAAGTAAAAATATATTATTCAACTCTTATATCAATAAAATTATCAGGCGGTTAGTAAAATATAACCAGAGAGCTATACACTGAATGATAACAATTCGTCTTCTGATCCAAAACATGCGAAAAAACCCTCGCTTTTGAACCAATCAGAGTAGAAAATACAATAAACTGCAAACTATCATTTACTGGACATCGTCATCTATACGAATAATTTGTTACTAAAATTGGAAAAAATACAGCCGAAACAGTGCAAGCGAAATAGAAATCAGAATGCCCGTACGCTGCAGGGGCAAATCGGTAATGGCCCGAAAGCTGTGGCCGTACGGCCTACGAGCGAAACAGGGAAGGGGTTAATGCATTAATTGTATTTAGTTCAGTAACTAATAAGCCTATAGATATTTCTTTTATGGTTTTCATATACAAACATTGTGAAAAAACCAAATTGTGTATATTTTTCATCTCTTTATCAAGAATTAAATAAAAATGCGATATTAAGGAAAAATACACACCATAACAGTAATGCTTCACAAATTGGCATTAATTATTTATAGCTTTTGACTTGTTGACTAAAGGGTACTAAATATTTTAAACATATAAAGTTATTTTTATAGAATTATAAGATATTATTGTAGTTGCTGTATTCATTTTTACTTACTTTTCTCATTTTTTTAACATTTTGACAAATTTTAATTAGGCAATAAGAGAGTTCACCAAAATTAAATATTTCATAAATTGATTTTTGTTGTAATAGTTTTATAGTCCATAACTATTCTGTAATAGTTTTATAGTCTATAATATATTCTTAAACTATTTTATAGTTTTGTAATAGTTTTGTCATAGGTTTAATGTAGTAATTATAGTTAGTTCAGTAACTAATAAGCTAACTAATTAGCGTATAGATATTTCTTTTATGGTTTTCATATACAAGCATTGTGAAAAAACGAAATTGTGTATCTTTTTCATCTCTTTATTAAGTGTTAAATAAAAAAGCGATATTAAGGAAAAATTCGCTCCATAAAAGTAATGCTTCACAAATTGGCATTAATTATTTTTTAGCTTTTAACTTGTTGACTAAAGGGAGCTAAATATTTTAAAAGTATAAGTTATTTTTTATAGAATTTTAAAATATTTTTGTAGTTGCTCTTTTACTAACTTTTGTCATTTTTTCAACATTTTGCCAAATTTTAATTAAGCAACAAGAGAGTTCACCAAAATCATATATTTCACAAATTGATTTTTGTAATAGTTTTTTAATGTTTAATGTAGTAATTATTAGTCTTTAATGTAGTAATTATACGTAGTTCAATAATTAATAAGCCTATAAATATTTCTTTTATGGTTTTCATATACAAGCATTGTGAAAAAACGAAATTGAGTATCTTCTTCATCTTTTTATTAAGTGTTAAATAAAAAAGCTATATTAAGGAAAAAATCATTCCATAAAAGTAATTCTTCACAAATTGGCATTATTTATTCTTTAGATTTTAACTTGTTGAGTAAAGGAAGCTAAACATTTTAAACGCATAAAATTATTTGTGTAAAATTTTAAGATATTTTTGTAGTTGCTATTTTACTAACTTTTGACATTTTTTCAACATTTTGCCAAATTTATTTAAGCAATAGGAGAGTTCACCAAAATCAAATATTTCATAAATTGATTTTTGTAATAGATTTTTAGTGTTTAATGTAGTAATTATAGTTATTTCAGTAACTAATAAGCCTATAGATATTTCTTTTATGGTTTTCATATACAAGTATTGTGAAAAAACGAAATTGTGTATCTTTTTCTTCTCTTTATTAATTGTTAGATAAAAAAGCGATATTAAAGAAAAATTCACTCCATAAAAGTAATGCTTCACAAATTGGCATCAATTATTTTTTAGCTTTTCACTTGTTGACTAAAGGGAGCTAAATATTTTAAACGTATAAAGTTATTTTTTATAGAATTATAATATATTTTTGTAGTTGCTCTTTTACTAAATTTTGTCATTTTTTTTCAACATTTTGCCAAATTTTAATTAATTAATAAGAGAGTTCACCAAATCATATATTTCATAAATTGATTTTTGTAATTGTTTTTTAGTCTTTAATGTAGTAATTATAGTTAGTTCATAAACTAATAAGCCTATAGATATTTCTTTTACGGTTTTCATATACAAGCATTGTGAAAAAACTAAATTGTGTATCTTTTTCACATCTTTATTAATTGTTAAATATATAAGCGATATTAAGGAAAAGTTCACTCCATAAAAGTAATGCTTCACAAATTGGCATTAATTATTTTTTAGCTTTTGACTTGTTGACTAAAGGGACCTGAATATTTTAAACGTATAAATTCGTTTTTTAAAGAATTTTAATACATTTTTGTAGTTGCACTTTTACTAAATTTCCTTATTTTTTCAACATTATGCCAAATTTTAATTAAGCAATAATAGAGTTTACCAAATAATATATTTCAGAAATTGATTTTTGTAATAGTTTTTTAGTCTTTAATGTAGTAATTATAGTTAGTTCAGTAATTAATAAGCCTATAGATATTTCTTTTATGGTTTTCATATACAAGCTTTATGAAAAAACGAAATTCTGTATCTTTATCATCTCTTTATTTAGCGTTAGATAAAAAAGCGATATTAAGTAAAAATTCACTCCATAAAAGTAATGCTTCACAAATTGGCATCAATTATTTTTTAGCTTTTAACTTGTTGACTAAAGGGATCTAAATATTTTAAACGTATAGAGTTATATTTTATATAATTTTAAGATATTTTTGTAGTTGCTCTTTTATTATTTTGTAATTTTTTCAACTTTTTGCCAAATTTTAACTAAGCAATAAGAGAGTTCACGAAAATCATATATTTCATAAATTGATTTTGGTAGCTTTTTAGTCTTTAATGTAGTAAATATAGTTAGTTCAGTAACTAATAAGTCTATATATATATTACTTTTATGGTTTTCATATACAAACATTGTCAAAAAACGAAACTGTGTATCTTTTTCATCTCTTTATTAAGAGTTAAATAAAAAAGCGATATGAAGGAAAAATTCGCTCCATTAAAGTAATGCTTCACAAATTGGATTAATTATTTTTAGCTTTTGACTTGTTGACTAAAGGGAGATAAATATTTTAAACGTATTAAGTTATTTTTTATAAAATTTTAAGATATTTTTGTAGTTGCTCTTTTACTACCTTTTGTCATTTTTTCAACATTTTACTAAATTTTAATTAAGCAATAAGAGTGTTCACTAAAATCATATTTCCTGAAATTGATTTTTGTAAAAGTTTTTTAGTCTTTAATGTAGTAATTATATTTAGTTCAATAATTAATAGGCCTATAGAAATTTCTTTTATGATTTTCATATACAAGCATTGTAAAAAATCGAAATTGTGTGATAGTCAGTTAATCCACAGAGATATTGAGTAGCAACACCTGAGATTATTTAATGGCAAGTTTACACAATAAACTGCGATACGTCTAATTGCTGTATTTATGTTAGTCACAATTCCCAAACTTCTGTAAGAACTTAGAAAAGCTGTTTGTCTTATAATTTTTAAGTGATGTTTGTTGTTATTGTTGAGTTATGCCACTTGATGAAACCAAGCACGATTAATCCGGAGGCCTGCGCATTTTAAAGCAAAGGGTTGCGCCTTTCGCTTATAACAAGAACCACAGGGTTGAAAGTACAACTTATGCTCAAGTGGGTCTTCGTGAATTTGTAGCAGGGACCAATCAAGACCCATAGATTTGTCCTGCCACCCCCAGAAGTATTGATTGAGAACTTGGACCATGTGACCACACACCTATATTACATGCCCCAGTCACCTTTAACGAACACCGCTCAGATTGATATGAGAGCTTGAAGAACAAGGTGTGTGAGCATGCAAATTTTTCTACTATTTTTTAAACATTTTAAGGACCATTTTAATATTTCTGCTAACATTGTGTATGGAATTCACTTTTCCTTTATTTAAAAGTTTTTAAAGGGAAATTATACTGTTCGATAAGGAATCATGTCAAACAGTAAATTGATATTGGTTATGTCTTTTTGATTGAAAAATTGTTTGTCATCAGTTTGTAAAATGTAGACAATCAGATGTACCAGAAAATATCAGCATTTTTCAGAGATGTCCTTCACAAGAAGAGGCCGCAATTGTAGAAAAAAATAGACTTGGCTCCTACACCACGGCAATGGTGTAATAGACAATAGCTCTTGATCCTCAATTATCTGACAGAATATCAGATTCCTCAGTGGCTCATAAACTTCAGTTTATAGATCTTGCCTCAGAATAATTTTTATCAAAGTTTCAAAACCTCATTGTAAGCACGTAATAGATTTTAAGATGATCAAACCATAGAAGAGTGTCAGTTTAATAGACGAGAGTACATGAATTCTTTTCTTACAACTCCCAAATCAAAATACATCTACTAAGCTCTTAATCTAGCATAATAAAGAAAACATTTTAGTTGAACATAAAATAGATTTAATTGACAAGAAAATATTAACATTCTTTATTAATTGGCAAAAATAATACCTTTGATAAAATAAAAGTGATTTTAATATCAATATATTTCGAACAGTGAAATTTTTTTATATTAATAAATTTTTTTACATATAAAATAAATAATAATGAAATAAAAAACAAAAATTAATAACAATAATAATAAATAATAATAATAATAAACAATAACAATAATAATAATAATAAATAATGAATAATAATATAAATAATATATTAAATTTTTTATGGAAATCTTAAATAATATTATTATTTTAAAACTATAGTTCCAGAAACTTTTTACTAAAAGTAAGTTTTAATCAAACTTTTATAAGTTATCCTATGAATTAAAATGATCAAAATATACTTAAAGGTATACACATAAAATATATTTAAAGTGTTCTTACTGACTGAAAAATTACAAAATTATTGAGATTTTACTTGAAAGCTGGCAACTTTTACACATAATTAAATTGATATTGAGTATAAGTAAAAATATATTAAGTTTTTAAGCAGATTGGTCGAAAATAAAATTAATTTATTTTGAATGTTTACTGTATTCTTATAAAAACAATATTTATGAACGAGGATAAAAAAATATATTGAGCTATACTAAAATATTGAGCTAAAAACAAATGTCACTTTCAGATTTTTCAAAGATACGTTGAACTTTAAAATTTAATAGGCATCCCAGCTTGTCAAAATAGCGTTATTTCATAAAATGACAACATTAATCGAAGGACATCTATTTGGTTTGGCTTACTTTCTGGGTGCTCCTATGTATGTTTCTCTCTGCGGATACAGTACTTTCTTGAGGTATTTCAATGATCAAATACAAAATATTGCCATTTGTATGGAAATGCTGACACTATTACATTTTATGGCATATTTAGTTATCAAGTTATTGAAAACTGCAGTTGGTGAGTCCTGCCAGTTGACTATGTAGATTCAGTTTTAACATATTCCTATAAAGAACATTTTCCTTTTTATTGTCTCCTGTAGGGATATTTTTAGTTTTTTCCATAAAAAATTTAGTTATGCCTGTATATTGTTGTTATAATTTTAGAAAGACTTACCGTAAAGTCAATTTTAATATTTTGTACATTAAATCGATTATATTATAACAATTTTACAAAATAATTGATAGGTTATCAGAAACTTTTAATTATATAATCTTCATTCTTTTATCGTTTTTCTCAGCAAATTATTGGAGATGTTTTCAACACAATTTTAGACTAAAAGTAAGGGAGAGGCAGTATCACAGTAATAAAATCTTCCAACTACAATAAGAAGATAGAAATAAAATCATTGTGACAAATACTTCCAGTAGAAATTTAAACCATTATACAACTGATTCACTTTGAATAAAATTGCATAGCATGTTGCATATTCATGTATTATTTAGGATTTTGTGACTTATACAAAAATACGCTTGGGCACGACAAATGATGCATTTATTCATGATAATATATATATATATATATATATATATATATATATATATATATATATATATATATATATATATATATATATATATATATATATATATATATATATAATGTATGTATATGTATGTATGTATATGCAAATGCAATAACACATAAATTATAAGTAGATGCATTCAAGAATAAAAAAAAAAATTGAAACCTATAGCCGGAGGAGGCAGCTACAGTCTAGAGATGATTTCGCTTGGAAAACAGCATCAATAATTTTTTGTGGCTAATGATTCTTTCTAATTCTATGCAAAATACTTATATCTTTTTTTAAAAATATACTTATGTTAAACTTTATCCTTGATGACTTCTTTGGTCTTAGCATTAAATTTGGATCTATATTAGAAATTAACTTTTACCCAAAAGTTGAGTACGAGGTCATCTTACCCAGAAAACAGTAGAATCTAACAACACAATGTATAATAAAATATAGTTCTCAGGTAATAAAGAAGCTAAATTCCTAATTTGTAGACTATGTTAGAGAATAGCAATCAACATGCATGTGTGTTACAGAATGATATTTTAACCCCTTCCTGTTTTGCCCGTACGGCCTACAGTCTACCTGATTTCTATTTCGCTTGCACTGTTTCGGCCGTATTTTTTCCAATTTTAGTAACAAATTATTCGTATAGATGTCCAGTAAATGATAGTTTGCAGTTTATTATATTTTCTACTCTGATTGGTTCAAAAGCGCGGTTTTTTTCGCATGTTTTGTATTAGCAGACGAATTGTTATCTTTCAGTGTATAGGTTTCTGGTTATATTTTACTAACCACCTGATAATTTTACGTAAGAATTGTTTTTGATGTAAGAGTTGAATAATATATTTTTACTTTTAAATAATGGATACTTTGATACTTCAGAGCGTATGAAGGTTATTTCTTCCGATTTGAACTGTGACTCGGAATCAGAAACTGAATTATCAGTAAATGATAGTAACGAAAGTTTACTAGATGACCTGGATATTAGTGACTCTAATTGTAGTACAGATGGAATCAGTCAAGCAAGACATTTTTTTAAAATTAATTGTGATAATCCTTCGAATCCGCCTCCTAGATTTGCTTTCACTGGAATTCCAAAAATGAACTTGGATATCGATGAGCCTGAAGGTAAACCAGTTCTATGATGCTTTCATAGAAAGAAAAAAGTTGCAATAAATGCTTAAAAATATTTAAAATGTTAATTTTAATAATATATCTTTACTAAAAATGTAAAATGAACAAAAAAATGCAATAAAAAATTTGACTCTGTTTGACCGAATTCTGGAAAAAAATGAAACTGGGAAAGTATTAAAGCACATGCCAAACTAAAACTAGAATGTGGAGTAACCTAGGATGTAGAGCAAACTAGGATCTGCACTACAGCAAAGCTAATTGTCTTGTTGAATTTATAATTATATAAAATTATTTATTACACAGAAGCTATTGTGGTTGCAAAAAGGCGTGAATACACAATTACTTTAACAAGAAGTATAGTAAAGTTTTGGATTGGTTTTGAACACAACTCTCATGATGAAAAATTGGCACTACGAAACCTAAATAACGAAATATCTTAACGCTAAATATTATACTTCTTTTCAGTTATTGATAACCGATTTTACTACACGGTTATAGATTTCTACTTTAGATCTGGACTATTTTCCATGATATTAGCCCGGATTCGAATAGATTCTCGACGCATTTAAACTATTATCGGAAAGATATAATCCGAATAGAAGAGAGGCATCTATCTAGAATGGCGCTGTTGGAGACCTGGTTACATAATCCATTCGTCTCTAAACATCCATGGAAGAAATGTAGCAGAAACGGAAAATGCACTTTAAACGATTTTTAAAAAGCGTCATCAGCAATCGATGCGAAGTGAATGCATCAGTGCTTTGAGATGGATGGATGTTATTTAGTAGCATATACATCAATCAAGACTGTTTGGTTACGCAGACAGGAAATCGAAAATCAATGAGATTACATCAGTTCTATTTGTCTGAAGTTCATATTCTACTATGCGTTACTGAAGATTCTAAGAGACTTAGATTTGAAAATATTCTGAAGATCATGAAAACATTAAAATTATTTTATATGTCTTTTCTCAACACTTAAAATAGCATATAGAAATGAATCATCATAAACCTTATCCGATAACTTAAATCGCTTAAATAAGCTTTTATAATAAGTAAATATAAATATTTATTATGACACTTAAAGAGTTTTAACCTTATATAAAAATCTTATAAACAAATAGCTGTCATTTATCATTTTTATTTATTCTTTATATAGTATAAAAAAATTTCTTTCCACACATGAAGTGTGTTTTAAAGATAAATTATAAAAGATTGCAGTATTGAATAAATAATTATTTATTGACATAAAATATATAGCAAGTAAAGATAAATATATTGAATGTAAGGATTAAAACTAACTTACGATAAATAACTTAATTTTTTGATATAATTAAAATGCCTTAGTCATAATATTTAGTCAATGTGAATACACACACACACACACACAAACACACACACACACACATATATATATATATATATATATATATATATATATATATATATATATATATATGTCAGGTCTAAAAAAGGGGTAGTTGGAAATTACATTAGTTAAAAGCGATTTTAACAAGGGAACTCTTTTATGATACTAAAATAAATGAAAAACACCCGCGCTCACGTAATCTTTTGGGATCATCCGGTAACGCGTAAACATTTCAGAACAATTTGATATGCTTGCAAACAGATAACAGTCAATTGAAACGTGGACATGGAACTGTTAACACACTTTACGAGTGTCTTCGACGAAAAAATGAAAATGGCGCAAATTCTTTCAAACAAAACTATTATTATCATGAAAGACTGTTTCCCATTCGCCTTAACTCTGGATCACGACATAATATATATATATATATATATATATATATATATGTATATATATATATATATATAGATAATATATTATATATATATATATATATATATATATATATATAGATATATATATATATATATATAATATATATATATATATATATATATATATA
Organism: Pardosa pseudoannulata; assembly: GCA_032207245.1. Taxonomy (NCBI): domain Eukaryota; kingdom Metazoa; phylum Arthropoda; class Arachnida; order Araneae; family Lycosidae; genus Pardosa; species Pardosa pseudoannulata. The sequence continues at coordinate 110,561,645 of CM063500.1, read as the reverse complement.
TATATATATATATATATATATATATATAATGCAGATAATAAATGAAATAATGATATTATCAAGAATGATAGATAGTACGGCAGATAGATATAAAACAAAATAATTATTACGTAAGGAAATGTGAGATATTTGCCGTGTGACATGATAGTGAACAAACATCCCTCCATAATATTAGTTCATGAGCAAATATAGATCAAGACTATTGTATAACACTGCATTCTGATCCCATTTCTTGTACTTTGTCTCATTTTTTTTATAAATATGTGTATTCCTGACTCTTGTGACTTTACCTGAATAAACATTATAGCTACTGATGCGATATATAAGATTTATTAAGTACTAAGAAAATAATGCATTAGTTTTCATATGAAATTATTATTTAAACAATACTTTAGCCTCATAATTAATAATTTTATGACAAATTTGAAATTTAATAAAATTATTGTTTCGCACATTTATTTATTTTACTTCAACTATTTAATATATCTGTAATCTATTTAATTCAGTGTTATTCTTCAGGATTTACTACCCACGAACTGAGAAATACTACAATATCCGTTAATGTTAGATTCCAAAACCATACATTTTTTGGGTGCAATGAACTTAAACTTTGAAATAATTTCATTTTGATATTTCTACAGGTGAATTTTTTTGTTGCTATAAAAAAATGGTTTAAAAATATTTTAAATCTAATACTAACAGGCGCCGAACGATGGCCGAATGGTTAGGGCACTAGACCTTCGGAACCGAGTTCGTGGGTTCGCAGTCCCACTGAGGCATGGATGTTCGTAGCCGTTCGGAATCGGCTTTAAACAGTGGGCCCCAGTCTCATTAGCCTTCCTGTTGCTAAAAGTAGACCGTAGTGCTCCCAATCAACCAACCAACCTAATACTAACAGCAGTTTTGGAGTATTATCTAAAATTAAGCATTACTGGGGTTGTAATAACTGATAAATAGACAAAAACAAGATTGCGAGACAGGATCGAAATAATATATTGTTGCATGTTAAGCGGTTACAAGGCAACTGTGTACAGAACAAAGAATATCAATCCCATATTTATAACTTTAGAAGGATTCAATAAATCCGCACCTAAAAGAAAACTAAAAACAAGACCAATCACAGTTAAGCAAACTTAGAATATAAAAGAATATAGAAGATTTCTCAACCTTCTTTTGGCCTTCAATTAATTCACGTCCCTAAACTGCTGAACGATGACCAAATGGTAAGGCGCTGCTTATCGGTATCCGAAATTGTAAGTTTAAATCCAGCTGTAGACAGGGATGTATGTAGTTCTTCAGAATCAGCTTTAAGCAGAAGGGCCCTGTCTCTTTAATCCTCGTGTAGCAAAAACAATAGGCAAAACTAAACCATCTAAACTTGAACTAACCTTTAGATTTACCCTCCAAACCAATGAAATTCCAAAACAACAAGATAATGGAAACCATTAACATACTTTTTTCTCCTACTCACTTCTGCCGAACTCTGGGCAATTTATTAGGGTGCTGATCGTTGGTACCGGAGTTCGTGGGTTCGAATCCCACTATGGCATGGATGTTCGTAGCCTTTCGGAATCGGCTTTAAGCAGTAGGTCCCGGTCTCATTAGCCCTCGTCTGCAAAACAGTAGATCTTATCGCTCTAATCCAAACCAAACCTACTCACTTCTCTTGATTAATTAATTGCTAATAACGTATTTGCTCTGTCAGATTTCCCCGTCGATAGAATTCTATTTTTGAACGAAGTTTCGCAGAGTTCAGAAATTGTAATTCTTTTTAGGAATCATCATTTGTTTTTTTCTTACATTTTATAACAATAGAACTCTCGATTTTTTCTGTAACCCACCTTTCTTTTCTTCACCCCTTCGTGCTAAAAAAGGGCTAACATGCACACGTCATTAATGCAACCCTTTTTCAAATTTTTAATTCCTTATGCTTAAAGCGACAGTGGACCTTTAGAGAAAACTTTTTTTCTTTTAAATAAATTTCCTTGAATATTGACTATGTTATTAGTAATATTGATATAAAATATTATAAAAATTTGAAGGCAAAATATTAATTAGTTTTGGAGTTATTAATTATTAAATGTTTCATAATTAACTTAATTGAAAATGCTCCAGGCGCATCAAATTTTGCATAAAATATTATAAAAAATATTATACCTTATGGAATTTACAAAAAAAAGTAGTTGTTTTCATAAACATTCATAGAAAATATAAAGAGAAAAAAATAATTATGATGGTGATACCTATATTTTGAAGAATAAACAGCTATAACTGTTAATTAAAATGCATAACTAACATATTATATGCTTCAAAACATACCCGCTTCAACTAGACTTTATTTTATAAACTCGAACTTAAATAATACTGGAATTTCAGAGACAACGATCTATTTTCAATGCGCCTGGCGTGCTTTAAACATTTGTAATACATGAAAATTTTACTTCTGAGTAAACATTTCAAGTTATTATTGCTATACCTATAAGTAATGATATAAGCTTCTTATACCCATATGTAATGATAAAATGGTGAGAATGAAAAATTCTCTTTGCTCCGTATTCCTAATGATATATTATTTCACTATTCACTAAAATCGAAAATTCAAATTTTCGGTCGATTCCAACATCGTCTTAAGAAATCTGTCTCTTCAACGGAAGTAGAAGCAGGTATGTTTACGAATTTCATTCCAATTTTCCACTTTCAAGTGAGCCTTTACAAGTAAATCTATATGTTTGAAGCGAATAGCAATCACTACATACATTATAAAATTTATTGTAATAACTTCATTGTAACTAAATGAGCTTCGTTAAGGTATCCGTCTACGTTGAAAATGTCATTTTTTTACCAAAACTCATAATTTTTCATTTCTTTATTGTAAAATTTCAACTTTTAGACTTCTAAATCTGTTTTTGTTTTGTCTCCACGGCACTTTAAAGAAAAATGACATCTGTTTAAACATCATTGACCTCTGTCCAAACTTAACGGAAGTAGCATCTTCGGAACCGGAATTTGTGAATTTAAAGCCTTTTAAACAGCAGTTTTTGGACAAAACTTAGTTCATACATATTTCTACCATTTTTAATAATTATCAACTTGGCAATTAGAAAGTTTTGAGGCAAGAAAGTGTGGGGAATTTGAAACATGTATTTTAATTTTTTAATAGTTTAAGTTGCTTTCATAAACTTCAAATGAGTTTTTCTCAAAACGGTATTTTTAATAAAATGTTGACACTTAAAATGGGATTTCTCAAAAAATTCTTAAAATATTTTGTTCAAAATTATTATAAATGCTTTTGATAGCATTTACTAGTAAAAGCTTTAAATTTGGATAATTTTTAATGATGTTACACTCATAGCTAGCTATAAAGGTAATGAAAATTAGTTAAAAATTCAATGTGTATGATCTTGAAGGACCAAAACTTTTTACCAAATTTAAATTAATCAAAGATTTTAGGTGGTTCACTAGTCCAGAGTATAAAAAATGTGTTGCATCATAAAATATTGAAATAATTTATTTAAAAATTAGACCTTTTGAAAAAACCCGATTTTTTACTAAATTTTCTTATTTTATTAGAAATTTTATAAAAACATCTGAAGAAATAAATTTTATAAATTAATTCTTTATGATAATAAAAAATAAATCTAAAAATGTAAAAACATGAATTAGTTTATACGTTTAAAGAAAAAATACTCCGAACGTAGACAGATACATTAAAATTGCTGTAAATTCGTATGTACAGTGCGCAAGCAATCTGTTTAAAAAGCAATTTTTTTCTGCCGTGACTATCTGCTGGTTGATTATTTTTCAAATCATCAAAATCGGAAGAAGGGTAAAAAAAGCAAGGCGAGCGAACGACCGATGATCTAATGTAAACAAAAGCACAACTCACGAGATGTCAAAAAAAAGTATCGTATCCGTAATAAACCATGAAAAAAATTATAATTCATAAAGCAGAAGGAATCAGTAGTAGGAAGTAGCGCAATCTTAAATTGAGTCCTACAGTACGGGAAAATATAGATAGTCACTATTTACTTCTACTTTGACAACTTACGAGACGTCAAGAAAAGATTGTATCGTATCCGTAATAAACCATGTAAAAAATATACAACCCATAAAGCAGAAGGAATGAGTAGTTGCAAATAGCGCAATCTTAAATTGTGTCCTGGAGTACTTGAAAATATCGATAGTCACTATTTACAGCTCCGATTGACAACTCACGAGATGTCAACAAAAACATGTCAGTCTCATACGACATTTAACGCAGAGTGGCAAGTATGGTGAGTGAAGAGTGAAATCATTAAAAAAAAACATGCCGTTTATTTAACATGAATTAATAAAAAACATAACATTATACATTGTTCCAAGAGCAATAAAATAAGACTAGTGTGAAACCCACACAGGGAAAAAATAAATAAATAAATAAATAATAAAAAAAACGTCAGAGTCAGCTCACAGAAACTACAATTATTTATATACGACTGGGCTGACCAGATACACGTGTAAATTTGCATAAAGTTGAAAATTAATACATGCAAGAAACTTAAATACACACACAGTAACTAAATAAAGAAAAGATATTACAAATGATGAATAGTACAGTTAAAGACCGTTTACAATCTAAAAGCGTCAAAAATTGGATATAATCAGATCAATACTTAACCGCTGGTTAAGTCCAAGTTATCCTAACAGTATAGTATCTTTAATAAACCATGAAAAGAAGAACAGCCTATAAAGCATAACAAATCAGTAGTAGCAAGTAGCGCAATCTTAAATTGTGTCTTGGAATACGGGAAAATATCGATAATTACTATTTACAGCTCCGATTGACAACTCACGAGATGTCAAAAAAATATTGTATCGTATTCGTAATAAACCATGAAAAAAATATACAACCTACAAAGTAGAACGAATCAGTAGTAGCAAGTAGCGCAATCTTAAATTGTGTCCTGGAGTACGGGAAAATATCGATAGTCACTATTTACAGCTCCGATTGACAACTCACGAGATGTCAAAAAAACATTGTATCGTATCCGTTTTAAACCATGAAAAAAATATACAACCCATAAATCAGAACGAATGAGTAGTAGCAAGTAGCCCAATCTTAAATTGTGTCCTGGAGTGCGGGTAAATATCAATAGTCACTATTTACAGCTCCGATTGACAACTCACGAGACGTCAAGAAAACATTGTATCGTATCCGTAATAAACCATGAAAAAAATATACAACCCATAAATCAGAACGAATGAGTAGTAGCAAGTAGCCCAATCTTAAATTGTGTCCTGGAGTGCGGGTAAATATCAATAGTCACTATTTACAGCTCCGATTGACAACTCAGGAGATGTCAAGAAAACATTGTATCGTATCCGTAATAAACCATGAAAAAAATATACAACCTACAAAGTAGAACGAATGAGTAGTAGCAAGTAGCGCAATCTTAAATTGTGTCCTGGAGTACGGGAAAATATCGATAGTCACTATTTACAGCTCCTATTGACAACACCGATGGGGATGGTTTCAAGATCGAAGGTTGAGAAGCGAAGGTAATTTCACCACGAGGATCATTCTTAACAGAATGTTTTTGTTTTCGGAGTTTTGATTTGCAGTAATATTGGGTATAGATGGGTTTGCGAACAAAAAAAAATGTAGGCCGCTGGGTTTCTTGCGTTAAAATTTGTCTAAGAGGTTATGGCAGAAGAAATGGTTTCAAATTTTAAAGGTGGAATTAATTGAGTCTAATTCAGACTTTCCGGTTCTCTACTGTACTTAGGTTTTTATTCTTAAAATGATTTAATATTGTCGTCTAAAATAAATATTTTTGCTCGTATAATCCGGACTAACAAGTGGAGCGTAGTATTTTTTTGTGTTTGGGGGGGGGGGTGGGGGGGGGGGGGGGGTTGTTGTTGGTTGTGTTTGTTTTTTGTTGGGGGTGGTGTGTGTGTGTGGGGGGGGGGGGGGGGGGGGGGGGGGGGGGGGGGGGGGGGGGGGGGGGTGGGGGGGGGGGTGGGGGGGGGGGGGGGGGGGGGGGGGGGGGGAAAAAACGTGCGAAAATATATAATCGTACCCGCGGACTATACGTGGAAAATGACGATAAATGAAAATGTACCTTTATTTATTTAATTTATATTCTTGTACAATTTAAATTGAGATTGAAAAAAAAACGGCATAATAATATTATTTTAAAATGATAAACAACTTTAGTAATAAAAATAAATTTTCAGTTACGATATTTATCGAACTTGAATGCTTGCTGTTTGAGAAATATGTCTATACAAGATTGATTAAACGTACATAAAGGATCAAAAACAGTTCACATTGAAATCATTTATCTATCTGCCATAAGTTTTGATGTAGATTATTAAGAATTTGTGTCGATATCTAGATCAGATAAAAATGAGAATATATGTGTAAATTTGATTTTTTTCGGCTTGAAAAGAGCTTATATTGGTCTCTGATTTTTTATATTTTAGTAAATGAAAATGTACTTTTATTTATTTATTTTGTAGTACAATTTAAATTGAGATTGGAAAAACAAACGACGTAATAATTTTACTTTAAAATGATAAACAATTTTAGTAATAAGTATAATTTTTCATTTAAGATATTTATTGAAATTGAATGTTCTTTGAGATATATGTCTATACATGATTGATTTAACGCACATAAAGGATCGATAACAGTTCACATTGAAATCATTTATCTATCTGCCATAAGATTTGATGTCGTGTATTAAGAATATGTGCCGATATCTAGATCAGATGAAAAATGAGAATACATGTGTAAAATTGATTATTTTTTGTTCTGAAAAGATCCTATATTGGTCGCTGATATTTTATATTTTGTCAATGGCTAGAGACATTCTGTCAATAACAACCACTTTCTAAGTACTGGAGATAAATTACACTCGAATTCACTCAAGTGCATTTCACTTAATAAAGAGGTGAAAAATGTTTACTCCACATGTATTCCGTTTAAACTGGGTACACATAAATATCTAATAAATTGAAATGTTATAAATCAGCAACAGAAATACAAAATGACTGGGAATTCTCCACGTCTGTCAGTATTCTGGTAGCATTGGTCTGTTAAAGCAAGTTTGGTTTAGTTTGGAGTGCTACGGTTTACTTTTGCAACACAAGGGCTAATGAGACCGGGACCTACAGCTTAAAGCCGATTCCGAACGTTTACTACATCCATTTCACAGTGGGATTCGAACCCACGAACTCCGGTACCGAAGGACAGCACCCTAACCAATCAGCCATCTTTCGGCTGTTAAAGCAATTAAATTGTGGAATTAGATTACTTAAACATCATTTAACTCATTGGTCTTGGAATATATTAGAAGAAAAAGTACCAAAAATGGATTTTTTTTCTCTTTAATTTTCATCTCTAATATCATAAAAATGTTAGACATAAATCATTTTTTAAAAGAAAAACTGTAAACGAAATAGCCAGTAATTTCAATATTTTCATATATATCTGAAATGTTAATAATGGGTTACAGTAATTTAATTTTCGCTTGAATTACAGGAAAATAAATCAAATGTCCTAATTGGTTCTCACTCCGTCTACGGCTGTGAAATTGAACCTTTCACTGACTCCATTTTGTTCAGGGGAATAAGTATTTGTTCTCTCAGCACGGATAACCTGATCTTCTAAGTAATCTTCAAACAGTTTGTGACAAAATTCTAGCCCTTGATCGGTTCTAACATATAGTACTTTATAACCAGTGAACCTTTCGGCCCTTTTTTGCCATTTTTTAAAGACATCAAAGACCTCTGTCTTTTCCTTAAGAGGGAAAACTGACACTTTCCTTGAGTAGTCATCAATAATACTCAAGAAATAATTATGTCCATCCTTTGACCTTACTGGCATTGCACATAAATTCATGTGCACAAGCTCTAAGGGTCTATCAGATCTAATCTTTGCTATAAGTTTAAACGACACTCGTTTGGATTTACTCAGTCGGCAAGCCTCGCATTTAATTTCTTCCTTATTTTTTAATTTCTTCCTTATTCTTAAAACTTGGTAAGCCACGAACACAATGTTCATTACTATTTTTGATAATATACTTCCCATTAACATGATTAAACTTACAGTGCCAACTACTAAGATAGTTATCAATAGTACTCAAAACTTCGGGGGTTTTGACTTTTGGGTACTTAGGGTAAACATAATACAATCCTTGACATTTCTTAGCTCTAAAAATTACGCGATTGTCCTTTCCAAAAACTCTTATTTGGCCATTTTTGCCCTCAAAGCTAACCCTATTAACTTTCAAAATACTATTCAAAATCATAAGTCTTGACGAATACAAAACGTTTTTAAGAGTAACCGCCTCTTCCCTATTTTTGTGCTCAAAAATCATTCTGACTTTACCCATCCCCTCAATTGGGCAATCAATCCCATCTATGGCTACAGCCATTGAGGTTCCAGAGATTTCCTTAAAATCAATAAAAAGTGACTTATTACAACAAAAGTGGGAACTTGCCGCTGTATCAAACACCCAGGCAGTCTTTCGATCATTAATATTACTCAAAAAAGCTTCTACAACAAAACTACCCTGTACTTTCTTTTCAGAAATTTTTCGATGGGGTTTGATCTTCGGTGCTATTTCTCGTTCATCTGATTTAGATGGGTTCAACGGTTTGTTTAAAATTTTTAACCCTGCAATTTGCTATTAGATGTCCCTTTTTACCACACCGGAAACACTTGCGATTGTCATAACTTTTAGAACTAACACTTTGGGTTGTTTGTAACGCAACTGTTTCTTGGTCACCCCTAACCTGCAAAAGTCTAGACTCCTCAGCTAAAAGTTCGCTTAGAACTTTATCAGATTTAAATTCGGAGTCGGGATATCGATAGATAGACTAAGCAATGATTGCAAAATCACTCGGAAGGTGCCTAATAAGTTGAAATGCAACAAACCAGTCATCAATAGGTTTACCTGCATCTTTCAGTTCGTTAACAATATCTGTTAAACGAGCAGCAAAAAGTCCTATATTTTCATCCTCATTAGGTTTGCATTTAAAAAACTTATCGGTCAACCCGATAATGCGGGCACGAGAATCAGGCCTAAAATGAGTTTGTAACTTATCCCATGCGATACAAGCATCATCTATTCCAGTTAAAAGTGTTCTATACGGTTTAGACAAATTTAAGTATATGATACTAAAGGCTTTTGCCTTCCTGACCTCATAATCATTTACATCCTTTGGATCAGGTACTATATCTTTCGAAACTACAGGTTTCACTTCCCTTTTATTCACAATATTCCAACAATTTTTATTCATTAAAAGAAACTTTACGTCGTTTGCCCAAGTGGCATAATTGTCAGCAACAAGCGGATCAATGGGAATTTGATCCATAGATATAATATAGTATACAGTACTTACGAAAAGGTTGTTTTTAGCCCGCCGTCGAAGAAAAAGCAAGATTCAAGTAGGCTCGCCAACGAAGTAAGCACTTAATTCAAATACTTCACTCAACACCCGTAGAAAAAGGAGAAAAGTCTTTCATAACACCACACATAGCAGGAATCAATACTTAACATTTACAGCAACGCCGTAGAAAAAACAGTCGAATTCCATCACATGATATAAATCCAAAAGCATCCTTCATCAGTTCTGATAGGTGATATATTTCGAGGGCTTTCTTCATCTGTCCAGACACCCAGTAGAAAAAGGATAACTCACTTTTAGCAACAGTGAAATACATCTACACAGTTCCAGCAAATTATATAATATTGACGGATTTCTATCGTAATTCAACTCTACCATACACCTTACTATAGGCAGATCGACCCATAACCAAAATGTTAGTCTCATACGACATTTAACGCAGAGTGGCAAGTATGGTGAGTGAAGAGTGAACCCATTAAAAAAAACATGCTGTTTATTTAACATGAATTAAAAGAAACATAATATTATACATTGCTCTACGAAAAATAATAAAGATTAGTATGAAACCCGCATGAATAAAAAAAAACAATCAACCGTCAGAGTCAGACCACAGAAATTACAATTATTTATATACGACTCAGCTGACCAGATACACGTGTAAATTTGCATAAAGTTGAAAATTATTACATGCAAGAAACTTAAATACATACACAGTAACTAAATAAAGAAAATATATTACAAATAATGAATAGTACAGTTAAAGACCGTTTACAATCTAAAAGCGTCAAATATTGGATATAATCAGACCAATACTTAACCACTGGTTAAGTCCAAGTTATCCTAACAGTATAGTATCCGTAATAAACCATGAAAATAAGAACAGCCCATAAAGCAGAAAGAATCAATAGTAGCAAGTAGAGCAATCTTAAATTGTGTTCTGGAGTACGGTAAAATATCGATAGTCACTATTTACAGCTCCGATTGACAACTCAGGATATGTCAAGAAAACATTGTATCGTATCCGTAATAAACCATGAAAAAAATACAGCCCATAAAGCAGAAAGAATCAGTAGTAGCAAGTAGCGCAATCTTAAATTGTGTCCTGGAGTACGGTATAATATCGATAGTCACTATTTACAGTTCCGATTGACAACTCAGGAGATGTCAAGAAAACATTGTATCGTATCCATAATAAACAATGAAAAAAAATATACAGATCATAAAGAAGTACGAATCAGTAGTAGCAAGTAGAACAGTCTAAAATTGTGTCCTGGAGTAGGGGAAAATATCGATAGTCACTATTTACAACTCCGATTGACAAGTCACGAGATGTCAAGAAAACATTGTATCGTATCCGTAATAAACCATGAAAAAATATACAACCCCTAAAGTAGAACGAATGGGTAGTAGCAAGTATTGCAATCTTAAATTGTGTCCTGGAGTACGGGAAAATAACGATAGTCACTATTTACAGCTCCGATTGACAACTCACGAGATGTCAAGAAAACATTGTATCGTATCTGTAATAAACCATGAAAAAAATTATAATCCATAAAGCAAAAGGAATCAGTAGTAGCAAGTAGCGCAATCTTAAATTGTGTCCTGGAGTACGGAAAAATATCGATAGTCAATATTTACAGCTCCGATTGACAACTCACGAGATGTGAAGAAAAAATTGTATCGTATCCGTAATAAACCATGAAAAAAATATACAACCCATAAAGCAGAACGAATCAGTAGTAGCAAGTAGTGCAATCTTAAATTGTACGGTACGGAAGTACGGGAGACGGAAAATTGGATAGTCTCTACGGATAGTCTCTATTGGAGTACGGGAAAATATCGATAGTCTCTATTTACAGCTCGGATTGACAAATTAGGAAGTGTCAAAAAATATTGTATTGTATCCGTAATAAACAATGAAAAAAATATACAACCCATAAAGCGGAACTAATCAGTAGTAGCAAGTAGCTCAATCTTAATTTCTGTCCTCGAGCAAATATCGATAATCACTATTTACAACTCCAACTGACACCTCACGAGATGCCAAGAAAAGATTGTATCGTATCTGTAATAAACCATGAAAAAAAATGCACATCCCATAAAGAAGAACGAATAAGTAGTAGCAAGTAGCGCAATCTTAAATTGTGTCCTGGAGTACAGAAAAATATCGATAGTGAATATTTACTGCTCCGATTGACAACTTAAGAGATGTCAAGAAAAAATTGTATTGTATCCTTAATAAAGAATGTAAAAAATGTACAACCCATAAAACAGAACGAATGAGTAGTAGCAAGTAGCGCAATATTAAATTGTGTCCACGAGTACAAGAAAATATCGATAGTCACCATATACAGCTCCGATTGACAACACCAAATGGATGGGTTTAAATTCGAAGGTTGAGGGGAGAAGATCATTTCACCACGAGGATCATTCTTAACAGAATGTTTTTGTTTTCACAGTTTTGATTTGCAGTAATATCGGGTAGATATGAGTTCACGAACAAAAAAAAAAATGTAAGCCTCTGTGTTTCTACCGTTAAAATTTTTCCCACCGTTATGACAGAAGAAATGGTTTCAAATTTTAAAGGTGGAATTAATTGAGTCTAATTCAGACTTTTCGGCTCTCTACTGTATTTAGATTTTTATTCTTAAAATGATTTAATATTGTCGTCTAAAATACGTATTTTTGCTCGTATAATCCGCGGACTATCTAGTGGTGCGTACTATACGTGCGAAAATAGTAAAATCGTACCCTCGGACTATACGTGGAAAATTACGATACATGAAAATGTACCTTTATTTATTTAATTTATTTTCTCGTGCAATTTAAATTGAGATTGAAAAAAAGAAAACGACGTAATAATATTATTTTAAAATGATAAACAACTTTAGTAATAAGAATAATTTTTCAGTTACGATATTTATCGAACTTGAATGTTTGCTGTTTGAGAAATATGTCTACACATGATTGATTAAACGTGCATAAAGGATCAAAAACAGTTCACATTGAAATTATTTATCTATCTGCCATAAGTTTTGATGTAGATTATTAAGAATTTGTGTCGACATCTAGATCAGATAAAAATGAGAATATGTGTGTAAATTTGATTTTTTTTCAGTTTGAAAAGAGCTTATATTGGTCTCTGATTTTTTATATTTTTAATCTCTGATTTTGTATATTTTAGTAAATGAAAATGTACATTATTTATTTATTTTTTTGTACAATTTAAATTGAGATTGGAAAAACAAAAGACGTAATAATATTATTTTAAAATGATAAACAACTTTAGTAATAAGAATAATTTTTCAGTTAAGATATTTATTGAAATTGAATGTTCTTTGAGATATATGTCTATACATGATTGATTTAACGTACATAAAGGATCGATAACAGTTCACATTGAAATCATTTATCTATCTGCCATGAGATTTGATGTAGTGTATTACGAATATGTGCCGATATCTAGATCAGATGAAAAATGAGAATACATGCGTAAAATTGATTATATTTTGTTCTGAAAAGATTCTATATTGGTCGCTGATTTTTTATATTTTTTTTTTATTTTGTCAATGGCTAGAGACGTTCTGTCAATAACAAGCACTTTCTAAGTACTGGAGATAAATTACACTCGAAGTCACTCAAGTGCATTTCACTTAACAAAGAGGTGAAAAATGTTTACTCCACATGTATTCCGTTTAAACTGGGTACACATAAATATCTAATAAATTGAAATGTTATAAATCAGCAACAGAAATACAAAATGACTGGAAATTCTCCACTTTTGCCAGTATTTGGTCTTTAAAGCAATTGGAGTGCTACGGTCTACTTTTGCAACACGAGGGCTAATGAGGCCGGGACCTACAGCTTAACGCCGATTCCGAACGTTTACTACATCCATTTCACAGTGTGATTCGAACCCACGAACTCCGGTACCGAAGGACAGCACCCTAACCAATCAGCTATCGTTCGGCTGTTAAAGCAATTAAATTATGGAATTAGATTACTTAAACATCATTTAACTCATTGGTCTTGGAATATATTAGAAGAAAAAGTACCAAAAATGGATTTTTTTTCTCTTTAATTTTCATCTCTAATATCATAAAAATGTTAGACATAAATCATTTTTTAAAAGAAAAACTGTAAACGAAATAGCCAGTAATTTCAATATTTTCATATATATCTGAAATGTTAATGGGCTTAAATTACAGGAAAATAAATCAAATGTCATAATTTTCTGTATAAATATAATAAAGTAATACAACAATATTATTATCTATATGCACTGTCAAAAATTCCATGTACATCATATTTCTTTGGATTTCACACATCCTTTACAATATTCGAGAAATAGCGACAAACGGCACGAAACTGTAGAAATTTTTACAGGAAAATATCTCTATCTTTTGGGAAAATGACAAATTAAATATTATGCATAGGACGAACCGATTTTGGGCTTCAGGGAATTGAAATGCCGTTTATCTCTTGTCCTAACTTAAGTCGGACATTCCAAAATTGTCGAATTTTCATTACGCGAACTCTGCTCGAACAGAGGTGCACCTCTGTTCGATCAGAGTGATTTTTGTGCCTTTTCTCTTGTCAGTCCAGATAAAAATGAGAATATGTGTGTAAATTTGATTTTTTTTCAGTTTGAAAAGAGCTTATATTGGTCTCTGATTTTTTATATTTTTAATCTCTGATTTTGTATATTTTAGTAAATGAAAATGTACATTATTTATTTATTTTTTTGTACAATTTAAATTGAGATTGGAAAAACAAAAGACGTAATAATATTATTTTAAAATGATAAACAACTTTAGTAATAAGAATAATTTTTCATTTAAGATATTTATTGAAATTGAATGTTCTTTGAGATATATGTCTATACATGATTGATTTAACGTACATAAA
>CM063500.1:110537341-110539841 GCA_032207245.1 Pardosa pseudoannulata | reverse complement strand
ACACAAGACCACTGTTGCGGTGTAAACAATGCATGCTCTCTAGCCCAGCATAATCGCAGGCGACAGTGAGTTGCGGTAAGGGGAACACATCTAACAGGTCTACGAGCATAGAGACCAACGTTCCCTAAGCGTCTGTACACGGTCTGCCTTGAAACTGTCGTACCGGTAGCTGAAGAGAGCTGACGAGACAGGTCTGATGCTGTGCTCCGTCTGTTTCTTTTGGCAGTAACTGCCAAATACTGGTCATCATTCGGCGTAGTAACTCGGGGGCTACCTGTGCTGTAACATCTACTCACATTACCATCATGTTTGAATCGTTGCCAAAGCCTGGAGATGACACTCTGTGCGATTCCAAGTTCCTCGGATACCTCCAGCTGGATACATCCACATTCCAGTCGTCCGATAATTCTACCACGTAAAAAATCATCCAAATGCTTCGTTTGTGCCATAACTATGCGGTTATATCACTGAAAGGCTTTTAAAGCGCTTGTGAACAATTTTACTTCTTTGCTACCATTCCTTAGATAACCCTTTCATACACTCTCGTCATTGTGACGTACTATCCGCGCCATCTGGTGGTTTCTTGCAATTTGCATATTCTTATTCAAGATGTGTGTGATAATTCTACAGGTGAAATTTTTATTTTATAGCTCAATTTCTGTGTGATTATGAATACCCTTAATTTTTGGACATGAGTGTATATATATATATATATATATATATATATATATATATATATATATATATATATATATATATATATATATATATATATATATATATATATATATATAGTAAGCAGAAACAATATAAATATGTCTAGAATAAACACAATCTAGGATATAACGTTGACGAATTATTATTTAAATGCTATCGTCGAATTTGAAATACTATTGTTAAAAAATGAGACATAGCAGAAAATGTCAGAAGTAAAATTCACTGAGACTATTGATAAATAAGTGTTTAAATACACATACAACATTCCTACGTTGTATTGCTTTTCTATAATCCTTAAAGTAGGACAATATGTTCGTTTTTGGTTGTTTAAATCTCACATGTTTATCCTTAAGACTTAAGAAATACTGACGCGACAGTCCTCGATTTTTTCCCCTTACATAATATATTTTTAAAATCATATCATTATATTTATTTATATATAATATGAAGCATTAAGATTCTACAGACTAAAATTATGGACCTCGAACTATATAAATGTCAAGATATATAAAACAATTTTGATTTAATTTCTAAATTCTATCTATACTTGAATAAATAGAACGAGCCTATGGAATTGAATTTATTTGTAAAGCTATCATTTATTTTCAGAAAAAAAATTACTTGTTACATATTATAAATCAAGAAGGAAAATAAATTTTAAATGGAATCAGACACCACGTGCTTATCGACAGTTGACTTTAGTCTTACATTTTTCTAGACGAAGGATTTTAATATGCAACGGATTTTTTTAATAAATCATTTTAATATATTTAATAGATAAATATTATTATAAGAACAGCAAAAATAAAATTTAAATTTTCAGTGTTAAAATATAGTAATATATGTAACGGATTACAAAATGTCAAATGTAAGATATATAAAATGCCAATACCTACTTTTAAACTAGATATTGAACTACACAACTATTTTTTATTTTTTGAGTCAACTTATATGAAATTTATTTTTCTATATAACTGACACTAATACTTTATGATATTATTTAAAATATAACTATATTAAGGATAAAATAAATATATTAATATATAAATTCTTAACTTTTAATCTTAAATGTAACATATTGCAACTTAAATTATATTTTAAAAATTCCAATTTTCCCACTAATATACATTTATTCATACACCGTACACTTTTTGTAGTATTAAGAACTTCGTTTAAATAATTTTGTAACAGATATGATTAGCTTGTGGTAAATTTAATGTAATTTTCCCGAGACCACGAACACAATACGTAAATAAATATATATATATATATATATATATATATATATATATATATATATATATATATATATATGTATATATATATATATATATATATATATATATATATATATATATATATATATATATATATATATATATATTTATATATATATATTATACAATTATATATTATATATACATATATGTATATATATAATATTATATATATATATATATATATATATATATATATATATATATTATATATATATATATATATATATATATATATATATATATATGTATATATATAGCTATATATATATATATATATAATATATATATATATATATATATATAAAATATTATATATATATATATATATATATATATATATATATATATTTAAATATATTATAATAAATAAATATATCATATATATATTATATAAAATTATATATATATATATATATATTAAGCAGAAACAATTTAAATATGTCTAGAAAAAACACAATCGAGGATATAAAGTTGACGAATTATTATTTAAATGATATCGTCGA
>CM063500.1:110519841-110532341 GCA_032207245.1 Pardosa pseudoannulata | reverse complement strand
GTGTATATGTAAGAAGTTGGTTCCATACAGCATTTTATAGAAATTAATTATTCTTTGGCAATAATTTTTTCCTATAAATCCCCCCCCCTCCGTAAGTTTCATACCACAGCTATTTTACAAATTCCTTAATTTATTTTATCTGCCTTTTTTAACATTATTTGATTTTTATTTTTGGCATATTTTACAGTATTTTTTTCGGTTAAAAATAAATTTGTAGATCTGCATAAATACTAAGATATGAATCAAAGAGAATCTTACATTCTTTATGCATGTCCTCTATTAGTAAAATAAAAGTTCAACTGTTTATTGCCAAGGCGGTAATACCTTTATACCAGAACAGATAAATAAATACAAAGTCAAATATGTGAGGTATCGAGATAAAAAAGAATTTAAGCGAACAAAAGGAAACATGAGCAAGGGAAATGAGAAATACATATTCTATGTTTAATCTAACGTAGTTAACGTTATTTAACTTGTGGTTATAAAAATTCTTTATTGAAAAACTTTCTAAGATTGTCTGTGTAATCTCATGTTTACATTAGTTTTCAATGAATTACATTTTGTTGTTTATATCCCTTTGTTTTACATTGATTCTTCTATAAAAGTGTATGACTTCAATCTCACATGCCAGACACTGAGTTCTCCCACACTGGTAATACAGCTTGTTTGTAGCTACGAAACAACTGTCTGCATTCCATTTCTTCTGATTTGGAATTCAGTTACCTTGGTTTAGCATATTTTGCTATGTTTAATTGCTATGAATAGCAAAAACATACTTTAACAACAGCAAACTAAATGGAAAAAATCTGTCTAAATAGTCGGCCGATTTAAAATCCTAATACAAGCTACTGTTAATATTATGTTTTTGCAGAATTCTAACTACAAAAAAAATGTATTTGTGTGTACATACACATGTAAAAAGTTTATTCCATAAAGCATTTTCCAGAAATTAATTATTCTTTGGCAATAATTTTTTTTCCTACAACTTCCCACCAGCCCGTTTCATACCAGAGCTGTTTTATGAATTCCGGAATTTATTTTATCTGCCCTTTTACCATTATTCGATATCTGACACGTTTTACAGTATTTGTTACGTTAAAATTAAATTTGTAGATCTGCATAAATACTATTTAAATATGAATCAAAGAGGATCTTACATATTTTATGAATGTCCTCTATTAGTAAAATAAAAGTTCAACTGTTTATTGTCCAGGCGGTAATACCTTTATACCAGAACAGATAAATAAATACAAAGTCAAATATGTGAGGTATCGAGATAAAAAAGAATTTAGGTGAACAAAAGGAAACATGAGCAAGTGAAAGGATAAATACATATTCTACGTTTAATCTAACGTATTTGATATGGTTATAAAAAATTTTCATTAAAAAACTTTCTAAGATTGTCTGTGCAATCTCTGTTTTTATTAGTTTTATATGTTTATATTAGTTACTTCTATAACTTTGTTTTGCATTGTTTCTTCTATAAAAAAAGAGTAAGACTTCACATGCCAGACACTCAGTTCTCTCGCTCTGATAATGCAGCTCGATTGTAGGTACGAAATAACTGTGAGCATACAATTTCTACTGATTTATAATACAGTGTCCTTTGTTTAGAATATTTTGTTATGTCTACTTACTATAATAGTAAGAACATACTTTATGAAATGTAAATTGAATAGAATCATGTGGCATTGAAAATTTATGTAAAATCCTAATACAAACTGCTGTTAACATTATGTTTTTGCAGAATTAGAACTACAAAAAATGTATTTGTGCGTACATACACATGTAAAAAGTAGGTTCCATACAGCATTTTTCCGAAATTAATTATTCTTTGGCAATAAATTTTTTCATACAAATTCCCCCCGTACGTTTCATACTACAGCTATTTTATGAATTCCGGAATTTATTTTATCTGCCTTTTTAACATCATTCGATTTCTGTCATGTTTTACAGTATTTTTCCGTTAAAATTAAATTTGTAGATATGCATAAATACTGTTTAGATATGAATCAAAGAGGATCTTACATTCTTTATGCATGTCCTCTATATAATTGAAGCTTTATATTCTTCCGTTGAATTTAAATCTGAACGGCACACTATTGAAATCAAATTTATATTTTATATATATTTCTTGAAATATGAATCGCGTTAAATCTCTGAAGGTTTTCCCCAAATTGAAAGAATTGTGAACAAATGAAATATCAAGGGTAAAGAAAATTTTCGTTCATTTTCTTACAAGAAGTTTTCAAGTTTCTTTAAATTGAATACATTTTCTTCTTACCTGATGTCAAATGGTTTAAACGGTGATTGTGGGTAAAGAATACTGATATTAGAATATTTATTTATTAGGCTGATATATATTTATTTGTTAGAAGCACTACACATTGTTGCTTAAAAAATTGTGAGATTACATCTTTTCCCCTTTATTTAAGGTTATTTCTCTCTGAAAAGATAAATAACTAATTAAATAAAAAAGAGGTTTTACTTTAACATTTTATTTACCTTTTAATGTTTTCATTAAGTTTTCAGTAGAAATCTTTTAATTTCCTCCCATTTTCTTTAACATTATCCCATTGTGTGATCACATCTTTTTTCATTTATCTAAGTTTATTTCTCTCTGAAACGATAAATAACTAATTAAATAAAAAGAGGTTTTAATTTAACATTTTATTTATTTTTTAATGTTTTCACTAAGTTTTAAGTAAATTTTTTTTAATTTCCTACCATTTTCTTTATCATTATCCCATTGTATGTTATCCCATATCCCCATCTTTTTTTCATTTTTTAAGTTTATTTCTGTCTGAAAAGATAATGAACTAATTAAATTAAAACGAGGTTTTACTTTAACATTTTATTTATATTTCATTGTTTTTATTTTATTGTTTCTTTTTGTTGGACAAATTGCAAAGCTGCTGGCGGAATCACCGGGCAGATCATCTTATTTTTCTGGTTGTGTTGTTGAACTAAATCCACTTTTCTACACAAGCGAAGATCCGGTAGGGAATTTTGTCTTAGCGTTGATTTTCGAACAGATTAGTGCAGGCTTGAACACTCCCTTATCTGCTTGAGTTAACTCATGCGACATCCAACAATTGAACTTGAACGTCAAGTATATTGGCGACTAATGGACATAGCACTAACGTCTAATTCCTTAGCTAGCTCTCGAGTGGTTGCATATTCATCTTCTTCCACAAGTCCTATCAGGCTTGTGGAAGTCCTATCAGGCTCCTATCGGGCTTCCAGAGATATCTGTTTCTTAAATATCAAAGTCCTTGTTTTTGAATTTCCGTTACCAAACCTTCACAGTGGCATATGATACAAAATTAGTGAATAAAGCTGTACACGTGATTTCGTGACATTATGTTGTTGACTTTTTGATATAGAACTGGAAATAAATGCTGTTTCTAATCTGGTAGCATGATAATTTTATTTCAGATACCTTGTACATAATGATAATGGTGTTTGTTTAACAAATTTCACACCACAGTGTTCTAAAGCAAGTCTCTTTCTTTCAAACACAAAAATTCGTTTGGAAACACATGACTCATCTTCTTCCAGAAGTCCTTTGCATACTCATCTTCTTCCACAAGTCCTAGAAGGCTGGCGTCATCGACATCAGTCGGGCGTCCAGAGCGCTCTATTTCTTAAATGTCACAGTCCTTGCTTTTGAATTTCCGGTACCAAACCTACTTAGTGGTAGATGATACAAAATTAGTGCATAAAACAGTACACATGATTTGGTGGCATTCTATTATTTACTTTTTGCAAGAGAACTGGAAATAATTGATATTTCTAATCTGTTAGTGTGATAATTTTATTTCAGATACCTTGTACTTAATGATAACAGTATTTGGTTCCACAAATTTCGTAATACAGTGGTCTAAAGCAAGTGTCTTTCTTTGAATTACAAAAACTTGTTTGGAAAAATATCATTAAATACGCTAAAGCGAACTATTTGTACAGACCATATGTGTGGTGGCAGAAAACGTTCGTTAGAACCAGACATATTTTATGTTTTTATTAAATGTCTTATTTTATGTAATAAAACAAAATAATTATATTATGTAAATCTTCCATTAACAATCTAAGAAAATTATGGACAGAGAGTTGTCAGAATAAGTTACATTCGGTTCAGCTTTTTTTACCTCATCCCGTGAGTCATTGTCAAATAATGCCAGAATATGACATCAGTGGGCGTCCACAGCGCTCTATTTCTTAAATGTCAAAGTCCTTGTTTTAAATTTCCTTTACCAAATCTTCATAGTGCGATATGATACAAAATTAGTACCTAAAGCTGTACACTTGATATGGTGACATTCTATTGCTGACAGATCTCTGTTTGCAACAGAACTGAAAGTAAATGATGTAGCATGATAATTTTATTTCAGATACCTTGTATTTAATGATAACAGTATTTGTTTTTATAAATTTCACACCACAGTGTTCAAAAGCAAGTCTGTTTCTTTGAAATAAAAAAATTCGTTTGAAAAAATATGACTCATCTTCTTTCACAATTTCTAGAAGGCTGGCATCATCGACATCAGTCGGGCGTCCACAGCACTCTATTTCTTAAATTTCATAGTCCTTGCTTTTGAATTTCCGGTACCAAACCTTCATAGTGGCAGATGATCCAAAATTAGTGTCTAAAGCTGTATACATGATTTGGTGACATTCTATTATTGGCTTTTTGCAACAGAACTGGAAATAATTCATGTTTCTAATCTAGTAGCGTGATAATTTTATTTCAGATACCTTGTATTTAATGATAACAGTATTTGTTTTTATAAATTTCACAACACAGAGTTATAAAGCAAGGTTGTCTTTCTTTGAATTACAAAAACTTGTTTGGAAAAATATCATTAAATACGCTAAAGCGAACTATTTGTACAGACCATATGTGTGGTGGCAGAAAACTTTCGTTAGAACCAGATATATTTTATACTTTCATTAAATGTCTTATTTTATGTAATAAAACAAAATAATTATATTATGTAAGTCTTAAATTAACGATCTAGGAAAATTATGGACATATCGGTGTAACAGTAAGTTACATTTGGTTCAGCTTTTTTTACCTCATCCGGTGAGTCATTGTCAAATACATACCAGAATATGAAATCAGTGGGCGTCCAGAGCACTCTATTTCTTAAATGTCAAAGTCCTTGTTTTAAATTTCCTTTACCAAATCTTCATAGTGCGATATGATACAAAATTAGTACCTAAAGCTGTACACTTGATATGGTGACATTCTATTGCTGACTTTTTGCAACAGAACTGAAAGTAAATGATGTAGCATGATAATTTTATTTCAGATACCTTGTACATAATGATAACGGTATTTGTTTTTCAAATTTCACACCACAGTGTTCAAAAGCAAGTCTGTTTCTTTCAAATAAAAAAATTCGTTTGAAAAAATATGACTCATCTTCTTTCACAATTTCTAGAAGGCTGGCATCATCGACATCAGTCGGGCGTCCAGAGCGCTCTATTTCTTAGATATCATAGTCCTTGTTTTTAAATTTCCGGTAACAAATCTTCACAGTGGCAGATGATACAAAATTAGTGTCTAAAGCTGTACACATAATTTGGTAACATTCAATTATTGACTTTTTGCAACAGAACTGGAAATAATTTATGTTTCTAATCTAGTAGCATGATAATTTTATTTCAGATACCTTGTATTTAATGATAACAGTATTTGTTTATACAAATTTCACACCACAGAGTTATAAAGCAAGATTGTCTTTCTATGAATTACAAAATCTTGTTTGGAAAAATATCATTAAATACGCTAACGCGAACTGTTTGTACAGACCATATGTGTGGTGGCAGAAAACTTTCGTTAGAACCAGATATATTTTATACTTTCATTAAATGTCTTATTTTATGTAATAAAACAAAATAATTATATTATGTAAGTCTTAAATTAACGATCTAGGAAAATTATGGACAGATCGGTGTAACAGTAAGTTACATTTGGTTCAGCTTTTTTTACCTCATCCGGTGAGTCATTGTCAAATACATACCAGAATATGAAATCAGTGGGCGTCCAGAGTGCTCTATTTCTTAAATGTTAAAGTCCTTGTTTTAAATTTCCTTTACCAAATCTTCATAGTGCCATATGATACAAAATTAGTACCTGAAGCTGTACACTTGATATGGTGACATTCTATTGCTCACTGTTTGCAACAGAACTGAAAGTAAATGATGTAGCATGATAATTTTATTTCAGATACCTTGTACATAATGATAACGGTATTTGTTTTTATAAATTTCACACCACAGTGTTCAAAAGCAAGTCTCTTTCTTTCAAATAAAAAAATTCGTGTGAAAAAATATGACTCATCTTCTTCCACAATTTCTAGAAGGCTGGCGTCATCGACATCAGTCGGGCATCCAGAGCGCTCTATTTCTTAGATATCAAAGTCCTTGCTTTTGAATTTCCGGTACCAAACCTTCTTAGTGGTAGATGATACAAAATTAGTGCCTAAAACTGTACACATAATTTGGTGACATTCAATTATTGACTTTTTGCAACAGAACTGGAAATAATTGATGGTTCTAATCAGGTAGCTTGATAATTTTATTTCAGGTACCTTGTACTTAATGATAACAGTATTTTTTTTTTACAAATTTCACAACACAGAGTTCTAAAGCAAGGTTGTCTTTCTTTGAATTACAAAAACTTGTTTGGAAAAATATCATTAAATACGCTAACGCGAACTATTTGTACAGACCATATGTGTGGTGGCAGAAAACTTTCGTTAGAACCAGATATATTTTATACTTTCATTAAATGTCTTATTTTATGTAATAAAACAAAATAATTATATTATGTAAGTCTTCCATTAACGATCTAGGAAAATTATGGACAGAGTGGTGTAAAAATAAGTTACATTCGGTTCAGCATTTTTTTACCTCTTCCCGTGAGTCATCGCCAAAGACATATCGGAACAGGACCGGTTTGAACTAGAAAGAAACTTCAGACTTCTCCCAAACAATAGAAGGGACAGTTGGTTTGACTTTTTCTGACCCCTCCGTTCGAGATTGGACCCTGTTTTTTCTCAGCGGGGCAGATTGATCTGATTTTTTAGAGGACAGGTTCTGACCAGAGGAGAGTAGAAGGTGAACGCTTCTGGCATCCTAGGCTTCAGGGATAGAAACTTTGAAAAAAAATCATCGCCATATTGTTTTTTAGGGCCGGCACCAACTGAGAGCAGTCTTCGATATCTACAAATGATAAGTTGATTGCAGTTGTATTCCTTAGGCATTTATTTAATTGTATAAATTCATATTTGTCCACGTGTTTATTAATGAGTATTGATTTCATCTTTCTCAAACACTAGGTCAACGTAATATTATTTTTACAAGAGCAATATTTTACTTTATGTTGAATCAATAAATGCTGCATTTACATTTATTTTTTAAGATCGGAAGGTGCTACGTCTCCGTAAATAACTATTAAGAAACAATGTTGGAAGAAGCTTCATTTTATCTATTATGTCATTTATAACGTATGATACATAAAAAGATGATATATTTCAAGGTAAAGATTTATAATTTCCCCCTCCCTTCTAAAGAAATATCCGAATCAATTTTTCCCTGGTTGAAGAATATAATATGTATACGGGAAAAAAAATTCAATTCATATATTGACAGCCTGGTTTTTCACAGAGCTATCCTTCAATTTATTGAAATTGATCGATGAACAGAGATTAAAAAAAAAATTCTTTGCAAGACTATGAATTCTTTAATGGAACCTCTTTTAAAAGCAGTGGGTGAAGTATGGAAAGAATGCTTTTTGATAAAACTTTCATTCGGTGAGCTCTCCTTCGATGGATAATAAAGATGATATTTGTACGAGATTTGCTTTTCTAGACTATTCTATAACGTTCGGAGATTTTTTTAAAAAAAGAAGGCGTTATTTTCAGCTATCGCTGCTTTAGAATTTTTACTTTCTCTTTCCTTTCTTAGTGTCAAAACTACTTTTTTTTGCTTTCTTGTATAAAACGTTCTTTTCTCACAATCCAATTACCTAAAGCAGTTGAAAAACAGTTAGGTACTGCTTATTTTAATTCCACATAAAACATGCTCTAATAATGATCACATTCCTGAAATATTTCACGTTTCATTTTAGGTAATTAATTGCTCTATAAAAATATAATACGTGTAAGTATTGTAGAATAGTGGTATGATTAATTATTGTATTATTTAAAAAAAAGAAAAATATTTGGTTCATTTACGAGACACCATTATAGCTTCATTAAGGAAATATGTTGACAATTTGACCAGATACAATAAGTCATTGGTACGTAATACTGCAACGGACAGTTTACACTTAAAAGTTAATTTAACCTTTTAAAGGACATAATTAAAACTTTTTGGAATTTTAATAAAATTAGGTAATAAATGTTATAAATAAACCTTATAAATAAGAACTATATAAAAAAGATTTCTTTGGCAGTATTGCTTTTTTTTTCAGTGTGTGGGGTTAGCTGAAAAACCAACCCGTTCTACAAGCATGAAAACAATTCTTACGCAACCTTTTAATTATATTTGAAGAATACTGATTAATTCTCATTAAAATGATGTAATAAACAAACAGCTAACCAATTTACAAGCGTTGTTTTAGGTAGGTATTTTTATTTGGGGATTAAAGGAGAAAATCAAATTCGTGCTTTCTTTAGGTAAAGAAAGTTTAAACACCTATATTTCGAATAGAAAAATAAATTAAGTGTAGTTATATAATTCATTAATAATTTAAAGCGCCAAAAATATAGATAGTCGTAAAATTCATTCATATGTCTAGAAAAGGAGAGATAAAACATTTTAACAGGGGGTTTCGCAACAAAACCACTGTCCGTTAAAGGGTTAAGAGACGTTATATGATACATAAAAGAGAAAGCTTAAAATTAATGTGGTAAGATATTTCAAATATAATTTTATGAAAAAATAAGCATACCTATACACATGTGGATTTACAAAAACACAGTAAAAGTGATCTAGAATTACAGCAAAGTATTTAATAAAGTAATGTTATGCAATTATGATAATTTGTAAGGAGTTAGAAATATTCTGTTTAATAAGTTATGCCTTGTTGAATAACTTTTCCTGAGGGAGAGAAGATCATAAGGTTATAACATCTGAATAACCTTTCGCGGTAGGCGGCACTATTTCTACTTTAAACCCTGCTGGGCTAAACATCTTCCTCAGCTTTTGGTAAAGTTAAAAGCTACGTGAAACCTTTAAATAAGATGTAGAAAGACAGATTAGGAAGGAATAATACAATCATATATCACAAATAACTTTTCTGTAATTACTGGAAAATGTTTTCTAGGTAACTGTCCGCAACTAGTAGTCAGCAACTAGCGTACATAAATGTATATTCAGATAATACAAATTCATTATAGCACTTTCTGTCATATTAAGCCCGTTAAAAGCTATTTATTGTTATAACATATTATGTAAAAACTATAGCATTTTCATAGTGTACCAAATGTGGTGTGAATACTGAAATTATTGATTCATCTTATTGAAAGTTAATTTTTATTAACGGTAAAAAAATAGTTTTTTTACTTAAACTAATAGAAATTATGGAATTCTTTAAAAGATTGAACAATTAAATAACAGCATGCATATTTAAAAATTGCGAAATAACCTCTTCTTAAGTTTTATATATATATATATATATATATATATATATATATATATATATATATATATATATATATATATAAACATACATACATACATACATAGATATATAGACATGTATTTATATGTATATATATATATATATATATATATATATATATATATATATATATATATATATACATATATATATATATATATATATATATATATATGATATATATAATATATATATATATATATATATATATATATATATATATATATATATATATATATATATATATATATATATATATATATATATATATATATATATATATATATATATATATATATATATATATATATATATATATATATATATATATATATATATATATATATATATATATATATATATATATATATATATATATATATATATATATATATATATATATATATATATATATATATATATATATATATATATATATATATATATATATATATATATGTCATCCCCATAAGTAAGTATATAAATCAATCCACTCTCAAATAATTCTTTTTCTGTTCTTTATTCATCCTCATCATACTCTATTCAACAATGGCTTCTCATATTGGCGCCCAACTGCCATCAAAAGCAGTTTTCAATGCTTCGAGGAGCCACAGGTCTGACTGTAGTAATTGCTTATCGCTCTCTAACCAGATCATTGCGCGTGAGCCGTATTTATGTGACTAATAACTCAAGCTGCGTCACTCCCATTAAAAGAATCCCTAATTAAAATCTCTTAAAATTACTCTATATTTTAAATCCTGACATATATATATATATATATATATACATATATATACATATATATACATATATATACATATATATATATACATATATACACACACATATATATATATATATATACATATATATATATATATATATATATATATATATATATATATATATATATATATATATATATATATATATATATATATATATATATATATATATATATATATATATATATATATATAATTTAAACTTAAGTACATAATATTACAATATTACTAAGTTAACGAGTCTTATTTCAGATACCACTAGAATTTCATGTAGAACTTTTATATTTTCCTAGAACTAACTTTCCTTTTGTGAGTAGAAAGAGGGCAAATTTCGAAAGAGTCTACAAACTTTTCAAGCAATTTCTGTTCATTAAAAATTATTCATTTGAGTCGGCACTTTATGACTTTTTGAACAGCGAAGATATATTTATTTTTTCATCAAGTTTTTTGCATTTCATAAATGACATGAAGAATAAAACTATAGATGGTCACTAAAGTGACATGTGGTAGTATTCACAATTGCTGAAACTTCATATTTATTATAACAACATTTTATATTTAAAATATGCATCAGTAAGCAATTCGCAGAAATGACTCGAGTATCAAACATTAATTTACACGAAAATATTGACTCAAACTCCAAAGTAATATAGATATATTGATGGCTTCTAATATTCTTCAAAATATCTATGTCTAAATAAATAAATTGTTCCTTTTAAAGGGCCAACAGTATAACTATCTCAAACATTTGCATTAAGCACTTCAATATTGCATTTAAAACAAAAATATTCGCTCTCTGTATTTAACACTTTTGTTATCTGCTATGGCATAGTTTATATTAATAAGATAAGCCATGCCATTACAGTTCAAAATATTTAAAACACAATTGTTCAATTTCGTTGAAAAAAAACTGGAAGTTTAGGTATTATTAGACCAATACACATAGCGTGAGAGCAATAGATCAATGTGTTATACATTAGTAGCCAAGTCACAGGTTTATGTCACAGGCCATGTCACATGATACTGTCGATCGACATCTGGCAATATAAGTAAAACTGTATTAGTAATGGGTATTTAGCAATTAGCCGCGGCATATTTCGTGAAAAATACTTCTTTGAGCTAGACCAGGCAATTTTCATGTTATTTATGAAAATACACATAGTGTGTCACTTAAAAAGTTCACGGAAACCAATATGTCGGCATGGAGGTTATCGATGACAAATAGCTGTTTATTTCAGAAAAACCGTAATGATCACATGTATTGCAATGGTGTGCAGGGAATATATATATATATATATATATATATATATATATATATATATATATATATATATATATATATATATATATATACAAATTCAAATGATATAGCTTAATATAAATTAAAAGAAAATACAATGATCCATTATTGAATGTTCCTTTACGTTATGCAGCAATCAAAAACATTCAAAGGTATAAATGACTGTAAATAGATAAAATAGAAAAAATAGAAAAATAATAAATAAAAAATTAGAACCTCATATATGGACTATAAATAACCAGTGATATGATGTTTTGAAATGACTGGGGGGAGTTGAGACCTCCCACTCTGGTTAAAACTAGTTTTTACGATGCATCAACTCTCCCAGACGTCGGAAACATCACACAAAATCCATAAAAGTAAGCCAATTATAGATGAGATAACAAAATAGAAGAACATCCAGAAAAACAATGATACAGCAAAAAGCCAGAATCAGCATACAAAACACTGCTACTCATCGTTAAATACCACCGTTAAATAGTTTTAACCAGAGTGAAAGGTCTCCACTCCCCCCAGTCATTTCGAAACATCATATCACTGGATATTTATGGTCCATATATGAGGTTCTAATTTTTTATTTATTATTTTTCTATTTTTTCTATTTTACCTATTTACATTCATTTATATATATATATATATATATATATATATATATATATATATATATATATATATATATATGTATGTATATTATATATATATATGTATATATATATATATA